>OZ026581.1:9357200-9843200 GCA_964020215.1 Aurelia sp. 3 sensu Dawson et al. (2005) | reverse complement strand
ACACTAAACATAGATATACTACATTGCATACTTAACTTAGATACTAATACTAATGTTGCAGATACTATTACGAATACTAGAAAGTAACTAACAGGCAACATGAAAAGAAATGCCACAGTGATCTTCCATACAACTGCTAAGCTGACATCAATTGAGCCCATAATTTGATAAGTCCTTCTTGAGAGCTTTTAAAAGTTTCTTTTTATTTCTGTATTTAATTCATTCCAGAGGCTAGTCCCTCAACGAAAAATATATTCGAACTGCTGAGTTCCTCAACAATGGAGTTTTTTTATTCATAGTTTGATCCTGCATTACGCGAGTTGTTGTAGTTAAGCCAATGTAAGCATTGATCTAAGATTTTCCGTAGATTTAACCATGTTATTCCACAACTAAAACGTCCCGATCACTCTTGACATAGATGCCTACATTTATTTGAATCCAATTTTCATATGTGGTCGAGTAGAAAGCCGATTGCAAAAAGGTGCTCACTTTCAGGTTTGATAAGAAAGAGGGCTGAAAGATTGCTATACTAATTTTTTTACCTGTCGAACTGTAGTGAAACTCGAAGAAGGATTTGAATTGTCTTTTATTATCTAGTTACGCATTCACATCATCTGGCCGAAAAAGAAAATTGCACAGCTTTGATGTCCTGCCAGTTAGCGAATGATCCAAATACTTACTACTGTGTTGGAACAGCTGTTGTGTTACCCGAAGAACCGGAACCAAAAAGTGGATCAATCATCCTGTTCCAACTTATCGAAGGTGAGTTGATTGATTCAAGAAACCAATTGTATGCTACAGTGGTGTCTGTCATATAAAACACACAAATTGTAAGGAACACAGACCCTGATTTTCAAAGTGATTCCCTATTTCATAACAAACTGGTACAGGTCTGAAAATAACTTGTTCCTCATTTTAAAACTACCTATTAAGTCCTTTGAATTTTTCAGCTTTCCTGATGAGTTGAACTGTACCTATTGAAATGAAGACCAAAACTTTGTATGCGAACTAAGCGAAAAGGATCTTCCTGGAATAGTTGTAACATTTCCTGGCAATAAAAAGATATGAATACAAACAAAAGTAATATGCTTTGTATCACAATCATAGAGCTTGTGTCTAAGTAGATGATTGATAGTACATGATTCTTCTAATTAGAAACTTTACCCTGATTTTGCCCTGATTTGAAATTCATCTCATTTTATAAGAAGTGCGTCAGACCTGAAATTCAATAAGTTGTTTCTTATATGCGGGACACTACTGTAATTGGGTTGGAAAAAATCTGACTCCACTGCCAAGAGCAGGGACCTTAAGCAACTGGGAAGGTGGCTGCAGCGGTGACGCAAAGTTCCATTTCTTTCCGAACTTCAGCTTGAAGAGACTCTTTGTTTTCCATGCGAATTTGCTTCCCTCGAGAGTCCGTGAAGTTTCCCTTTGCCATTGCACAACTTGGAAGTCCTATTTCTAACGTACTGTTCTTCAGATTTGGATCTTCGAAGTGAAACTCAGTCATTAAATGCTAATTATCAAGAAAAAACAGCGTTCCAAAGTACTTAGATGAAGAAGGAGCTTTTGTCTTAGCCTGTTTAAGAACATGTGAAAGTAACGTGTGGGAAACTATACTTGGTTTGTATCATGCAAGACGACGTTCTGACGTTGCCGTCGTGGCTGATTAAAATCCCTATCATCTTTGGTAAGGTACCAGTGTCACAAAGAATAGTCTTTTTTGAAAAATCACCAAATTTTAAGAGACGGCTGCTCTTCAAATTTCTCTTTTGGCAAGTAATATCAAAGACCGAATTGGCTTTCCAGGTATAGCTTATCTTTAGGTTCCAAAATTGGCAACATTAGCTCATTTCAGGGCTGCCTGGTTTGAAGCATTTTCCACGTATAAACACCAGATTAGTTTCTTATATTAAGCTTCTAGATCAACGTAGATATCAGAAAGAAACACAAACTATCATTGTGGATGTTTAAGATAACGGACGATCTCAAAATAATAACTCTTAAGGAAGGTTTACGATATTGCTTGAAAATATCAGCTCAAGTAAGATTTTTAGCCATCATTTTATACCCTGTGAATGGCATCCGGGGCTTATAAGATTAATGCTGAAAAGCAACCGTACAAATTTCTGAAGAACAACTGTAACTTTTTTCAACATTTTGACATCGGTAGCAGCTGTCAATTTGCATACGTTTAGTCATATTTCATCGCCATTGCAATAAAACGATAAGCAGCTTCTTTCTGGCTCAACGTGACGTCAGAATATTGTGACCATGGCTGGGAAATAATGGTTAATGACGTCTCGACGATAGTGTCGCAGATTGTAAAACTTAAGTTTGCAGGGGAAAGACCAATAAGCTCGGAAAAGGGTTCAACGCACCATTCACATTAACAATACCCTTCATTTTATCACCAACCCCCGAATCGTACTGTAGGTATCGAAAACAAATTCTTCATGGTTCTTAGATACATTTGGACCATCGACAGAGGAGATCAAAATGAAAATTGTATGATGGATTTATTTTGATAATCCATTCAAAATGATAGATCTTTGGTGATTTTTTCAGTTGGAGTGCTTATTTGGGACACCTGTTATATCTCGGCTGACTTTTCTTGATTTATCTTCCATTGTAAAGGATTTAGGTTGCAGAGTATTGTGGTGGTAAGGAACAGATTCCTCATAAAAATTCAGAATAACCGTCCCAAATCGATTAGTTGAGGTAGAATACTCCAACATCCAAGCTATTGTGAATATCTGCTAGCTTACGTTTCATCTTCTTCCAATTTTGCTCAGTGTTCCACCCAGGTTACATCAGGTGTATCGTGAGAAATCCTAATGTTTTCTATGGTTATGCTGCTGTCACTTCCATCCACCTAGTATTAAAGTTGAGATTGCTTCTCGATTTGGTGTATTAAGAATCCTTTTAAGAAGAGCAACTTCGAACTGAATTTGGTGTCATGATAGATATTATTGTTCTATTAGAAATCTACCATGCACCATGCAGTTTCGTAGTATCAAAGTTGAGATTGCATCTTGATTTGGTGTATTAAGAATCCTTTCAAGGAGAGCAACTTCGAATTGAATTTGGTGTCATGATATATATTATTGTTCTATTGGAAATCTACCATGCACCATGCATTTTCACGGTATTAAAGTTGAGATTGCATCTCGATTTGATGTATTAAGAAGTCTTGATGTCATAATATATATTATTGTTCTATGAGGAATCTACCATTCACCATGCAGTCTCACAGTATTAAAGTTGACAGTGCATCTCGATTTGGTGTTTTAAGAAGGCTTTTGAGGAGAGCAACTTCGAATTGAATTTGATGTCATAATAAGATATTATTGTTCTATTAGAAATTCTACCCAATGAAATAATCAATAAAGAATAGTTTTTATGAGATATTTGACGACTTATGCAACTGTACTGGGTGTCCCAAAATGTTTCCCTGCTTGAACAAGTCCAGAAAAACAACCATACTCTTATTTTGAACTTAGTAAATGGCAATCTCTCACTTAAAGATTACATGGATCCATAGAATCTTATGCGATTTCTTAGCCCATTAAGATACCTCCAAAAAGGATTCTCCAAAATTGCTCAGCTCGAGAAACCCTTGAAAAGTAGACAATTTACTAGTAAAGGCTGCCATTTCTTCCATGCTTTATGTGGTAGGTGGGAAGCGCATACAAACGCTTGTCAGATTCATATAAATATATATTCAAACTCATATATATGTATTCAAATTCAAAATCACGTCTTCAAAAGAGACGCAAGATTTATGATAATTGAGAAAATTGAAAAAGAAAACGTCGAAAACATCACACAATTATTAGAGACACACGAGGACAACTTGATAAAACGACTGCTGACTCTTTCCCCTAAGGGCCTGAACAACAAACTCAATCATCCCGACAAATATTGATTACTAGAAATCCCTAAAAAACCCATTTGTCTCCGTTCACAATTTTATGCAATACTTTGTTTCCCTGTGGCCTTTCGTTTTCTACACATAAAACGTAACATCTAACTTCAATTAAGGATTCATATGACGCCTTATTTTGGCGTCACATGACCAACGTTAGGTCATGTGATCTCATTAACATCACGCGACTACTAAAACGGATATAAAAAGACATTTAACCGTGTAAAAATTCATTCTCCTGACGATGACCAAACGCGTCGAGAACAGAAGAAGAGAAATAAAGAATTAAAGAACTGCAAGACATCTTTTCCTTGTGTACACCTTTATTCAAACTCAGCAATGTGCAAGTGCGGACCACAGGACCTTGTCTTAAGAAGTATATTTTTCAACAGAGATCAAGCAAGATCACTGCTTTTAGGGGCACAACAGATAAGTACTACCTTGCTTGGGTTCTTTTTGGGGTTCAAGCTCCGTAAATATTGGAATCTGTTAAAGAGGCTCTAACTCTGTGCATTTTTAGCTGCGCTGGTAAGCTGTTTTTTGCTCTTTCTTGAACTTTGCAGCTATTCTGTTTGTCAGGAATCAAGGCAGTTTCTGCCAAGGTCTCCAGGGCAGTAGGATTTCTAAAACATGCCAAATCTTTTCATACGAAAGAAACTTTGCAAACTCTCTACACCGGTATTGTCGAGCCCCATTTTCGATACTGTTGTTCTGTTTGGGGCTGAAATTGATCAGTTGTTCAACTGAAATTAATCAGTTAGAAAAACTTCAAAACCATGCTGCTAGGATAATAAAGAATAGCAGCTTCGATGCCCCAAGCAGACCTCTAATCGAAGGACTGGGATGGAAGACCGTTGACGAACGAATTACGGACGAATCTAAGACAATGGTCCCTGAATGAGCTGGCTCCACAATACCTGTGTGACCTCTTCACCCGAAATTCGCTGTGCTCATCATATTGGCTTCGTAACACGGAGACTGACTTGAGGCTACCGATGAAAAGGTCATCCAATGGCCAGAAATATTTCTCTTATGGAGGTGCTAAACTAGGGAATAGCCCGCCAGCCGAGTCAAAGCAGGTAACCTCTCAGTATAGTTTCAGAAAAACCATTCAGAGACAGGCACTTTTTCCTTTTGCTTTTACTGTAAATTTTGAACATTATTGTATATAAGTTTTAGATATTGTAAATAAGGTTTTATAGTTTAATTTAATTAATAGCTTTCTTCCTTTTATATTACATTCTAATTAATGTTTTTATCGGAGGGCCCCTTGAAAATCAACTTGTTGAAGGGCAACCCTCCTTAAAAGAATTAAATATGAAAATTATGAAATATCAGGAAAATGTTTATATGAATAATCAAAATATGGCGATAAAGAAATGAAAGAAATATTCAGCTGTAAGTTTTGCATCATTTGTTTCATATTTGATGTTTACCAAATAACACTGTATTAGATATACTTTCAGTAAAATTACACTTCAAGATGGGAAAATTTTTAGACTGATATATGATCTTCTCTCATCAGGAAAACTGATACAGATAGCATCGAAGGAAATAAAAGGTGCAGTGTATAGTCTACAAGAGTTTAATGGTAAAATACTCGCTGGAATCAATAGCTCTGTAAGTTATTACACTTTACTTTTACAATGTGAACGGATGGTCCAGGGTCCTACGAACATTTAACGGTACTTTTTTGATTCATTTTTCATTGTATATCTTAGTGATACCTAAGATGCCAATTTCACGTGAAATTTCTCGTCATCACTGAGGCATATACAGCTTCGCGGTACCCAGTTCTAATGCAAGCAAACTAATAACTTGCTTGCGGTTGCTTGTCCAGGGCTGAAAAACAGCAGACAGCCTCGTTATAGAATTTGAATTTTAGGCTGCATGCTATCCGTTAAGTTCTACCAATCACAGTGCGCTACTTGAGGTTTCTTCGTCAGCGGTGTGTCAGCATTTTTTGACTGAGTGTATACGCAGCTATACTTATATGGACACATTACCTTTAAGAAACCATAGTTTATATATGCCTACGCTATGTTATTAAGCACAAGGCGTTAATTCTTTTGTTTTACGATTTTGAAATCTGTGATGTCACATCCTCCAATTAGTTGCATGCTATAAGACATGCTACATGCTATGCCATCCTCAAGATTATCTTTCAGTCCAGCTCTAGAGTTATAGCGAATTGGATGACTTTTCTTTCAAACCATTCAGTAAAAAATACTTTAGAGAGATTCATACCAATATTTTTAAGAATTGGAACATATTGTAATGTATTGACTTAAAATGATTATTGGATAAATCTATATCTGTTTGCAGGTAACAATATTTGAATGGACTGCGGAAAAAGAATTGCAACAGGAATGTAATTACTGCAATATGATCCTTGCTTTATACATCAAAACTAAGGGAGATTTTATCTTGGTAAGTTGCAAGCACTATTTTCTTGTCATGATAAAAGATCTTCTTGTTGCGTGTAGTGCTATTGTACAAAGATAAACAAGTCAATAAAGTAAAGTATGAGCACTTTTTTTGCTTCTTTCAATTCGCATCAAAGTGCTCATGTTTTAATTTGTATACTTGTTGATCTTTGTTTTCATTGTGAAGTTGCAATCCCTACGAAAACTCTTTCAAAATCGCACATTTGTGCTCTTCTCTACCACTCTTCCTTACGATGCTGGTTCCTTTTGCAATTACGCAGTGCTTTAAGCAGGGGTGGAAAATATTTTCCTCTTTCTGGGACCGCAATCAGAAATTGAAAATTTTTCTGTAGCCATACAAGAAATATTGGCAACTGCTCATTAAAAAACTGACTTCGTGGTATTATCAGCAGGAAAGTATGATTTTGAGAGATGGAATTTTCAACATCAATGGAGTAAAATCCATAAATGGCTCAAGAGGAATCAGTTTATCCATAAGTATGCAAGTCTATAATCATTGAACATAGCTATAATTAAAACATAATTGAACAGGTATCAAATCATAAGAATGTTTCAAAATTCCACAATTTCTGCAGTTCCTCCTTATTAAACAAAGTGTTTAAAAAATTTGTTACATTGGAACTGATCATCTCAAGAATTCCTAAGAATTCTCAGGCAAGAAAAACAGGGTGCTATTGGCTATACAGTATATATCTGTTGCAGCACATATTAGATAATGTGATTCACAAATCATTGCTATTTTATACACTGATTTTTGTCTCATACTTTCATGTTTTTTAATTTTTCTTTCTAGAATGTTAGCATATTACATCGCACATTCTTAGGTGTGATCTTTTTCTTTCTGGGAGCCAAAATATTTTCTGGGACCAATGGTCCCGTGGTCCGATACTTTTTCCACCCCTGGCTTTAAGGCACGATAATGCAGCCGCATTGTTTTTTAATGCAATCAAAATGCTTCCAGCTCACGATGGCTTTTACTGTTCACTAAAATGACTGGACCATTGTTAGGGTTATACTTTCAGTTGTAACTGACATAAAAGTTGAAAGATGATAACAGTCTGAAAATAAACTTTATGTGCTTGTCAGGTATGCTGTGAAATTGCAAATATTTCCTTCACAATGAGTTTATCAAGGGAATCTTTGTGCACAGCAAATCTTTTCATTTTCCAGGTTGGTGACTTGATGAGGTCAATGCTTTTGCTTGCTTACAAACCAATGGAAGGACGAATCGAAGAGGT
This sequence comes from Aurelia sp. 3 sensu Dawson et al. (2005), assembly GCA_964020215.1. NCBI lineage: Eukaryota > Metazoa > Cnidaria > Scyphozoa > Semaeostomeae > Ulmaridae > Aurelia > Aurelia sp. 3 sensu Dawson et al. (2005). Next base: position 9,835,587 of record OZ026581.1, on the reverse strand, counting down.
ATGCAATATACCGTTAAAAACGTATTTAGTAGTATCTTTCTTACCTCTATGGACTTGCTTTTTTGACAATTTTATTCAATTCTGACGGCACGAAAGTTTGTCTCAGGACCTTTTCTTGTCAGTTTGACAGATTGAAGTTTTGCTGAAGAATTCTTAATGCAGATGTATGCCGAAGCATGGTTATCTTTGCTGGACTCGGCGTTTCTTCTGATACACCTGATTTTAAAGTTACATGTTGTCATTATCAACAGTCTGAAAGAAAAGATTTCTTAAACCACACTGACACCATATTGGCACGATTGCAAAGCGGCAAAAGATCAATGGTACCAACAGCTTAGCTTGATACCGACACAATTTGAAAATGGCAGAAAATTTTTATTGACGGTACTAACGTTCTGCAGTCTATGTTACAGAGAGATTTAATTTACCACAAAGAAATTTATCTGGGCCTAAGGAATTAGTCAGCATTGTTTTGAAAGTGTCGCTAAATGCTTCGGTTTCATAGTTTACAAGTGCTGTCTACATGATTCCCGCTTTCAGTTTTTGCCTGTTAGAATCTACTTTTCAATGTGATTTGTGGGAATGATATATATGAGACGGAATCTTGGCTCGATGGAATTCTTATTTCACCGGAAAAATACCGCTTAATCTTTATCCAATAGATCCGGATTCTATTGCATTCCACATTCAACAAGCCGTTGATTAATCCCTTTTTGCAGATTGCGCATGATTTTTCACCGAACTGGATGACTGCTGTAGAGTTGTTAGATGACGACACATTCCTGGGAGCAGAGAATTCCTTCAATTTATTCACATGTCAAAAGGACAGTGCTGCAACTACTGATGAAGAGAGAAATACTTTGAATGAGGTTGGACGATATCATTTAGGAGAATTCGTCAACGTTTTTAGACATGGTATGTTGATAATGTAGAATTTCTTCTCATGTTTCTTCATGTTGTTTGACTTCACGTGGTGTCGTTTGGGTCAACAGGGATTCATAACGTTATTCTGAAAACTTGACCCTATTAAGGCCCTAACACACAAAAACTTGTGGTGGCAATCGGTTCGCAAGATTCCACGGATCAAATTGTGATTCAGGTTTTAATAACTGACGATTATGTGAACTTTTAACTTGACTGTGTGCTGAATGGGACTCTTCTGTATTTCGGTTCTGCGAGGTGAAAGCTGGGAATTGCCTGAGCAGGATCGTCTTTTCACTGCCTAACTTGTTGAGCAAGGTTCACCACAGGGATACTAGGAACCTAAGTAATCAGTATGGTTTAACAGTGTAAAACAAAGACACCTTTCAATTTTGACCACAGCCTCATTGGCATTAAACACTTTTGTTTACAATGATACCGATACGTAAGCTGCCAAACGTTACTCCTTAACAGAGATTAGGCAAATTCCTCATGAGAATAGAGAGCTCACATAACAAGAACCAAGTTTTGAACATAGCACCAGCAGGGCAGTCAGTCATGGGATTAATCAGGCAGCGGGATATATCAAACTATGTTAACTTTCAGCATCCACAATTTGCCCACATGTTCTGAAAGTAAATTCAAGCTGAATTGAAGATTCCATGACCATTGCTATTTCTAGTCAACATTCCACCAGGCAGTAAACACTTTCGTATGGGAACCTACACTTTTGTAAGTGACCCTGACAGAGTTTTATATTCTGGGTATCTAGTGGAAAATGAGGCTGTCCAGGCGCTTAAATTGGTTTTTATTTATTCATAGTATTTTTACGAATTTCCTTTGTTCATGTTCAAATTATCTAGGACCTACAATAATGGGTTCACCAAAGACATGTGTTGCAGTAACATAATGAACAGCTACCGTAAATTCTCGAATAAGCACCCGGGCTCTTACTTAATTCTCGAGCTTCGAAGGTAGGCACTTATTCAAGCAGGGCGCTTATTCGAGCAGGGCGCTGATTTGATTTTTGACGATGTCAGAGCTATTCAAGCAAAGACAAAAAGTGAAAGAAGGATTTCAAAAGACACGATCTTTCTGCTCTTCTAATAAATGTATTTAAGAGAATGTTCAAAAAGTTTCCTTGCTATGAAGATGACACAAAAACTGACAAGAATGACAACTAAAACAAACTTGCTTGTTTATTTCTACTGTGTTTAGTCTAACTGCCTTCCCCGTTCCTGTAAGACTAAAACTCACATCTCAGAATCTCGTTTTTGGCTATAATTTCTAATAAGCATCGGTTTCTTAAGATGGAGGTAGTGAGCGCTTATTCGAAGGGAGCATTCATTTGATAATTTTCCCGATTGGGTGGGCTCTTATTCGAGCTGGGCGTTTTTCAAGGGGTCGCTTATTCAAGGATTTACAGTATACAATACTTTACAGCTCGGCTTTGGGTAATGAACTGGACATTTAATCGTTCTTTTTTTTTTTGTAAATTGTTTGCAGTACAAAAAATATCAGCTATGAAGGTTCAGTAATGCTTAGGAATTGGAGTTTTAATCTGATGTGATGATCTATGAAAAAGAACTTATTCAAAGTGTCGGGCTGAATGGGTTATTATAAAATGGGGGTAGGATTTTAAAATTTCTGTCTGCAGGTTCTTAATTTACCAGGTTCTTATATGCTGGTTTTTATTGTATTCTAGTTATTGTTTCTCTTTGATGCTAATTTCAAATATCGTTTTGGAACCGTCACTACCCATACTGAAAATTTGCGCTTTGATTTCAAGGATGGTGGTCGTGCTCGAACATGTGTTAAGATCTTTTAGAAACTACCAATCATGTATAAAAATGTTTGCCTGCTGGTATTCTGCTTAAAGGAGCAATCACAATATTTGTCAATCAACGGGAGAGTTAAAATTTACACCTTTTATAAAATCGTCAAAATTTTAATATATCGCCAATAATGATATTTTGTATGTGCATTAGCGGCAAGGATTGCATTACTCTTAGGTAACTATCAGATTTTGGTGATTTTCGAAAAGGTTTAAGTTCTTTTGTATTCACCTGGCACATGAGATCTACATTTGAATGTTATTTTGTTTAAAATGACAGGATCACTCATCATTCAACACGCAAATGAACAAGTTACACCTGTGCAATCATCAGTATTATTCGGAACCGTTAGTGGTTTAATCGGTAAGTCAAATTGAATTTAAAAGATTTGATGCAATTTGAATCTTTCCAAAACTGAAATTTGATTCCAATGATCAAGTTTCTTCGGGCTTTGCGAGCGTCGTATTTGGTCATGATTTTCAAAGTTATACGCTTATTTATAATCAAGCTCTTCGTGTATTTGCAGAAATAGCTTCCAAGTAATTTTTCTACCAGGTGAGTCAATAATAGCGTCCTGTGTTTGAATAATGCTGCTCACTGAATATCAATACAATAATATTGAAAACTGTCGTGTTTTATTCCAGATATGTCTAATTAGGTTCAGTGATTTACCCGGCTTTAATCAGCCATTTCTTCCTGTCAATATGGGAGATCTTATGCAGAAAGCCCCTTTCGAAACCCTGCACAAGCCAATGAAAGCGATAAGCAAAATTTCCTTTGTTTTCCTTGTTAGCAATAATGACACTTGCATGCATTCATGTATTTTTTCCTCATGAGAGGATCGAATCCCCTTGAATAAACTGTTTATACCAAGTGGAAGAATTGTTCATCCCCCCAAGAGGATAGTACTTGCTTAAACGTGTTCAAGTCATTGCATTGTTGTAAAGTAAACAAATAAGAGCATCTTGCTCGTGGTTTTGGCAGGTTTTAAGGTTTCTCGAAGGGACTTTTTTGAGAAATTTCCTTGCAACGTCTGAGAGGAGTGACCCTTTTTAGCCAGGAAAAATTCTAAGATTGTTGCACACGTCAGCTATTCCATCAGATATTGCAAAACTTTTTAACTCACTCGGTACAACTCTGAAACGATCCGACCGAATTTGGTGAAATATATCTCTGCGCGAAAGTAAGGCTTTCTGCTACGCGTTTGATTGGTATTTCCATTAAAGCTCTGCATAATTCACGATTTTTAGACAGCTTAAGTTTCATGAAATGGTGAAATTCGTTGCATCGGGGTTGCACCTTTGATAGTCCGTGATTGGTTGAATGACCTTATTTTCAAAAGCAATATTACCTTCAATATGACTGTGCGCATTGCTTGTCAGTGGCCTGCCCTTTCATTCATCTGCATTGCATTGTCACGGAATAATGTTGCTCTAAAAAGGAGAATGTTGCTCTAAAAAGTTGAATAATGATGAATGTTGAATAATGTTGCTCTAAAAAGGAGAACATGCGCCAATGAAAACAAAAACTGTGAGAGGCAATAATAAACAACATGTCAACAAGGAACTTCGCAAGGAAATAAAGTTACGCACAAATCTAAAAAAGAAAGCCAACAAAACTAAGAAGGAGGAAGACGTCAGACGATATAAGAAACAAAGAAACTTGATTGTAAGAATGAACAAAAAAGCTAAAAGAGAGTACTATAAAAGTATATTAACAAAATCGATTGATAATGACAGAAAATTTTGGAAAATGGTTAAACCAATGTTTTCATTTTCAAATGTAAATCCAATGAGTGACAAAATAATTCTCATTTAAGATGAAAAGGTCATTACTGATGACACTGAAATTGCGGAAAGTTTTAATACATATTTCTTAAACATAACTGACTCTCTAGGACTGAGAGCTCCTGCAGATAGTTTTACAAAAGATCTCGATACAATGTTAACAGATGCCGTAGAAAAGTACAAGAATCATCCAGGCATCAAGGCAATTAAAGCCTCATTGTCACAAACAGATAGGTTTGAATTTTCGCATGTCTACCCTTGGGACGTGATGGAGCAAATAGAGGCAATCGATCCAAGTAAACCTAACAGTGGAAATATACCTGTAAAAATACTTCAAAATAGCAAAGACATTTTGATCCCGTACTTAACAGACTGTATTAATGCCGCAATAAACAATTGCAATTTTCCTAATGATCTGAAGGTAGCTGATGTTTCTGCTGGCTATAAGAGAGGAGTACAAACAGATAGATCAAATTATAGACCAATAAGTGTACTACCTCCAATATCAAAAATCGTTGAACGGTTGATAGGCTCGCAAATTAATTTTTTTTTTGAGAATAAATTGTCAAATCTCTTATCTGCATTCATAAAAGGTATAGTACGCAAGATGCACTACTAAGAGTAATCGAATCTTGGCGAAAATGCCTCGATACCTCGGGGATTATTGGTACATTTTTTCATTTCATTTTTGATTACAAAGTCCACTTTGTAATCTAAGAAGGGGCTTCGATGTCAGTGAGTCAGAAAGAAACCCACTTCCGTCACGCTCGTTAAAGCAATTGATTAACGTTTTATCTCTGCTAATTGGCACTGAAATAAAGAAAGCGCACATAAAGCGCATACAAGACAGAAGTTTCCCGCGATCCTATAGCAACATTTGACGTCGGCTTATTTCATGTTAGACAGATTTGACACCATAAGGTGGATAAATTACTAGGATGTTTACCCTGACACAGCAACAAATTCACCCAGAATTGGCACGTTCTTGACTTCATTAGCAGCTTAATAATGTCAAAACAATCGTTTTCTAGAACGAACGAATCATTAGCCACTTATTGATAGTACTCATTATGCAAATAACTCAACTTTAGAGGATGATGTAACCGGCGGCCTGCACAGAGGCTAGCATTTGCAGCATAACCAAAGGTAGAAGGACCCCCCTCCTACACAGCAACGGATGCAATCATCGCAGGTGAAGTTGAGATGAAAGGTGCAGAATCCCAGCAAGCAATGGCGCCATGGACTGGGGGAAGGGACGTGATTACACTGAACCAAAACATCTTCATGCATATCATTCTGCACAGAGGAATCTTCGTGACTGCTTGTCTCAAATTAGATGCCCGCGAATAGCAACAACTGAAACGTTCTGTACGGTTCTGCATAAGTAATTTTGCGTTATCGTAAATCTCACATGACATCTCATTTGACACAGATGCACCAATAGTTTTGTGCACGAACTATAAGCAAACTAGGGGTAATGACTTTTGATTTTTGCGTATCATTCTCGTTTGACATAAAGACCAAAACATTGCCTTTGACCTTGAGGCGATTCTTGTCCTTATACTAGGCGCTCGATTTTCCATTGAAGGCGACTTTAGCAGCAACACTCATCTCTCTGACTGTAGCAAAAAACAGAATCAACGATCATTTGGGGTTATGAAGAAATCAATAATCAGATATTCTTATGCTTGTTTAGCTCAGGACGGACTTTGTAATCATCCAAAAGGATCTTATGTTCATTTTAAATTATTTAAACACAAAATCCCTTCTGCAATTTCAAAATAAGACAAGAAAAAAGAACCTAATTACAATAGTACATTATAATATATACATATTTACAGTGTATCTACCTAAGACCTATTTAGACGCAGCTGCTCTTCCAGGGAGTCGTGTTTTTGTTTTCTTTCAGCTCTTGAAATAACATTTTAGTTGATTTTTGAATCTACTAAGTGTAGGGAGCTCTCTGATGCCAATGGGAATGTCGTTCCAAGCTTTCAGTGCCGAATAATGAAAGCCTTTCTTGACGTATTCCAGATTGTTTCTTGGGATTTGAAGGTCCCTGCAATTCCTTGTTATGTGGCTGGAGAGTTGGATCCTTGGATGGTATTTATCCCAAAGGCTTTCAGGACATTGCCTGTTGATTATTTTGTATGTCATAACTGATCGATCGAATTTTATCAGTTGTTCAACGGTCAACCAGTTATGAGACCAGCTATCCTTTTGTCTGGCGTTATCAATGATAGAACGCGCTCTATCCTGCAGACGTTGGAGGGTACTTAATTTTGTTTTTGGAACACTCCCCAAAATAAAATTAGCATATCGCAGATGACTTTCAACAAGGGCGCGGTATACATGGTCAAGCTGAGATTGTGGAATAAGGTTTTTCAGTTTTCTTAGTGACCTTAGACCACCACTCATCTTCCCCTTCACTTTGCTGAGTTGGTTATCCCAATTTAATCCTTCATCCACAACAACCCCTAGTGATTTTGTCTTTGCGACACGCTTTATTTCTGAATCATTAAGATTCAGTGGTTCCGAGACTTCAACGTCGTTGATTCTCCGTGGATGACCAATAATCATGTATTCGGTTTTTTTAGGGTTGGCACTTAGCTTGTCTACTCTCATCCATTCCGAGATGTTTCTTAATTCTCTGTGGGCATTTGTAATCAAATCATCAACGTTGTTAGATGTTAAAGTGACATGCGTGTCATCTGCATACATACTAGCGCTAGAGAACTCTAAACATTTTTCGAAGTCATTTAGATAGATGATGAATAGGAGTGGTCCCAGGCACGACCCTTGCGGTATGGCACATGTTAGACCCTTGCGGTATGGCACATGTCTAGCCCTTGCGGTGTCGACCCTTGCGGTATGGCACATGTCTAGCCCCTGAATTTTGTCCATTAACTGAACAAAATTGTTTTCTATTACTTAAGAAAGTTGAGAACCATGCTCCCGAGATTCCCCTGTTACCTAATGCACCTAATTTTTTATCAATATTCTATGATCCACGGTATCAAATGCCTTCTTCAGATCAAGAAATATGGCTAAGTTGAGTTGCTTTTTATCCATGTTGTCATACCAGTATTCAGTACCATTTATCAGGGATGTTACGGTCGAATATAGTTTTCGAAAAGCAGATTGATTTGGCGTCAATAATTTGTTAGTTACTAGATATTCAATAAGCTGATCGTGAACTATTTTTTCCAACATCCTTGAAAAGACTGAAATGACAGAGATAGATCTATAATTATTTGCATCTTTTTTTGAGCCCGTCTTAAAAATTGGTGTGACTCTTGCTAATTTCCAGATACAGCATTTCAGTATTCCAGATACAGTATACAGTACAGTATTAATGGATCTTTCCAAGGCCTACGATTTTATCAAGCATGATCTACTGATAGCTAAATTGGAAGCCTACGGATTCGACAGAAATAGCCTCAAACTTCTGTATAGCTATTTGGCAGACCGTAGCCAAAGAGTGAAAGTGGGGGCCTCCTACAGTTCCCTTGGAAAAATCAAGATAGGAGTACCGCAAGGCTCGGTCCTTGGACCGATGCTATTCAACATTTTCATCAATGACCTATTCCTGATTGACTTGGAATCAGAAATCTGCAACTTTGCAGATGATAATACCGGGTGAGTCAATAAAAACGCCCGGCGTTTGAAAAAATCCTGCTCCCTGAATGTAAAAGCAATGATATTGAAAACGGTCTTGTTTTATCCCCGATATATCAAATTAGGTTCAGTAATTTACCCGGCTTTATTCGGTCATTCCTTCCCGTTAAAATATGAGATTTTCTGCAGAAAGCCTTTCGAAAACCTGCAAAAATGAGTGAAAACACTAAGCAAAATTTCCCTTTGTTCTCCTTCCAAGCAATAATGACTCAAGGATGTGTTCATGTTTTTCGTCCTCTTGGGAGAATGGAATCCCCCTGAATAAGTTATTGACACTAGGGGGAAGACTTTTCAGCCCACCAATGGGAAAGCACGTGCTAAAGCGTGCTGAAAGTCATCGTTGTGAGGTAAACGCATTAGGAACTTTTGCTTGTATTTTTAGCACGTTTTTTAAGGTTTCTCAAAGGGAATGTTTTTAGAAAATCGCTCACAGAGTCTGAACGGTGTGACCGATTTTAGCCAGGAAAAATTCTAAAAATAATTGAACAAGTTAGCTATTAAATCAGATATTGCAAAATATCATTGCTTACATACTGAGAGAGCAGTAGCCTTTCAAACGTCGGGCGTTTTTTTTGACTCACCCGGTACAATATACGCAAGAAGTGAGACCCTGGAAGAAGTGATAAATAGCTTGGAAAATGACCTGAGCTCTGTTTTACAGTGGTTTACCGAAAATGTAATGGTAGCAAACCCGGAAAAATTCCAACTCATGTTTCTAGGTGTTAAGAGTGATCAGCAAATGTGTTTACGCATTGATGATCAAATCATCAACCAATGTCAACAAGTCAAACTATTGGGAGTAACTATTGATTCTAAATTGAATTTTGACAGACGTATTCTTGAACTTTGCGGTAAAGTAAACAAAAAAGTGAGTGCATTCTCAAGAGTTAGGAACTATCTTGATGATACACAAGCAAAACTCTTGTGTAAGACAACAGTTTTGGCAAATTTCAACTATTGCCCTTTAATTTGGATGTTCTCTTCTAAAGCTGCAAATAACGAGATCAACAGAACACATAAACGTGCACTAAGGGTGCTCCATAAAGAATATGATGCATCGTTTGAGTTGTGTCTACAAAGAGAGGCAGATACAACAATACACATTAAGAATCTTCAAAAACTAAGGTTAGAGGTATTTAAGACTCTGAATTCGCTGAATCCATCATACCTCTGGGATCTTTTCAACACCAAGCAAATTGAATACAATCTGAGGATTAAAAACTTGGTTAAATTGCCACAAATAAAAACTCACGCCTTTGGAAGACACTCTGTTACTTTCAGAGGCAGCATTCTTTGGAATACTTTAAGTGACGATATTAAATCATGTGAAAATGTGGCAGCTTTCAAAAAGAAAATAAAAACATGGAATGGGGTAAACTGCAGCTGCAAATTATGTTGTTAATAGGACCTTATATTTTGTTGTATATTATGTAATTATTTTAGTTTTTTAGTTGGTTGGTTTGAATTAGTTAATGTATATATATATTGTTGACTATTAGATATTACCAACATTAAATAATGATGAAATGAAAAAAAATGAAAAAAATGAAAGATGAACGTCACACATTTTGCAAAAGTCAGCAAAGGGCTCAAATCTTTGAAACAGGCGATGTAAACTTCCGTCGCTTCTTTCTTTGAATTGCATGGCGTGGAAGGAAACTCAGATGCTTTGCTGTCATTGAAATTTTTTATATCATATTATTTCTGATTTGATTTAAATTCTTGAATTGATACTATTCTCAAAATATTTGCATATATCATATCTTGGACTTTGCCGTCATCAAATTTCTGTATGCTTGTGCCCTCAGAGTTGCCTCTAATTACTCATTTACCGACCTCGGAAGGATGGACTGGACTGCTGGGTTGGCTTCTGGCTTATGGTTTGTAGTGTCAGTGACGGGATTCGAACCATGCGGTTAGACCCCAAAGGATTCGAAACACTGCACCTTAACGACAAAGCCACACCACCAGATATCCAGAACGGTGACGGGTTTCTGCTTCTCGTCTTGTTGACCTTCATGAGCCATGATTTTTATGAATACTGCATTATTTGCCGCATTAATCTAGGATTTACGATTGATTGGTACAATAAAGAGGAAAAATGTGGTCATTTGAGGGTATGGTTAGAGAATTTCCATGATAGAATTACAGCAAAGTGGCTGAAGTCCCATTCAAGCCACTCAATTCGAAAGAAAAAGGTGATAGATATTGCACGGCCTTTCAGAGATTTGAAAACTATGCTGCAAATTTCAGCAAAAATTTGTCAAGCCTTGTTTGTGCCTTAAGCACGTAAAAGGAACATTCTAGCGTCACGGAACAAGGTTGTTCTTAAAAGAAGAAAGGTGGATGCCACAAACTTCAATAAAGTATCAAAATTTACTCAACGTTTACACAAAACCTTGTAAGTGCCTTAAGCGTGTGAAAGGAGTATTTTTTTGTAAATTTCCAAAAACTTTGGCAAGGAAGGTCTGCCTAGTTCAGTTTTTAAAAGTATTTTCAGTTGATTGGTTATTGTTTTGATCGATTCTTCGTTGTTTCTCTCGTAGGACTTGTGGCAACAATACCAAAAGAGATGTTCGACTTTCTGATGAAAGTGCAGACAAAACTGACCAAAGTTATTAAAAGTGTTGGAAGAATAGAACATTCTTCATATCCTTTCATGTATCATAAGTTAACTATGATGACGACATCATAGATTTATGGCAAATCACTTTGAGCTTACTATTGTCACCGCCACTACAATGGCCACCACCATTATCATCATGGTCGTCATCATTGTCATCAAGATAATCGTCATTATCATCGGCATCATCATCATCATCATCATCATCATCATCATCATCATCATCATCATCATCATCATCATCATCATCATCATCATCATCATTATCATCACCATCGTCAGCATCATTGTTATCATCAACATCATTATTATCATCATCGTCGTCATCATCATCATCATCATCATCATCATCATCATCACCATCACCATCACCATCACCATCACCATCACCATCACCATCACCATCATCATCATCATGCTAATGATTGAAATATTCAAAACGAAAAACAATCTAAATCCAACATTTATGAAAAACATTTTTACAGACAGAAATATTCCATACAGTTAACAAAGTGAAATTCATTTGCAGTTGCCAAAAGTTAAGACAACAACGCACGGAATAGAAAATATTCAGTACAGAGGTTGCCATTTGTGGTCCTCATTACCGAGGGAAATTAAAGATTCCAACACACTTGCTGAATTCAAACGAAAAATAAAATCATGGGATGGAAATACTTGCATCTGCAGATTGTGCAAAGTTTTTGTCAAAGATTTAGGGTTTTTGTAGGCTTATTTGGGACATTGTAAAGTAGGTTTTAAATTATTTTGTTGGCTTTAATTAGCTTATTAGCTATGTATATATATATATTTTTTCTTGCCAAAGTAAAGTAAATTGTTAAAAATAATAATAATAGTGATAATAATGATAATAATAATAATAATAATAATAATAATAATAATAATAATGATAATAAGAATGATAATATTATTGCAAGTGTCACGGCGAACAGTTTCATGGTTTCATTTAATAAAATCTCAGGATACTCAGGATGACATGACAGAAAAAAACGACAAATCCAGTAGAAAACAAAAATCGACAATCCAATAGTTATGACATATCCAGTAGACAATCCAGTAGTTATGACATATCCAGTAGACAATCCAGTAGTTATGACATATCCAGTAGTCAATCCAGTAGTTAAGAAATATTAAATGAATTAAGACATGATCAAGTTAGTACGTTTCGGCACTCAAACTCGTGCCATCCTCAGCTAATAAATCGAATTACACGTGCTGTTTATATAGCACTGATTATAAAACCGGCTTAACTGGTCAGTCCAGACAACTTGGAAAAACAACTAAGTAATAAACAAGCCAAATAACCCAGGGATCAGAACAAACGAGGGGTATTGATGAGTTTTGAGCGTTAAGGGACGGTCTATCACGCAAAATTAATAAACTGTCAAAAATCAAAGATCATATTCATTATTGGCCTTCTCTAGAATAGTAAAATTTTCTAAATTCGCACAATGGCCTGTTTGTTTAATGTGTTTACTAATGGCCGAAGGTGATGTCTTGATGGGCTGACCTTTTTTACCTGTTCCCAAATGTTCCCTACTTCTAATCAACAAGTGGCGAGATGTTTTACCTATGTAACAGGCCTGGCAGCCTGAGCACGAATACTTATAAACCACATGGGAGCAAACATTCTTAGGAATACGATCCTTAAATGGGAAAAAGTGTTCAATACGTCTTCCTGATCGAAAAACAACCCGAAAGTCTACGCAGGGGTAAGCTTTGCGTAATAGTCTGGAGATCTTGCGCCTAAGTTGAAGGCTGATTTGACCTAAATAGGGCATATAAAAGCACAAGGGCATTTTCTGGACCGTAGTAGGCTTAGGCTCCAGATGTCACTCCTGCATCCGGTTGTGGAGTTTCGACGTGGGCGAATGAGGTTACCCTTTGCTGCAACTACCTCCAGGTCACCCTTGAGCAAGGTGTAGTACCTGCCAGCTCTCCCCGAGACCTAGAAATACTGGGTTGGCGTCCAGCGGGGGCTAGTCTGTCTCATGGGTAGGAGGGACTCTTTAGTCTTGGTCGACAGCCCCCCCCCCCCTAGAGATGGTGTCTCGAAAAAAATACTAGTTGGCAGTAACTGAAAAATGCATCTCATACTAAGTATGATGTCTTCAAATATTAATGAAATAGATAACGGCGTGAATGAAACTGGAATCATTTTTGATGAAGGTTTTTCGCCCGGCAGAGTGACTTGTGTTGGTGAACAGGCAGTCCTCGGTCGTCAACCCACGACTGTTCACGACAAGATAGTGAAGAGAATATGGAGCAAAGCTGATTATAAAGTCGCTATGGAATGCTTTTTAAGAGCACCAAAAGGCGGGAGAGGAGTAGGAAAGCGGACGCTAGATTTGTGGTTAGATAGAGGTATGTTTGATATTAGCGAAAATAACCTGATGAATCAAATCAGAGTCTTTAAGAAGAAACAGTGGTTAACAAGTGTCGAGATTGAGGAAATGAAGCGGTTAATTGAAAATGGAAGTCAGGAAGGAGTCGAAACTGACGTGGGTGATGAAACTCCACAGAGCGATAGTGGAAATGCCAATGAACAGCATGACACAATTGAGAGGGAAGACCTAGATCAAGACAACAGCAACTTAACAGAAGAGGAGAATGCAATTGTAAGTCGAATTAAAGAAGTCCTGATGCAAGGGAACATACGACCCGTCAAGAGCCTTAAGCTTGAATTGAGAAGTGAAACTGCAAAGGTAAATGGAGTTTTGAAACATATCGAGAAGAAAAACATCACGGAAACAAGAGATCTGTTAAAAGCAGCTGCAGTTGTAATTTGTGAGAGATTAGGTGTGAAAGATACCACAGCAACGAGAGGAGAAAGACCTCGGTGGATGAGGAGAATTGAAGGTGATATCAGTAGGTTGAGAAAGGACTTAAGTAGACTTGATGCATGGAGTAAAAGGCTGTGGACTCGTCCAAAACAGAGAGTAAAACAGAATCTTTAAAGAAAGTATGGAATAAAACAGAAAGGAATACATACAGTAATAGAAATTGTCAAACAAAGAATCCTTGCAAAGGCGTCAAAACTAAAAAGATATATGGGAAGGAAAGCACAATTTGATGATAATCACCTTTTCAACACGAATCAGAGACAATTCTCTAGGAATTTAGAAGGGGGTGCTATTATGGCGGAAAACCCAAACCAAGAGGAAGTAATAAAATTCTGGAGTGACATCTGGAGCAAAGAAACCAAGCACAACGATAAGGCACAATGGATTGAAAATATCAGAGAAAAAGTCCGGAATACTGATCAGCAAGATAATATCACGATCTCATTAGAAGATACCAAAAGACAAGTTAACAGATTACCAAACTGGAAGGCACCAGGGCCAGACGGGATTAGTGGGTTTTGGATAAAAAATTGTACATCTCTGCATGAGAAAATAAGCATTCATCTCAATGATTGTTTGGAAGCAGGTAGTGTACCTAACTGGATGGTTGAAGGAAAGACAACGTTACTTGTGTAAGACAAGATGAAAGGAACAGATGCTGCAAATTATAGACCCATAGCTTGTTTAAATCTTTTGTGGAAAGTTTTGACAGGAATTTTTGCGGAGAAAGCGTACAAACACCTTGACGACAACAGTTTACTAACTGATGAGCAAAAAGGGTGCAAAAAGAATACTAGAGGAACAAAGGATCACCTAATACTTGACAAAGAAAGTTTGAGAAACTGTAGGCGGAGGCTAACCAATCTATCTATGGGCTGGTTAGATTTCAAAAAAGCATATGATATGGTTCCACATTCGTGGATCATTGAGGTCCTCAAAATGTTTGGCATCGCAGACAACCTGGTTAAACTAATAACAGCCAGTATGTCAGATTTGAAGACATGCATCTACGCTAATAATACGTTTTTAGGGAGAGTAAAGATATCACGTGGAATTTTTCAAGGTGATTCGTTTTCGCCACTGTTGTTTGTGTTGGCATTAAACCCAATTTCAATAGCTTTGAAAGATATCAAGATGGGATACAGCTTAGCTAAGGGAGGTCCGTTCATAAACCACATCCTTTTCATGGATGACATCAAGTTGTTCGGGAAGACAGAAAATGAGATCGATTCACTTATCCAGACCGTCAGAATTTGCAGTCAAGATATCAAAATGGAATTTGGAGTAAACAAATGTGCTGTGTTGACAATGAAGAGAGGCAGGAAAATAGAAAGTAATGGTGTGCTTTTACCATCTGGAGATAAACTTGGTGACCCTGCAGGAGGTGGATATAAGTACCTGGGAATTTTGGAAAATGACAAGATCTTGACCAGGGAAATGAAAGAAAACGTGACGGCATTATACAAGAAAAGATTGAAGTTGCTGCTTAAAACAAAGCTTAATGCACGAAACTTAATCACAGCCATTAACTCATGGGCAGTGGCTGTGGTAAGATACAGTGCCGGCTTTCTTGATTGGACAAAAGAAGAAATAGATGTGCTGGACAGAAAGACAAGGAAAGCGTTGACAATGAATGGTGGTGTACACCCGAAAGCGGATGTAGATCGTCTGTATCTCAGGAGAAAGATTGGAGGAAGAGGACTTATAAGTATTGCTAAATGTGTAGAATTGGAGAGATTGAATCTTGAACAGTACTTAAGAAGTAGTGAAGAGGAGGTATTCAAGTTTATCAGTGCCCAGAAGGGACTCGTTGCTGATGCAACTGAGACAAAAGAAAGCTACAAGATAAGGGTTGAAAGGGAAACGCTTGCTGCAATTGAGAATAAACCGCTTCATGGTCAATTTGAGAGAGATACAAAGGAATGTAAGAATAAAGATTTATCCTGGATGTGGCTAGCAAACGGAGACCTAAAGAGAGAAACAGAGAGCCTGATAATCGCTGCGCAAGACCAAGCGTTGAATACAAACTCAATTAAAAAGTCCATTTACAAGTTAGACGTTTCACATAAATGTCGGTTATGTGGAAAAGAAACGGAAAACGTCACACACATAGTCAGTTCTTGTGGAATGCTTGCACAGAAAGAATATAAAAGACGGCACGATAAGGTATGCCAGAATATCCACTGGGCGTTGTGCATCAAATTCGGATTTGAGTGTAGTCAGAATTGGTGGGAACACAAACCAGAATTAACGTTAGAAAATGATAAAGCAAAAATCCTATGGGATTTCCTGTTTCAGACAGACAGACGAATTGAGCATAGAAAACCAGATATTGTTATACTTGACAAAACCAAAAATACATGCCTGATCGTAGATGTTGCTATACCAGGTGATCACCGCATAGCGTTGAAGGAGGTGGAGAAGATAATGAATTACGCGGAACTGAGGGTGGAACTGGAACGAATGTGGAAAACAAAGACTAAAGTCATCCCTATTGTCATTGGTGCGTTAGGTTCGATCACAAAGAAACTTGAAGAGAATCTAAAGGAGCTCGACGTCAAGCATAACATCAAAGTATTTCAAAAATCAGCATTACTCGAAACAGCTCATATATTGAGGAAAGTGCTTGCTGTCTAAGACTCTTTGTTAGAGTTTGACATTTGGCATGTATGGTTCTGGCATTAGGCCATGTCGTATTTGAAATAATAATAATAATGATAATAATAATAATAATAATAATAATAATAATAATAATAATGATAATAATAATAATAATAATAATAATAATAATAATAATAATAATAATAATAATAATAATAACAATAATAATAATATCTCCTTGGAATATTCCAAGGAGACTGTTTATCATTATTGCTATTCTGTATAACACTGTTCCCCCTCAGCTGGCTATTGAATAGATCAAATCTGGGCTATTATGTTGGAAAAGGACGAAAATCAAACAACTTTGTGAGCCACTCATTTTTTGTAGATGATCTAAAATTATTCGCATCCAACGAGAAACAATTAAACTCACTCCTAGAAACAGTTGCTACTTTCTCGAGGGACATAGGAATGAGTTTCGGCCTAGACAAGTGCGCAAAATTAACAATTACCAAAGGAAAATGATCTTCAACTGAAAATGTTCAGCTTTCAACTGGGGATTTAATACAAGAGCTTGAAAATGAGGCAACATACAAATACTTAGGGTTAAACGAAAGCGACCGCATTTCCGATACATCAATGAAAGAGAACCTTGAAAAGGAATACCTAACCAGAGTTAGAAAGGTTTTGAAATCAGATCTTAACAGCAGTAATAAAATCAAAGCAATTAACACTTGGGCAATGCCAAGCCTTACATATGGATATGGTGTAATAAAATGGTCTATAACAGACTTAGAAACAATTGACACGAGAACACGAAAGCTACTAACGATGAACTCGATGTTCCACAAAAAATCTGATATCACCAGGCTCTACATGCAAAGATCTGAAGGTGGAAGAGGACTCCTCAGTGCAAGTCAGCAATACAAGAAAGCAATAATCAATCTTGCGCACCACATCGAAAATAGCAAAGATAAGTACATTAAGATAGTAAAAGAATGGGATGCAAAGGAAAGTGATTCAATCATGAAAAAGGCACATAAATATGCAGAGGAACTGAATCTAAATTTGGATGACCTCAAATCGAAAACTAAATTGCAATGTAAAAGTACGATTAAAGAGGCGAGCCTTGGCAAACTGAAAGAAAAGTTGAGAGCAAAACCACTTCACGGTCAATTCTATCAAATGATAGAACAAGGTCACATAGATAAGAAAGCAACCTTTGAATGGATGAAAGGAACAGGATTGAAAGGCGGAACGGAAGCGACGATTGTAGCGATACAAGAACAGGCAGTTACAACCATATATATAAAGAAACACATCCATAATACTACAGATAGTGACACCTGTAGAATGTGTAATACAATGCCAGAAACGATAGTGCATGTTGTATCAGGCTGCACGACCTTGGCGGCAACGTCTGTCATACCTGAAAAGATATAACTCAGTAGCAAAGATAATTCATTTAGAACTAGCAAAGAAATTCAACTTGATTGAAGTGAATCATTAAAATGGTACAGTCATACACCTGAGAAAGTTCTTGAAAATGAGAGCTCAAAACTTTTATGGGATTTTCAGATTAACACTGATCGTACAATCATTGCCAGCAAACCTGATATCATATTTCAAGATAAAAAGATCAACAAACTTTACATCATAGATATTGCAATACCAGCAGATGCAAATATTGTAAAGAAAAGAATCGACAAAATCGAAAAATACATCGACCTCTCTATTGAGTTGAAACGTCTATGGAATGCCAGCGAAGTCCTTGTCATACCAATAGTTATAGGTGCAACGGGAGTGATATCGAAGAGCTTCAAACAAGATTTAAAGAAAATACCTTGCAAAATATCGCAGTTAGAAATGCAAAAAGCAGCGTTACTCGGAACACTGAGAATTGTAAGAAGATTCACACAAATTGAAGGATGATGAAAAGAAGATATTGACGCAGGAAGTCAAGACTAAGGACGCAAAACATGATAACCTTATTTCTCAGGAAGAGAAACGGAAAATCAGTTGTTACGTGTGAAAAACAATAAACAACTTCATAATAATAATAGTAATAATAATAATAATAATAATAATAATAATAATAATAATAATAATAATAATAATAATAATAATAACATAAGAAACAAAACCATCATCAAAAATTAACAGAAAAAGAAAATAAAAAGAAACACAACTGTTAAAACTCTGTACGTTTCGATTAAAAATCTTCGTCAGCAAAATCATCATCATTATCATCATCAGCGTCATCATCAGCATCAGCATCATCATCAGCATCATCATCAGCATCATCATCAGCATCAGCATCATCATCAGCATCATCATCATTACTTACGTATGAAATAATGCTCTAATAAAAACGCGATACTACTGTCTCCAATGAATGAAAGTAAAATTCTAAGATAGAAATGGGCTTTTTTGCCAGAATGATCTGTTACAAGCCTGGGGATCTAGAGACCCTTACAGTTCCATCGCAAACTTTGATTTATGCCTCGATAGAGAGGTTGAAGGTTGAGGTAAGCAGACTAAATTTGTTGAAGACTGAGGTAAGCAGACTGAGTTGAGAGGTTGAGGTAAGCAAACTAACTTTTTTCCACGCAGAACATGCCTTAACCATTTTGGTAAAGGAGCCTCCAGATATATTCTTAACGTGTGAAATTTGAAGATCTTATCTTAGCTTTGAAGTTACTTACATATGAAACTTTCTTGCGTATATTTCATTTGATAGTCACGTCATCTCTTTGTTTCCTTGCTTTTTGCTATGAAGTAAGCCGCCTCGAAAGAAGGTTGATCATCAATCAATGTGCAGTGACAATAATTGAACTCATGTCTTTTTTTGTACTGCGGTAGTGCCGTACTGCAGTGTCTAAGTATGATATAATGACAAGGAGTGCAAGGAGCGACATCAAAATTTGGTACTTATCATTCAACATTCTTGGATAACGTTCTTCTTGAATTTTTTATCAAAACTCAACAAATTCAGCGGCTCAAGCTCATTTATTCGGGCATATTTACCCTTCTCCGTAGGTCTTGTAGATATCCTTGAACTCAAAATTTGAAATTAGGACGTTAGAATAGAACTCGTCAAATGCATTAAAGAGACCTTTATCTAAACCCGCTATTTGCCAATGAACTTGTGTTACTTAACAAACGAGCTAATAAGTTGCGTTCCTTGTCTTTACATTATACATAAAATCTACGACACTGTACTAACGCAATATCAATCTTCAATTCAATTCAATGTTCAATTTTTTTAACACGGTAGCCCCATCAGTTGATCAGCAACTGCTTTGCAGGGGGCCGTGGCAAAAATCTAAAACTTAATTCAAAAAGACGAATAATATAGATAAGAAAAGTAAAAAGAATATTTAAATCAATTTTTTAATCTTTTTTTGAAGGTGGCAAGGAAGGGTGCCTGTTTAAGATCAAGTTCGAGTTGGTTCCAGAGCTTAGGTCCACGAAAGGATATTGCGTTTTGCCCATATTTAGCTTTCCGCAGTGGTAGCGAAAGATCAGTTTCAGTATTTCTGATTTCTCTGACATTTCGAGTTGAATTTTTGACAAACAAGTTCAAGAGGTACTCAGGTACAAGGCCATTTAGAGACTTGTACATGGTAGTAGCTGTTTCGCTTCTAATAAAGGCAAGAAAGTGTCGTACTGTATATAAGTAATTTCAACGCTAAGATAAGATCTTCAAATTTCACGCGTTTAGAATTTTGCACAATGCCTTTGCACTGTGCCTTTGGCCTCCTCTGTTCCAAGCAACAATTTTGACAAATTCTAGAATATAGTTTGCATTTTCAGCGCAATTAGCCACGATTCCTTCTCTCTCAATTCAGTATGATTTGATTAAATGCACATATGGTTTCAAATATATTCTTGAGAAACACAAACCACAGTGTCGTGTTAGAGTTCCATGTCCTTTGTTTCACTGAATCGACTCTCGTCTCTATCTGTGTTTAGTTTCACTGACTTCTTGTTTCTGTTTTCCTTTTCTATCTTTCATAACTTTTCAATGTACGATTTTCAAACACTGTAAGACAGCGCTGCAGTAATGATGTAGTCTTTCCTTAATTTATTTGCACATGGCGATCTTTCTCGAATGAAAGAAAAACTGAACCCTCAGAGGGTTATATAGATGGAGATCTGATTGAAAGTTTTCTGGATTTGCCAAGAACACAGATGGAGGAAGTTGTCAAGGGGTTGCAGGTAAAGGATCCGACAGGTTTTCAATCCCGTTCTTATACTCGCTTAACTCCATGGGAGGGTGATGGAATGCCTGACTAACATTTGGGAAAAACAGCGTGTGCTTAAAACGGATTCACGCTTTACCGGTGAAGAAATTTATGTTTAGGACAGATATCTAATGTTTACGATAGAACCATAAATCACTGCACTAAAATTGGCATCAAGGAAGTTTTTAGAATGATTCTTTACAATTCATCATCAATGGACCAATCAAATCAATCGAAATTCGTTCCTTGACGCCAATCATTAGTGCAATGGTCTATCATGGCTCGTAGTAGACTTTGCAAGTCAAATTTGCCGATTTTGTTTGTTCTCTGCTTGTTTCATTTGGAGATGTAAGCATTTCATCGAAATATGTTAATGCCACAATAGCATCGAATTTCACTGAGGACTTCCACACCCAATGATGGCAAGAGGGTAGTGTGGACCAAACGATATTTTATACGCTTTTATTTGCATTGATTTATCGAGTGGCGTTAGAGCTTCAGTTACCGTTGTGCACGTTCGAAATTTGTAGGGATTTCTGCAAAATTGATAAAGACGTAGCTCGATCCATCCTCTTTTGAAGCATAGGGAAATGTTCATGCTATAAAGTTTTGACAGAATGAACTTATTCAAAAAGGCGATGGACCGATACGGAAGAGAGTTTTTTCACAATGAGTCTTTTTGAGCTGCTCATTGTTATGCCACATGGAAGGTGTTGAAAGTTTTGTATGCCTATTCCAATTCTGTTTTGCATACTTTCTATGAAAAAGTGTCTTTTTGAAAAGAATGCCTTCACGGTAGTTGTTTCATCGCGTTGTTATTTTGCAAGCAAGGCTGCAAATCCTTAAAAGGTTGATTCAGAATTCTCTAGATATGACCTATTGCTTTGAGTTGAATCCTGTGAAAGAAAAGTCAACTACCTTGCTATAAGTCTACCTATGGACTGTTCAGAAATCTTCAAAATTTTCAGAATTAGAACATCCCTTTTTCTTTTCTAAGGAATCAAGAAGACTGTTGAAACGCATCAAGCCCATCGTAGATACCAATCGTTTTGAAGCAAAATGTTTCAAGAAAACCATGGGTTATGAATGTCTAGAATATCATATCAATCACAAGTCTTTCAATTGTAGTCCACAATTTAGAAATTTGATGACATCACATCTTCAAATGAGTATATACGTTAAATACTCCGCAATTAAAAAAAAATGTTAATTTTTCTGAAATCTCCAGACGACATTCTAGCAAATTAGCTACAGTCTCTTTCAAGCCATTCAATAAAAAGAAATATTTAGAGCTATTCAAACTTTGCTCGTGAAAGATTTAATGGCTATGCTGTAAATGCATTCTTCCGTAGATTGAAGACGGGGGTATGAAGAAAGACTGTACGATCGAAGATCTGATTAAACAAGTTGAGGAACTCACACGCATTCACTGAAACACGTTACCATGTGAGTGATAACTTTGCTATGTCATGTCTTATTTTGGTTATGCTGTACATTGCATGCGCAAAGGTGATGCGTCTTCTACAAGCCATAGAGATATGACATTCGCTAGAAGTGCTGTTGGCATCAAGAATTAGACTCTGAAGAGAATTCAGGTTAGTTTATGTCATGCATTTGAAAGTGCTTGCAGACCAGAGTATGTTTGTAAATAAAGGGTTTCGAAATCGTTCAATACTTACATACTTATTTACACTCCCTGATTTCATTCCTTTGTAATTTCACCTTATTCAAATGAATATATTCTGAGCATGGAGTCCTTTTCAAAAATCTGAGTCATCCATGAGTAGTTTGGGGCCTGATGAATTAGAATTGCCACCCATGACACAGAAGGCCAAACGTTTGTGTACAACGCATGACCTATCATCATCAAGATCTCTTTCTCCTCTTACCTTAGAGCCTCTTGTTGCAAGTATCTGAATTTCAAACTTTCTTGTCTGTTGCTGATATTACAGTAATTTCTCTTTTTTTGTGTCCTTGCTCTTGATCAATCAAATGCAATGCCTCGAAGAAGGCAAGTTATCTGTGAGTAAAAATGATAATAAGTGATATCCCGTTCGTTTTGATTTACGTTAGTACCGTAATGTCTGTGGTACCCGGATAGTACCTCTGTTCCAGGTGTCCTGAAAAAGTTTCCTGATTTGAGCTGCCATTTTAATAAAAGAAATCTATTTTATAATGGCCAGCTTAGATCTGAGTATTTATTTCATTTCTGTATCGGCGCGCATTAATTTCCATAATTATTTACCAATAATTATGGAAATTAATGCAAACAGAAAATATAAATATAAAAACAAACACTGTCGGGTAGCATAAAAACGTTTCGATAAAAACTTTCGATTACTGATGAAGATTTTAATCGAAACGTTTTTATGCTACCCGACAGTGTTTGTTTTTATGATAATAATAATAATAATAACAATAATAATGATAATAATAATAATAATAATAATAATAATAATGATAATAATAATAATAATGGTAGTAATAATAATAATAATAATAATAATAATAATAATAATAATAATAATAATAATAATAATAATAATAATAATAATACGTCAAGTAAGATTGATTATTCTTGTTTAAAGTAGATGATACACAGAGAAAACAAGACTTGTTCGTTTGAAAATTTTCGATCTAACGTAGATCTTCATCAGTCAAATAATGTTCGAAGAAATGCTCTACAATCTAACGCTATCAAATACGAATGTAAACTTCCATTAATGAAAGAGTCTAAAGTTCCTATAATGAAAAAGAGAATGGAGTACGATTAATGTGACGAAAGTGGATCAAACTGCTAAATATGTTTATATAATTTGTAATATGTCTTACCGAGCTCATTAAGACCAGAGTTTAGGCCGTTTGGCTCTTTGCAGTCTAACCGCGATATCCATAAGTTTTCAAAGTGTTCAAGTTTGTCCCTATCTCCCTCTAATCTTTGTAAAATGTGCACTTTCAAATCTTTTTCGAAGCTGCATGAATCACTCTCGTGAAAATGTTTGCCCAGTTCTGTGGCATCCGGATCATTTTTCGCGTCACTTCGGTGCTTGTTAAATCTCTGACTCAATGTTGTAGAGGTGTATCCGACGTAGATCAGTTTATGTTTGGTACATTCAGCGGCATATATTACGTTTTTGCTGTTGCAAGATCCACCGTCAATATGACATGTTTTACCAGTCCTTGCATTCGTTATTTCATTTTTTTGTCCCATGTGGGTGCATAGTTTGCACGGACGCCCTCTTTTCTTTGTTTTTTCTAATGTACAGCGAACGGAAAAACCGGCCTTTGCGTTCTCTTTTGGCTTTGTTCGAACGAGATGGTTATGTAAGTTCGGATTTCTACGATATGAAACTATTGGAGGTTCTGGAAACACCTTTTGGAGATCTGGATGTTCAATGACCATGAAATTGTAGTGTCTATGTAAAATCTTGGAGAGTCCCTTAAACTTTTGGTGCCAGGTGATTACTAGAGGAACTCTGTTGTCCTTATTTTGTTCAACAACTCTCGGCTTTAAAAGACAGTTGCGATCACGTGTTTCTACTTCGGTTGCAATCTTTGTAAGTGTGTTCATTGAATAACCTCTGTTTGCATAAAAGTTAACGAACTGCGTTGCATGTTTACGATAGTCAGTCAAAAGATGACAGATACGTCTGATCCTTATAAACTGAGACAATGGATTTGAGCGAAGTGTATGCGTTGGATGATCCGATAGTTTGTGGAGGTAGGTATGTGTAGCTGTTGGCTTACAATGTAATTCTGTTATCATTGTTCCGTCGTGTTTCTTTACTTTTGTGTCCAGGAAAACAACATCAGATTTGGAATATTCCATTGTAAATTTTATAGTGGATTTATAGGAATTCTTAGCAGCGTATGAGTTACAATACGACAGGAAATGCATCAGCTCTTCTTGATTATGATCCCATACAAAAAAGACATCATCTATGTATCGTATCCACATAACAGGACCTTTTTGGTATTCTTTCTTATAGTCGTCCAACAAATTAGTTTCAAACTTTGACATGAATAAATTTGCGAAGCTAACAGCCATAGGTGTGCCCATTGCGGTCCCTTTGATTTGGTGGTAAAACTTGCCGTCGAATGAAAGTGTGTTGCTCTTTAGGATGAAGGCTATGAGATCGGCTATGACATCGCTAGGAACAGATTTACTTGTGCGTCGTTCAAGTGCTTCTCTACAAGCAGCTATACCTTCCCCATGGTCGATGTTCGGATACAACGAGGATACATCCATCGTTACCAGAAAGGAATCATTGATTTTGCTGGTGTTATCTTTGAATTCCTCTAGTTTGTTAACAAAGTCAGTTGTATCTCGGATATATGAGCTTGTCTGCATTGCTGATTGCTGATTATTATTATTATAATAATAATAATGATAATAATAATAATAATAATAATAATAATAATAATAATAATAATAATAATAATAATAATAATAATAATAATAATAATAATAAACTATTCATTTAAAGTTGGTAGTCTACATGTGTATTTCACATCAAAGATGTGCACTAATTTATACCAACTATTTACATAATCTACAAAAATAACTCGAATACAACCAAACTCTTTTATATAGTTTTAAAATCTATTTACAAACTCTGCAGGTACATGTCCTTCCATTCCACTCTCTTAGTTTTCTTTTGAAGGAGAGGACACGCTCACAGCTCTCTACCACATCAGGCATGCTATTCCAAAGATAGCTACCTCTGTATGAAATAGAGTTTGCCCCATAAGTTATCGTTTGGAATTTCGGTATTCGTAGGAGATCCTTGTTGCGAAGGTTGTAATTTACTTCCTTCCTCTCAAATAGTTCCCACATAAATGCAGGATTAAGTTGATGTAGGGACTTGAAAACCTCCAGAAGCAACTTTTCAAGATTTTGTAGGTGAACCGTTTTTTCACCTGATCTGGCCAAAAGTTCTTCGAAATTGGAGTTGAAGTCATTATACAACCTGTGAAGTGCTCTCTTATGGATTCTGTTGATCTCTCCATTGGCAGTTTTCCCGCAGAACATCCAAATCAGGGGGCAATATCCAAAATTTGACATGATAAAGGAATTGTATAGAAGCTTGGCCTGTTCGAAGGTAATGAAGTTTGCAACCCTAGAGAAAGCGCTTACCTTCCTGCTTGCTTTGGCGCATACAGCCTTAACATGGTTGTTAAAACTCAGTTTAGAGTCAATATCTATGCCCAATAATTTGACTGTATCTGAGGAGGGAACAATTTGATTGTTGATCTCAAGGCACAGTTTGTGTGGTTGATGCAATCCAAGTGTAGCAGATATCACGATCGAATAAAATCACACTCATATAAACTCAGCTTCAACATATATTTCAGTAAATTGACTCCAACATAAATTCCAACACATCAACTCAAAGATAAATTTCAGTGACATCTACTCTCTCGTCCATTCGTGTTCAGATCAACTCCGTTCTATCAAAGAATTTTAACACGGGGGTTAGTATACAAAAGAATTTAATACGGGGGTTAGTCCTTAGTCCAGGGGGGTGGTTAGAGTCCTCACACTCTCCCCCTCAAAATGAAATGTCTCCTGACATTTGAAAAAAAATCCTTGGATTCTTCAATTTAGTTCCTTTAACTGTATCATCATCTTCTTCACTCAGTTCTCTTCAAACAACATTATCTCATCCTGACATATTACATTCAGAGTACAGTTGTCCTTGTTCTAGTTCTCTAACATCATTTACTTCGGCTGCGCAGCAATAAAACTCACTAGACTCCAAACAGTTACCCGACATTTGTCGCAATTCGTATGTTGACTAACATGAATCATTCCTCTGACGAGACGATAATAAGTGTCAATAACAAACATTCCATTTAACGATTATGATAACATAATAAAGTTAACAGCCATACACAACTGGAATCATTCTTTGGCCGTATGGTCCAAATTGTCCAGGCGATACGAACTGTCTGAATTGCCTCTGTGGTACAAATACATGAGAATATCCAGGATGTAAAGACGTTGTTGGTACGAATCCTGAAGTCTGTCGCTGCATCTGCAAATGCGTCGGTCTATACGCAAACTGTGGCACTGGTTGAACTGCTGGATGAATATTCGAGACCCGAGCTTGAGAACTGATTGGCTGTCCAAATGAATAGTACGATAACAAAGTTGGCGGCTGTCGTGTTCTTTGTGGTCGGCTTCGAGGTGGAGATTGCGCGTCTTCTGGCGAGTTGGGCATTGGTTCATGAGCTGGCGACTCCTCTAATGGTCTTTGTGGTGTTGAGATTCCTCCTAGTGATTCACTCGTAGCAGCTGTCACGACGGTTTCAGGAACTTCTCCGGTTGTAGGTTGAGAAACATTCATCGATGATTCTGGGTCAATGTCATCCCTTTCCCGTTCAGGTAGCACTGGTTGGTCAGGTGCGTCCGGTTGATGAGCATCATATACCTCTGAGGTCTCGTTAAGATGTCTGATAATTCCATCCACTTGACGTGGGCTAAATGTAGCGTGATCATCTTCTTGTAACGCTGTGGAATCTACTTCGTAATCTGCGTTTGAAACTGTTTTCTGACGAGTTGCAACTGTTGGTGCACTTCGCTGTCTTTGAGGCTGTAGCTGTACATTCCCGTCAGGCTCACTTGGCAAGTAAGGGCATGGCAGCAATAAATTACGATGTAAAATACGTTTACTTCCACTTCCATCCTCTTGTTGCACTTCATAGACTGCTCCTGTTGGCTCTATGCGACGTATAACAATGTAAACTTGATCTTCCCAGAACGACCGGAGTTTGCCTGGGCCTCCACGCTCTAACAGTCGTTTAACCAAAACTCTATCACCGGCCTCGAGAATTGAGGTATTTGCTTTACGATTATAAGCTTCACGTCCACGTTGCATAGATTGTCCGGATTTTTCAGCAGCAATCTTGTAGGCTTGCTCCATTGCGTTTCTCCAGTCTCTAAGATAAGTTGGATATCTTTTACAGACAGTTGCTTTCGTCTTACCAAAAATAATATCTATTGGAAGGCGAGGTTTGCGACCAAACAAAAGTTCATAGGGAGAGTAACCTGTGGCATCATTTCTGGTACAGTTGTACGCGAAAACCATTTTATTTATATGATCTTTCCATCGTGACTTTTGATTGTCAACCATTGTTCGCATCATTCCCAAAAGTGTCTTGTTGAAACGCTCGCACTGGGCATTACCCATAGGATGGTAGGGAGTTGTCCTGGATCTCTTTATCCCTGTTAATTGTTCTAAATGATGAAACAAGTCATTTTCAAATTCGGTGCCTTGGTCATGATGTATTTTACCTGGCAGACCAAAACGTTGAATGTAATCGTTAAAAAGTTTCTCTGCAGCTGTCTTGGCAGATTTGTTAGTGGTCGCATACGCTTGTGCGAAACGAGTGAAATGGTCAATAACGACCAGGATGTACTCATAACCACCTGCACATTTCTCTAGATGAACAAAGTCTATCGAGACTAGCTGGAATGGTTCGCTCGTTACAATACTTTGGGCTGGTGTACGGGGATTCACCACAGGTTTCTTACTTTTGATGCACTGGCAAACTTTAGTTACAAAGTGGTCGATATCCCTGGCCATATGAGGCCAATAAAATCGTTCACGAGCTAGTTCGATAACTCTATCAGCTCCCATATGTCCAAGCTCCTCATGTAAATGTTTCATGGCAAGCCTATGATAGCGGTGTGGAAGAACCAGCTGCATTCTGCCATTTGATTTCCTGTAAAGAATATCATCATTTTCTAACGATAACTTGTTCCATTCGTGCATTAAAGACTTGACTTGAGTAGATTCGGTTTGCAGTGTTTTTGCGGAAGGTTTTCCTGACAATTTGAATGCAAGTATGCGACTAATAACCGGGTCTTCTTGTTGTGCTTGGCGAATAAAGTCCAGCTTCATTGGCCAGCATGTCTTTCCTACGGGAGGACAATCAAAATCTGCAAACACTTTCGTATCTGCTGTAACTGCTGTAACCCAACATAACTGTTCATCATTTTGTGCAGAAACTGCATTCAGCATACATCGAATCTCATCTTGTGAGATTTCTGTAATGAAATCTTTCATCATTGAATCAATATGTACTGGGCTCCTTGACAAAAAATCAGCATCTTTGTTGCTTGATCCAGGTCGATATTTTATCGTGAAGTTGAAATCTGATAAAGACGTCACCCATCGGTGTCCAGTAGCGTTCAACTTTGCCGTTGACATGACAAAAGTTAACGGATTATTATCCGTGTAGATCGCGAACTGTGGTGCATAAAATAAGTAGTCTCTAAATTGTTCAGTTACTGCCCACTTAAGCGCTAAAAACTCCAATTCGCCTGAGTGAAGATGATAATTTCGTTCGGCTGGCGACAGAGTTCGCGAAGCGTAACCAATCACTTGCATACGTCCTTCTTGCTTCTGGTATAAAACTGCCCCCAAACCTTCCTGAGAAGCGTCAGTATGCAACACAAATGGCTTCTCAAAGTCTGGGTTCCCCATTACTGGTGCATTTACTAGACATTCTATGAGAGAACCCAATGCATTAGAATGAACTTCCTCCCATTTGACAGGCAAACTTGAAGGGGCTTGACCTTGATTACCACGTTTCCTCTGTCCTTGTTGCATACTCCCAAGCTGTTGCTTATCAACTTTGAGCAAATCATAGATAGGCTTTGCTTCACGCGAAAAGTCTTGGATGTAGCGGCGATAGTATCCCAGCAACCCAACAAGATGACGAACCTCTCCTAGCGTATTTGGTTTCCAGCTCTTGAGGTCTAAGATTGGCTTAATTCCTTTCGGATCCACACGGTATCCATCGGCAGTGATAATACGTCCTAGATAGGTCACTTCCTGAGCAAATAGATTACATTTTCTGGCCTTTAGACGGATTCCCTTCTCTTTGAGTCTGTGCAAGACTTTCTGCAAGTGTTCAACGTGATCCTCAAAGCTTTTCGAATAAACAATCACGTCATCCAAATATGGGAGACAGAATTTGTCCCGATAATCGGACAGGCAGTCCTCCATATAGCGCTGAAACTCAGCAGGTGCATTTTTCAAACCCATTGGGACCCTCAGCCACTCATACAGTCCCCATGGCGTAACAAAGGCTGTCAAAGAGCGACTGCTAGGATGAACAAACCCTTGATGGTATGCTTTCCCTTGATCCAGTGTTGAAAACCATCGTTGCCCTGAAAAACTTTCTAATGTTTCTTGAATGCGTGGTATAGGATGTCTGTCTGCAATTGTTTTGTTGTTGAGTGCTCTGTAGTCGATACACAGACGCATTGAGCCATCTTTTTTCCGCACTACTACACATGGGCTACTATAAGACGACCTGGACTTTCGTATAAACCCACGATTCAAGAGGTCCTCTACATAATCCTTCAACTCTCGGAGAAGAGGGCGTGGTACACCCACATAGTTTTTCTGCACAGTCGTACTGTCCGATAAGTTTATTTTCATTTCGAAATCCTTTGCACAACCCACATCATCATCATCCTTACAGAAAGCGTCTCGCTCTTCGTACAACATCTTCCGCACAAGATCCTTCTGTTCAGCCGTCAGGTTTTCACTTAAAGGAACATTAGGCACAAGAGCTTCATTATAATCTGTGTCATTGTGTCCTGCAGCCACTGCGGCACTATTTTTCGGCTCTTGCTTTGAATGAATCTTGATTTCATTGTTCTCTTCTTTAAGCTTCACTGCAACTGGCATAACTGATCTAATCAAATGAATCGATCCTATTGATGTGCGACCCTTAAGCTCTATGTCATGTGCACTTGTATTCTGGCAAGCAAGATCTATTTTAGAGCAATTTCCACGTTTTAAATTCAACAGTGATTCGCTTATCTCGAGTCCTGGGGGAAGAGGGCACATTATGTCGTTTTCAAACACTACCGGAGTGTCCCTCGTAAAGAAACCAGTATTCACACGACATGATATTTTTGCAATTTCACCCGCTTTTATTAGAGTGTCTCTTTTACATGTCTTTACAGAAGAAAGATAATTTTCACTCTCTGTCGAAACAACATCTACTAGGGCGCCTAAATTTGCTTCAGTCACCTTTGGAAAACTTGCAGATAACTGGTCCATTAAGTTATTTTCTGGAGTTTCAGTAACTACATCGCTCAGCAGTTGCTCTAACACATTGTACCCAATGATCGGTAAGTCCAACGCAGCATTTGTAATCAGCATTGGTACAATTATCTTGTTTGATCCTTCTGAGGATCCTTTCAGTTCAATAGTCATCTTCACCCACCCACGGTACGGCAGCTGCGTTCCATTTGCTGCAGACAATTCTAAATCCACCCCTGAGTCCAGTAATTCTTCAATTCGATGAACTTCAATGTCTCTGAAACGACTCGTTAAATCTCTTTCACTCATTATGGAAACTTGCGCCCCTGTATCCAGAAGAACCTGGCGCTCGACCCCATTTAATTTGCAAAACATTGTGCATTTGCGACCAATCAATTTTGCAATCTTCGTTTGCTCTTTTGGGGTGAGATTTGTAGTGTAAAAATCTGAATCTTCACTCTCAATATTATCGTTCCTATCGTATCTTTCAGAGAGCTCTCGAATTGCAAGGCAAATGATTTTATGTTCACCCCAATCCCTCATCTGACAAGATTTTGAACAATAACTTGCAGCTCTACAGCTACCGCAGTGAAGGAGCTTTTCGTCTCCAACATCTCTGTGACAAGTTCTACAGCAATGGGACGAATCAAACTGATGTTCGGCTACTGGCTGTCCCTCGTCAGCAGCCGTGGAAAGTTTCCCTGATTTCCAGCACACTCATGGGCGAAATGACCATTGCCCCCACATTTCCAACAATGAGTACACTCACTCCCTCGTCCGGCCTTACAACAACTTTCACACCCACGGCGGGATTTTCTTGGACCTCGGTATCTTTGGGGCTTTTCTTGCAGAGAACCCTGTGCTTGATTCTTATTCCAATTTTCTCTCAAATTCGCTACATCTGATTTCAGAGATTTTATTTCAGCCAAAAGAGTCTCAGTTACTGATGGCTCTTCCTTCTTTTCAACTTTTGCCTTACCCTTTTCTGGGGGTGTCACTTGAACCTCACTGATTTTGGCCTTCCCCCTTCCAAATCCCAATTTTGCATTCTTCTCTGATTCTTCTGTAACAGCTAGATTTAATTCACCGATCAATTCTGCATCGGTAACTCCTTGTTTCTGCAGAAGCACCCTCATTCTGGACCTCAAAGTATTGCTTATAAGGCCCGTTTCTATGGTGTGAAGAAACATTGATTGGCATTGATCTGGGTCGTATCTCAGCTTCGAGCCACCCTGTTTAGAGGCAAAAATAATTTTCTCCCTCAAATTTAATGCTCGCATCAGAAAATTTTGCGGTTCCTCAGCAGGAGACTGGGCAAGATTTGCAAGGGAAGAATACAATTCACTCGCATTTTTTTCCTGAAAATGAGCTCGAAGAATCTTTAGAATTGCATCGATTCCTGTTTCACGCATCGCTTCGATGTAGTCCCTGAGGGGCAAGCTTGGAGAAATGCATTTGATCACAGCATCTATTACCTCCCTTTCAGAGTAGCCTCGTTGCAAACCATCTTCTATCTGGCGATTCAAACTCATAAAGGACAGCTGATCTTTTTGTCCCTGGGGGGCCACCATCCCTGCAATCCTGAAATCACGCCTGAGCAGCGTCTTCAAATTATCAAGCTGCCCACTTCCTGCTTGCGCGCCGACCCCCGGTTGACCTCTCGCAGCCTCCAACCTAGACAGCACAGCTTCCAATTCATCCTTTTGTTTAACTTTCAACGCCTCGACCTCCTTTTCTATTTCTTTGATTTTATCTGCGTCACTATTTTTATCAGCACCAGAAATCTCACAAGGAACCCCATCAGAGATAGCTTGAATAACATCATTCAAGTACGGAACAATTTCCTCGTTTCTCAATTTTCCTAGTTCCTTTTCAATAACGTTGAGTAAGAGTTTTGTCAAAGTCAATCGCGTTTTGTTCTCAAGATTTTCTTCAGAAAGCTTATATTTAGCACAAAGCGCAATGAGTTTTTCTTTCCCTAGCGTGACCAACAGACCCTGAAGCTCTAACTGAATATCCTCAACTTCTGTCCCCACAGACATGGCTTAACGTCGAGCTTAATGTCGAGCTTAATGCTATTCAACGTGTGGGACTCTTTTGAGGAAGATGGCAATGTATGCCATATCTTCGCTCCAAGAAAACGTGCATTTTCAATACCGTACCCTGTCGTGTTTGGTTGTGGTGCCAAAATGTTTCTTCCACACGAAGGATGTATGGAGTATCTTTCTCCACAAAGATTTGATTCATAAAACTTGGATTGAGATTCCTTTGAGTTTTAAAATTTTCAGTAGCAAGCAACTGTAGATTTTTGTGGTGAATCGTTACTGAATTCGCTTTTGTCAATAATTCCTCGAAATTTGAACAACTATCTTTGTATGCGATTCTCAAAGCTCTCTCGTGGATTTTGCTTATTTTCTTATTAACCAACCTATTGTGAAACATCCAAACAAGTGGACAGTAGCTAAACTGGGAAACAATGAAGGCGTTCATCATAATCCTCAGCTTCTCAACATCCACATAGTTTGAAATACGTGCAAGCGCATGCAGTTTCTGTCCAGCTTTTCTACAAAGTGTGCTTACATGGTTCTTGAAATCTAAGTTCTTATCCAGCGTTACACCTAGAAGCTTTTCTTCAACAGATTCTGTTATTGTAGTTGCACCAATCCGCACTGATACGTCATTGTTTTTCTCCCCAAAAACCAAAAGATGACATTTGTCAGGATTCAGTTTCATACTGTTATCGAGAAACCACTTAGAGAGCCTCTGAGCATCTGTTTTAAGGCTAGATACAATATGTTCTAGTTTTTGACCGCATACATAGATAGTCGTGTCATCCGCATAATTGCAAATCTCAGTCTCTTCCACCAAAAAGAAAAGGCTGTTTATAAATACATTAAATAAGAGGGGCCCCAAAACTGAGCCTTGCGGTACACCCTTGATTGATTCCTGCCAGGAACTGAATGACCCATTAATCTTAACTCGCTGTTTCCTATTCGAAAGATAGTCATAAACCAGTTTTAGGAACACACTGGCCTAATTGAAAATCGCGCACACAAAGGAGAGGACTCGTTTTTCGTCCTTTCAGGTCAAAAGGGCATTGTTTCAGCCAGTGAAGGAGACATCAAAGATGATGTACATAGCAGCAACACTGCAAACGTTGACCCCAGTTGTCAAGCAAACCCTGCGGAGAAATATCCACCCTATGAAGAATTTGTTGCACTTCGCCATACTGTCTACGAGCTGCAGCGAGTCATGCAGACTTTCAATTGTAGTTCTGATGTTAATAAAATCAACGGTTTTGGAAGGAAAATGAATTTCTGAAAAACGAATTTTGACAAAAAAATCTCATCATCGAAAGCCTGCAATCAACGGCCATCCAGGAATCAAATTTCCAATATTGCGAGGGGTTTGTGTATCCTCAGCGTAAACATGTTATCAAACGTAACTCTTCGATGCCGATACAGACAACTCTGTTCAAATTGGATGTGAACAGATTCGCACACCGTGATAATTCGAATTCAATAGAGATTGAATCCAAAAAGGGAGAAGAAAGACGTCGAACAATGGAACAAAACAGCAAACAGCGAAAGCCCGTCCTTCAGCATCTAACATTAAAACTCGTGTTGCCAACAACAAGAACGCAAATACAACATCTAAATCAGGTTTCGGCAAATCAAGAGGCAGTGAAAAGAAGCAAACTACAGATAAAGGTGACCAAAAGCGAAAAGTTTATCCCTCCTAGGAGACTCGATGGGCTAAAGGAATCAAACACTGGAAAATGCAGAGCAAGGACACGAAAGTGGTTGTTCGTTCCTCCGCAGGAGCCAAAGTTCGGCAAATGAAGCATTACGCAAAGCCAGCTGAAGAGGACAACCCGAGCTTGTATATTCTGCACGTCGGGACCAATGACCTGAAAGAAAATAAATCTGTTGAAGAAATAGCCGATGAGATCACCAGCCTCGCTTGTTGGTTGAAAAAGAGAAACAACGAGGTCGCAGTTTCTGGCATTTGTCCAAGAGGGGGCCATGTTAACGCAAAAGCGGCAGACTTAAATGATTTTCTGGGAAAACGATGCAAACAACACCAAGTTGGCATTATTAGACACGAGCAAATAGACGACACACTACGCACAAATGGTAGCAACCTCTACCTTAACCAAGTGGGGTGATTTTATCCTGGCAAAATCTTTTCTCGGAGAAATGCGTATGTGACTATTAAAGTTTTGTACTTCTGATAGGGGGAATATAAGTTATGACGTCTCACAGGTAGTTGACTATATGCCATTTAGGTAGGATGCTGGCGTTTGTGACTCTGTATCGACAGGATGTCATCAGCATTTAGGTTTTGATAAAGATATGGTAATTGCATCCCTGAATATCAATTGTTTGCACAGTCACTGTGATGAAGTTATGTTTCTTTTAAATGGCCAGGGGATTCATATTCTTGCCCTGAATGAAACTAAGCTTGATGCTTCTATTCCAAAAGAGCTTACTGAAAGTTCCGGTTATCAGCAAAAACGCCTTGACAGGACCTGCCACGGTGGTGGTGTCGCTTTTTACGTAAGAGACTCTATCAAAATGACACCAAAAGATGATGTTCCTTCCGATGGACTGGAATTTCTCTGTGTTGAAATTTTCCCACCCAAAAGCAAGCCCTGTCTTGTTGTTGCTTGGTACAGACCACCAAGTGACCCTGTTGACTCCTTTGATAAGCTGGAAAAAGCTCTAGCTTTCCTTGACAAGGAGGGCAAGGAAATTATTCTCCTTGGAGACACAAATTGTGATCTTGCCAAAAAATCATCGGATCAGACATTGGATAACAATGCAAAGCACATTTGTAGTTTGTATGAGCTTGTCAGCTTCAAACAGCTTATTGGGGAACCAACAAGAGACACTCTTGACACTGCAACAGTCATTGACCATGTTGCTACAACGTGTCATAGAAACATTATGAAATCAGGAGTGCATGACGTTTCCTTGAGTGATCACTATATGGGCTACTGCATTCGGAAATTAAATAGTGCAGTAGAGAAAGTCCACAAAACGATAAAGACTCGCAAAATGAAACATTTTAACGAGGAAGCTTTCCTTGCTAATGTCTCTTGGATATGTTGGGAACAAATTCTTACCGAAATTGATGATATCAATTTGTGTGTCAAATATTGGTCTGAAATGTTTAATAGACCTTTTAGCTATTCTACAAAAGAGCCTGGATCGAGCGATATTTTTATACGATTTTATACACGAGGCTCGACTGTGTACCGTTAGAGCTTCGATCGCAATTGTGCACATTCGAAAATTCTACAAATTGTAATGTAGTATCGTTCGATCCACATTCGTTTTCAGAATAGCTAAAAGGTCTATTTGATCATTGAAAAACATGCCCCTTTGAGTGAAGTGCGGGTTTCTGAAAAGTATTGCCTATGGATCAACAAAGATCCTAGTGATTTGATGCGTACAAGAGATAGACTACAAAAATCAGCAGTCAAAGGTAAATCCCCTATCCTAATGGACTCTTTCAGACAGATCCGTTATAACGTCAATACCCTTAATATTCAGTTGAGAAGGCAGTATTATATCAATAGGATCTCTGCATGTAAAGGTAGTATGAAAGAATCTTGGAAAACAGTTACTGAACTTCTCAACAAGAGATCAAAGTCAAGTAGCATTGATTGTCTCAAAGAATCTGGAACTGAAACTCGGAATAAAAAGGATGTTTCTAATGCAATGAATAATTTATTTTAGACAAAAGGTAGGGAACTAGCTGATAAAATGCAACCTGCCATTAATCGCCTTCTGTCAGGTGAATATGAAGTTAACAAAGATAAGGCCAAGTTTCAATTTAAGACAATTGAGCTAACAGATATCAGGGATGCATTCTCCTGCCATTATTCGCCTTCTCTCGGGTGAATATGAAGTTAGCAAAGATAAGGCCAAGTTTCAATTTAAGATAATTGAGCTAAAAGATATCAGGGATGCATTTGCTAAGAGCTTTGGGATTGACAATATCTCTAGCTACTTTAT
Source organism: Aurelia sp. 3 sensu Dawson et al. (2005) (assembly GCA_964020215.1). NCBI lineage: Eukaryota > Metazoa > Cnidaria > Scyphozoa > Semaeostomeae > Ulmaridae > Aurelia > Aurelia sp. 3 sensu Dawson et al. (2005). The sequence goes on along the minus strand of OZ026581.1, from coordinate 9,798,944 downwards.
GAAGCTTGCTTTGCCATATATTGAAAACTCTGTGGCTTTCTTGTTTAACACATCCTTTGAAAACCAAACCAGCTGTACCAGTAGATGAAAGAAAATGGTCTCTTTTCATCTGATCAATCAGGTCTTCTGCGCCTACGTTCCGCACTAACTTGTTTGCTTAAAGTGAGCTATGACTGGTACAACGGGCTTGATCTCGGTAAGCTCGTTGGATTAGAATTTAGTGACCTGAAGAAAGCCTTTGATACGGTCGACCACGATATTCTATGTCAAAAGCTCTAGCTTTATGACGTTCGGCAACAAGACTTGTCTTGGTTTAGGCCTTACCTCTCTAACTGCAAACAATCCTGTACCGTCAACGGTGTTGATTCAGATATCGCGGAAGTAGAAGTGGGAGTACCACAGGGTTCATGCCTTGGCCCTCTGCTCTTTCTCATCTATATCGATGATCTTCCAGAGGCTGTCCAAGGTTCCTCTATGACTTCGTATGCTGATGATACCAGTCTTTGTCATTAGTCCCTCGATTTGACTCCGCTGAATGAGGCTATTGATAGCGATTTGAGGAAACTGGAGGCTTCAAGCCAATAAGCTTTCGTTGAATGTGGCAAAATCTCATTCAATGCTCATATTCACCAAGCAGAAACACAACTCTGGTGTTGTGGCGCCGTGGTGTAATCCTCTGACATTGCAGCCAGAACAGTCAGGCGGAGTGGGTTCGAGTCCCGGTAGAGCCCCATCACTTGAGCGTCATGACAAGGGGTCGCGGACTCGATTAGGTCTGCTCTATTTCTGCGATCCCAGCGCTTGGCGCTGAAAAACGCAACTTCACCTTCACCTCCACCAACTCTCTCAAAAGTCGAAATGAGGCCTTGGAACTGAAGATACGCGACCATGAACTTAAAGTCGTTCAAAAAACAATCTACCTTGGAGTACCAATCGATTGCTCTTTAGATTGGAATGAGCAAATTAAGGCAGTTTTTACACAGTTCTCCAGGGCAATCGGCTTTTTTTTAAGACATGCTAAATCATTTCTGCCTATGGTAAGTTTGAAAACTCTTTACACAGGAATTGTTGAGCCCCACTTTCGATACTGTTGTTCTGTCTGGGGTTGTGATGGATCTACAGACATCAACCAGCTGCAAAATCTCCAAAATCGTGCTGCTAGAATCATTACAAATAGCAGCTTTGATACCCCATGCAGACCACTTATTACAGAGTTTGGCTGGCAAACCATTGAAGAACTCTTTGGCAATTAGTCTAAGACAATGATCTTCAGGTCAATGGTTTCGTTCCCCAATACCTGTGTAACCTCTTCACCAAAAACTCAGCATGCTCCTCCCGCAACCTCCGGAACACTGAGACTGATTTAAGGTTGCCAAAGAAAGGTTAGCAAATGGGCAAATATGCTTTTCTTTTTGAGGAGCTAAACTATAGAACTGCCTTCCAACTATAATCTAAGACGGCATCCCTGAACCGTTTTAGGAAATCAATAAAGGTTAAGTTTTTCTCTCGATTAGGTAATGTATAATTGTAAATCGGTTTTTAGATTATGGTTTTTTGTATTCTAATGACATTTTTGTTTTTAACTGTCTATTGTGATAAAGTGTTTATTTTGAGGGCCCCTTGAAAAACGGCTTCTGCCGATGAGCGACCCTCGTTAAAGGTGATCTGAAGCGAAAATTTTTATTGATGCAAATGAAGGGCCCCGTCGATTGATGAAAAATCCTGTTGAAATTTTTTTGATTTCTCATTTCGTTTTTATTTTATCCAATGATTTTAAGTGTCAGGTGATGACGTCATTTTGTTTGCAAATTATTATGGAAAGAAGCTGTATCTGATCTTTGGAAGGTTACAGTTTTAGGAGACATTTCAGCTGAGCAGAATCAATGCAATGGACGTTTTTCCAACAACTAATGTGACCTTTAGAAAGGCATTTCATTTGAAGGAAAGGTCGTTGACTTTATTTCCCTTTGGAAACGTGGTCATTCTTGTATACTTTCTCGTACTTTTTGCAAACAAAATGACGTCATCAGCCAATCGTACAAATTAGTGGATAACTCGAAGATGAAACAAAGTATCAAAAAATTTTTATGACATTCTTCATCGTTCAACAGTGCTATTCATCTGCATCAATAAGAATCTCCGCTTCAGAGCACCTTTAAATGAAAGAAAAAAAGAATGAAAATGTAAGGCAGTTGTGTATCTTCACACCTATGATGTAAGACATTGAAGGAATGGAACATATCTTCATTGCTAGACTTTACACTTTTCAAGGGTTTCTTTAGCATAAGGTTTTCGGAAATTCACATTTTGGAAGTCTTTATGAGGAAAACTATTTGGAACAATTATGTGAATCCAAGTTAACCTTTAAGCAAGAGAATGCCGTTTAAATCGTTCAAATCGAGACAATGGTTGTTTTTCTGGCACCGTTCAAAAGGGGAGACTTTTTTGGGACACCCGGTATAATACATAGACAAAGAATGCAATTTATTTCCAAATAGATCTGCAACAACTGTTTTCCTTGCACCCTAGCTGCATCAGTTTTTATCCAAACATGCAAAATAACACGTCAAAATGTTCCCAGTTTGTCAGGCAACTGTTTGATTGTCCTATAAGAACTCAAGTGATTCAGCGGCCAAAGCTCATTTAGTTGGCCGTTTCTATCTTTTTCAGTAGGCTGTATAGCTACCTAAACCAAACCCAAAATGCGAAATTCGAACGCTAGAACTCGACAAACTTCATTGCAGAAGTTTGTACGGGTGATTTTATCGTAAAAGGCAGCACTATTTCTTCCGAAGAACATTTCGAGGCAAAAAATAAAAGCCAGTGGAAACTGAAAATTATTCAGGACTTATCTGCGCAAAGCACATTTAAGTTTCGATTTCTCTGGCCGATGTCTCTAAATCTAATCTTCTTTCAAAGGTAGAAGGTCCAAGTGTATGGAATAGCACCATTCACCAATATTTCCTCCAGTCAAAACATTATCTTTTTCAAATGTTGATCAGGCATAGCCTCAATTTTAGTTGCCTTCAGAACAAGGCCAGCCCATAAGTTTTCGCCTCGTAAAGTCAGGAAAGCATTGATATCAACTCAGTTTTTGATTCTGGTTAACAAAAAAATATATAGCGAATAGTTTTCCTTCAAACTTTTGTAATTTGATCTTTCCGTTGGAGAGAAAAGCGCTTGTTTTGTTACGAGGCGAATGAGTGATTTCTGACGCCAGTTTGAACTAACTGTCCCAATACCTTTGCACCGTAACTGTTTATTATACATAGTTACTACAGACAGTACAGTACTAAAGCAAATCAAATCGAACGGGATTTCAGTTATTATCGTTTTTACTCAATGATGACTGGCCTTCTTCGAGGCATTGCACTGGATTGATCAAGATCAAGGACATAGAAACGAAATGACTATCGTGTAAGAGATTGGGCGAGAAAATTTGGAGTTCAAGTACTTTCAACAAGAGGTCCTAAGGTAAGAGGAGAAAGATATTGATAAAGATAAATGATGCGTTAGGAGGGTCGGCTCTCCACGATTCGTTGGTCCTCCTGTGCCCACGATAAGTGACAAGAATACGGTTGCTACTCTCATACCGGGTGATTCGAAACATTTTTACCTTCACGACAATCACCAGCATTTCGTTATGTCGCGAACTCTTAAATTTCATACAGGGTGTCTCAAAAGAATTGTTCGACGTTTCATTAAATACTAAAAAGCTGGTTAAGTGACCCTTTTCCTGAGATTTTAAATTAATTTTGGACACAAGAATCTTGCAAATCCGCTAAAAATTCATGGATTTACAAGCCTTTGAAGTTCAAGTTTGTGCGAAAGCTGAAACCAGAGGCCTCAAAGTGGCATTTTTGGTAGAAATCGCAAGGCCGTCGTTTCTGCTACTTCTCAATTGTTCCACAGCGAACCAAATGGGATTTGAACAGGTTTTCGATAACCTAACTTCCAACCACATGGATGCTTTGAGGAAACAGATTCAGTCTTGCGTTGATTATGTTTTGAACCCCCCTGTTTTTTGACATATCCAATGTTAAGCAAATCTTGACAATGATCGCAAGGATTAATTTACTTTGGAAGTGCTATTTGGTTTGCTTTGATATCAACGAGAGGTATGACATTAGACAAGATCCTTTTACCTCGGTCTTCGAGGTTTTGCATTACAAGTAATGTGGGGGTCTTTGGTTTCAGCTGTCGCATACTTTTGATCTTTGAAAGCTTAAAACTCAGTGAATTTTCAACCGATTTGCAAGATTCTGGTCTCTAAAATTATTTCATATTCTTAGGGTCAGGGTTATTTTCCCATGAGTCTGTTCATGTTATCGCTACTTTTCAATATTTAATCAAACATCGAACATTATTTTTGAGACACCCTGTACATTTTTTATTGTGCCGAAGGTCAAAGAAGTTTAATAGATTGTCGTTATCTTCTTGTTTTGTGAGAGGGACTGAAATTACGGGATGGTAAATTTTATTTTAAGCAATGAAATGTGACCAAAGATGGTATCTTAGCCAGAATATGTGCTAGAGTACCCTTTCCGTAAACCGCCACTTTCCAGATAAATATATCCATTTTGTGCAGTATGAAAGAGTCTTAGATTTGCCACTTCTTGTCATCATAAGATTCTCCGGTTCATAATGTACATTTTAGTAATTTGTAAAGTTAATTTTCCCACTCTTTGAAATTCATACACAGCTCAAAATAGGCCAGTAAAATTGGCCCAAATCAGTTGAATCACCCTGAAAATCGTACGGCATTACAGTTCCTTTCATAAGAAGCCTATCAGCGCACGACAACAAATAGGAATTTTTGAACTTTTCGTTCCAAGAAGATGAGAAAACGCTGGAAACAATTTCTTTGACCTTTGCCAGCATTTTACAAAGTAAATAAAAGCAAAACAAAATGCCGCTAGATGAAATAAATGGAGAACTGAACGAACAGTTACCGTGACATTTCAAGTGCGTCAGAGAACTCTTCGCAGCATTAGAAAGAATGGTGAGTCAGCAATCAATTTCCACGCTTTGTTTGTATTCATTAGGCAACTTCACTTATAAAATGCGTTAGGAGGCGTGTTCAGGGAAATGGCTCTTCGTTCCATTGCTAACCGTGATCCTTTGTGACCCCCCATATGATATGAAAATCATTTCTTATCGAGGTTTCTTTCTTTTGCTTTTCATTCGGCACGCAAAGGATCATAGTTGCCAGTAGGTCGTAGAGTTGGTACGCAATACGTAATAGATCTTTTAGCTATCCTGAAAAGAATCAGAATCGAACGATACTTTGCTAAATCATGTTGAATTGTCGAATGTGCCCAACAGTGAAAGAAGTTCTAAACACACTCGATCAAACTTCGCTCATAAAAATGTATAAAAACGACGCTCGATCCAGACTCCTTTGAAGAATAGCTAAAAGTTCCTATGAAGTAAATTGAATAGGTACGTCATAACGTGATTAGAATTGGTATGCTATAGCTGAATGCACCTTATCGGTGCGTCTTTATCACCTGTAAAATTGTATAACTTGAGCGAAAGTTTGAGAACAAAGGTCTTTGTGCCATTTATTATCTTGAGTACTACAGACATGCCTCCGTGCTTTTTACCAATGTTTTACACAAATGTATACAAAAAGACTAAGCGTTGCCCTCAATTTCTTGCTCTATGAATGCTGTATCCGTCCCCTCTTACTGATTAAGCATGGATCCTAGTACTTGGAAAAAACTTCGGAAAATGTTTTCGATAATCTGCATTCCTCATTTGTAGCTGTCTTTGTGAAGTTTGCTACCGCCTGGTGCTATTCTTCTTGCTATGTGTAGTTTGCTGCTCTTCAAGATCCAGTTCCTATCGTCTTGTAACGGACTTATACAACGTATCCAAGAGCTCGAACAGATTTGTTCCGGCTAGGCGGCAAAATTCAGCTTTAATCAAGTTAACTTTGACGCAGTTGCCTTGTCTGTTGATACTGTTACTTGGAGGGTTGAAAAATTACTCTTGAATGTTCATATAGCCTCCACTTCCAAATCAGAGCTTTGTCCTTTTGGCTTAAGCAAATATCGAAATCAAACCCAAACTGTAAAGGTAAATCAAAAAGCTGTACGATAAGTGAGTTTTAGAAATGGATCTAGCCCCTTGTTTATTGTTGACCCAAGGTAGCAAAATTATCCACATCAGATTAACTCTACGTATAAAAACTTTATCACATGGCTCTACTGTTTTGTAACGGACGCACTGGATGACCATGGTAAGCCAAAACTATGATACGTAAACGATAGCATTTGATTGCATTCAAGGACACCCTGATATGTACTTTCAAATTTGCTTTTCCATTAGACTTGAATAGGTATAAACGCGTGACATACTTTGGCCCCACTGTCCCGTGACGGACACAATGGATAACCATCGAAAGACTGAACTATGATACATAAATGCTAATATTTGATTGTATTCAAGGACACCCTGATATATACTATAAAATTTGGTGTGCACCTGACTTGAATGGAATGAAACCGAGACGCGGTTCTACTGTTTTGTAATGGAAACACTCGATAACGATCGTAAGACTGAAGGTATGATACGTAAACACTAGTATTTGATTGTATTAAAGGATACCCCAATAGGTGATATGAAATTTGCTTTTGCATCAGACTGAGCTAGACTTGAATAGGTATCGAAGCTTGCATTGGTAAAGACCTGCAAGAATATGAATCAGTTGTTAAGCACCTTTCAACTGGTTCTTAATTAACGATAGAGATATGGACTACCTGTCGATAATGAGTGCCTCTTGCCTAACTAATCTCAACTTTATTACCTATTATGAACAAAGGAAATATAGAATAAATTGAGTGTTTTGCTAAGTGTTGCTGGCGGATGATTTCGCACTTTGATCGGAGCGTCATTACGGCTTCGGTGACAAGAATACATCATTACAATTTTCTTTGGAGCTCCAAGTTTGGGAGATATTAAAAATGTTTTAAACAACTCATTAAAAATGGATAGCAAATTCGTTTGCTGCATTCTGTAGTAGATGAATTGTTGGAGTTTGGTGTATCACAAAGTTTAACTGCTGCTTTCACGGAAGAAGTACGTTATTGTCAGTTGATTACAACATCGTGATATTCGCTAGATATCAGTGGAACTTTAAGCGTATATCTTGCATCGTTGGATGCGAAACTTAAGTTGAATTGGCCATCATTGAGAGAGTTGTTCTGGCTTCAAAAGTCGCATCTTACTGCTTGAGTTGCAAAAGATATCTAGACGCGTGAAGTGTTTACGCCTTGAAGATGAAACGACAATTATTGAGATTTATCACTCAGGATAATGTTGGAGAAATCTTCGTTACCTTTGCGAATGTTTATCAGTGAAATACAGGAATGTTATTGTTTGCTTTTTGCACATCATTACACTCGACTAGAAAGTTGATTTTGCAGCGTCAACTTGGATTTAATGTTCAAACGTAATTCAAAGGTTTTGCTTCTTTATTGCAAATTGTTTTTGGAATGGTGATTGTAAAAGATTGCTTCCACGTTCTCACTTATTTACCGCGAGTTTTCGAGGATAATGGCTAGGCCAAAATGGCCCGAAAGCTCTTCGCCGGTGACTGACTGTAGATAATGTAGGAAAGCAGCCTTTTGGCCTCTTGGAATTTTTTGTTTATTTACCTTCGATAAACGGCATTCGTAAATGAATATGTTGCACGCTGCAGCAAAGAAACGGTCCCCGCCAGTTCAGTTACCAGAACCGTGTGATCTCAAGTCGCACGTACACGATACACCTCACGATGAAGCTGACGTGGTCACGATAAATGTGGCGGGAAAGCGATTTCAGACGTACAACAAAGCCCTGAAGCGATATCCGAACACGTTACTTGGAGATGAGGTGCGCAGGGCGATGTATTATAACCCAGACAAAGGAGAGTACTTTTTCAATAGACACCGGAGTGCCTTCAAAGCAATCCTCTTTTATTACCAGTCTCCTAATGGGGAGCTTGTGAGGCCTAATCAAATCCCCATACATATATTTCTCAATGAACTCATATTCTTCGATATGGGCACCGATGTGATCGATGGTTTCCAGATAGAGGCCGGAATCAAAGAAGTACACGTGGACACGCCTCGCCCAAAATGGAAACCATTCCGGATTGTTTGGGATTTCCTCGATGACCCGGATTCGAGCAGAATCGCAAAACTATTTGCAATAACGACAGTTTTGATCATTGTACTGTCGCTGATAATGTTTGTGATGGAGACTTTACCGGAATTTTCGGAAAAGGTAGAAAAGGTAGATGGAAGAATGGTAAGAACTCCGAGCAAGCATGCGGCATGGATGGCGAAAGTCAATACTGCGGTAATAGCATGGTTCACCGTTGAATATATTGGTAGACTAATTGTATGCCCCAATAAAGTGCAGTTTTTGACCAGTTTATTGAACACCATAGACCTACTTTCTATTTTACCTTACTATGTGACTGCTTTGCTGCCGAGCGGAAACAGCACACTATCTATCTTACGTGTTGTGAGAGTGGTCCGTGTTCTCCGTGTTTTTAAGCTCTCGCGACATTCCCGTGGTCTCCAAATTCTTGGTAATACCCTAAAAGCATCTGTGAATGAACTGGTCATGCTTGCATTCTTTCTTTCCGTGGTGATTTTGATCTTTGGCAGCTGTGTGTATTATGCGGAATCTGGAGTTAAGGGCACGAAATTCACTTCAATTCCAGCCTCATTCTGGTGGGCCATTGTGACAATGACAACTGTCGGATATGGGGATATGGCCCCTGTTACATTCTGGGGTCAGATTGTCGGCGGTTTGGCGGTCGTCTGCGGCGTGTTGACAATTGCATTACCTGTGCCAGTTGTCGTATCGAATTTTGAACATTTCTATACCAAGGAACGTAATAGGAAGCGAATGGAGGACAAGAAAAATCAAGCTGCCGGAAACGGAAATGCATTCATGTTGAAAGACTCGGTCAGTTCGTGCGCGGCAGCGACGCGTAAGCGGTTAATGCCCAAATGTCGGAATCGAAGGAAAGAAGAACATGAATTAACGGAGAGTGAATCAAATGAGAATCAAACACGATCAAACGGAGAAGCGGTTTTTATTGCAATACCTTCCTCGGACATCGACGTTGAATACCAATCGACTGTGTGATTGCTGACAGACTCTTTGAAGTACCATGGTCAGGAAATGTTGGCATTTGTAGTCATTCAAGCTGGTATATTGAAGATGGGATCAATTGAGAAGGCAAAATTTGAGTTTGAGCTTGGTATATGTAGCATGTGGGTTGTTGTAAGACCAATTTCTGTGATTGTTGTCTGAATACAGCACATTGTTGGATCTCATTGTTGGATCTCATTGTTGGATCACTTTGTCGTGAGTTCTTCGTGTGACAAAATTTTGTTGGTCAAGACAGAATGCTGATACGGTGTCGGTGATTTTTGAGAACATTATACTGGTTGAATTGCCTTTCATACGCTGCATTCGGAATGGTAAGGTTGGCATGCTATTTTTATGGGCTGTTACCATCCACTTACTGCTGTGAAATCTTTGTTCCTCGTTGTGAGGCTGTGGAGGAGCTGTAACGTCAGTTGTCTGGTCCTTATGATGTTGCATATGATAGGCTTCAATTGAGAATTTGAGACCTTGTTTGCGTCCATTATAGCTGACCTATGCATTAGAAATTGAAATTAAGTGGTTGCTTCAAAAACAACAGTTGTATTTGCTCTCCAACGATGCCGAATCAAGAAAATACTACAAGAAATGGTTTTCGGGACCGTTCATTATTTGCACATTGGTTGGTACTGAAGACAAATGTTTTATAGTCCAACAGATCTTCTAACCCAACTCAAATGGTGACAGAAGAAACATCTGCCCAACGATTTCTGGGTTAAAAATATTTTACCCAACCCCACCCATAAACGCGTCTTCAACGTCGGACGATGTAAATTGTAAATGTAATACTGTAAATGTTGTGAATACTGATGACAAAGATGAAACAATGTGGCACTGAAAGTAGAATAGATGATCCTGACTATGTTGATGATGAAATTGATAATTTTGAACTTTAAACTTTCAGCATTGATTGGTAGGAAATTTTGTCATCCCAACCTTGAAATTACATGAAAACGTAATTACCCATCCTTTTAATGTCAGAAAATTCCTCTTACCCAACCCTTTTCTCTTCGGTACCAACTACTCTGTAAGTGATGAACTGTCCCTACATTGACGCCAGTCCTGGGTAACCATAAAAAGATAAACCATTCAAGAAACAGCTTCTTGATAGCAACTGCACAAGGAGGGAGGACGATTTTCTGAGACACCTTTGCCATAGTCCAGAGTGCAAGGAGAAAGAGCAAAGTTCTTGCTGCTCGACGCCGACTGACATGAAGTGTACTCTTTGGATCTTTTACGAGGGATTGACATCACATTGATCACTATGATTGACGTTAGACTGAAATGGAACATTACTGGAGGAATTTGGTAAAAGTGCCATTGAAAATTTTGGTTGACATTATTGCAAGCAAGACTTACCTAAAATGGTAAGCACATTTTAGTTTTTCAAACTTTTTTTAGCCTTCATTCTTTAACAGCTAGTTCTTATTAGAATCACATTAGCCTTTAGGAAAACAGGTTGTAGATAGAAAATAATGAGCGAAAGGTGAAACGTTGCACTTGGTGAAAAGCAAAATTCAGATTTAAGGAACTTGAGCATGGTTTTAGCGAGATGTGATAGTTCTCAAAGTTGTTGTCCTGAAGAATACATCACGCACGAATTCATTGTGTAAACAAAGCCAAACAGGGGAACTATATTTTTTAGACATTTGAAAAGGTAAATTAGTGTCAGGAAATAGAATGTTGACGGATTTTGCAGAAAGGTCTAAACCATCTGTCAACCAACAGAATATACACTGTTTGAACAAATTTTTGCAATTTCTTCGCCGTTCAGTCATTGCTTTCGTCTAACACAGGCTTTTAAGTGGTAGATAGGAAAAGAGGAAGATTTTTCAATTGGGAAATTGGGAAGGTAGTTACGGCATATTTTCTGTGGACTTTCGAAATGCTGGATTGGTAAAGCTGCTGACGCCCTTTGTAACTTTATAGATTTTAATTTCACGGCCCAATTTTCAAGGATTCTTGCGATAATATGTTGATGAAAGCTTTAAGTTTAGAGATAAAACAGTATTGTTCATGTATCCAAAAACAATTTCATTTGTCATGTAGCACTCATGATAGTTGAATAGTGTAATACTATGTTCAAGCCTTAGATTAGCTAGTCAGTATTTCACCGGCTACATCCTTTCAAGTTTGTACAAAAGACAAGTTAGACTAACTATTTTGCTAGCACCGACTTCAGACCACGTGACTGTCTCATTAAGAAATTTTCTTTTCGTTAAGTTACCAACTCCATGAAAAGCGTGATGCAGGTAACTGTGTCAACAGATAAAGAGATTACCTCGCAAGTGTATGGTCTCTTGACGTGAATTGTTTATAAAAAGTTTTAGCTGAATTGTTCCATCGAATCATTGTCTACTAATTTGCAAAAGGTACATGTTTTTACACACCCAAGGAGGAAACAAATTTTGGTGAATCCAGTATGCTGATAAGAGCATAGCTTAGCAGAATATACTTTTTAAAGAAGAAGCGAAATGGTTAGCAGCAATATTGCTGAAAGCTTAAAAGTTCAATATCTTTCTGTAAAGGGTGTATGAAAAAGCAACCATCCGAAAATTTAAATTTCACTGGATTGAGCGGTTCTATGTAAATAAGACAGTGTGTTTCTCAAAGCCTGGCTCTTCTGCTCTCATTTGATGTGCAGGGTTTGCAGAATTGCTGGCTAGGGAGCTCGCAAGGAAGAAGCAGTAACCATGTGTCAAATGAGGATTCTCGTTTTTCCTAAATTCTTCTGTTTGTTTTATTTAATGTAAATCGGACCTTCTTTCAGATAGCACAAAGTCTTTTGCATCGAAAATTTGCGAAGCAAGCAATGAATAACAAAGTTGTTAATAGAGAAGCTCGTCAAAGGAATGTGCCTTACATAAGTTGAAATTATTTGACCTGTTCATGTATTCAAAAACAATGAAAATCATTCTTCAGCAAAAGTTATTGCCAGAGTTTTGTTGCTGAAACTTGTTATCAATAGCTGTATTGATCTTGTCAATTAACAATCAACTCATTTTTAAGTGCAAGCTTCTTATCTTGATTACATAGTCCGAAAAAATATAAGATTTGCTAACCTAATTTCTATTTTCTGATAAACAAACAATTAAATCAATATGGAAAAAGCCCTTCCTCGTTTGGACCTGTGCATGTTTTTTACCTCTGAATATTCCTTGAAGACCTTTTGCAAATTGTGTACGTCAAATGAAAGCAGAGGGGTTGAGCTTCCAGAAATTCGCTATCCATTCAAGTCAGACTATTTAATCCAGAGAAAAGTAACCGTTTTCGACCGGTAGCCTGTGTTTGTTACACCTTTGTTGGGGATACGAGATCGCTTTTTCCGAGGAAACTAATGTGTCCCCCGTGCAGTGAGTTAAAAATCATGCGCCCGTCAGAGCTTCAACTCCTGAACGTTACTGCGCATCAGCTTTAAACCACTTCACGGGGGGGGGGGGAGGGGACACTTACGTTTCCTCGGACAAAGCATATCTCGTCTCCCCAACAAACCTTGTATATAGAAGTTAGGAGAATCGAAACTGGACGTCATTTGCATCATTTATCGTAGTTGTGATGATTTGAATGGACTTACAATTATTTGTTAATAACCTGATAATGAAGACGCTGCACAAAGAGGCTTTAGACATTTAACTAGGAGATTTACACACTCAATTTTTCAAGGACATTAGTTTGCAATTTAGCTCGAAGGCTTCTTAGTTTGGTCGACCCTATTGGATTAGCGTGGAGACTGTAACATCCTCGCGGAGGGGGGGGGGGGGGACTACCACGTGTGCCGATACAGGATGTGCCATTTTTAGGGGTACCTTTTTCAGGCAGCAGTATTGTTAGGCTGTCTTTTTTGCTAAGATCACAAATAGAAGAATAACTCCTTAGGTTGTTAAATTTTCTCTAACGTCATATACTTCGTCAGAATTTTGAATTTTGGTCATAATCTTAGGTCACATACCTTGAATGGCCTGTAAATTTTGCGGAATGGTTTTTGGAAAATTTATAGGCTTCGTTTGCTGACCCCCATTTTCTGCCTATTGAAGTCAACCCCCCCCCCCGGGGTGTAGCGTCTGAGAGTTAAAGGGAATAAATGTAGCATTTTTGTTAAAGTGAAGATATGTCCTAAACACCAAACCCAAATGTTAAGGATACATAAAGTTCATATGCATTTATTTTATCGTTATGGATTTTAGCTAAATTTTGAAAAGCAAAGCATCGAGCTGCAAAGTTAAACTTTTCTTCGAGTCGTGGTACTAAAGTCCGTTTCAAATTAGATGTCACATGGCGTTTAATCGCGTGCCTCTCCTATCTCCTCAGCTTAACTTAAACGAATTTGGCATCAATAGATAACTGAGAAAATTGACCATTCTGACAATGTTTGGAATCTTGAAAAATCTTGAAGTTGGATTTTCTACGATTTTTGGAATTTTGTCGACATCTTTACGATGAAGTTACGAATCGGAATCGGAATCGGATTCGGATCGGAATATCAATTATCGGTGATTCTATGGACCTAAAATCAATTTTGCGACTTAAGCGCGGAAGATGTTTATTAAATTCCAAAAATCGTAGAAAGCCCAATTTAAAGGTTTTTCAACTTTCAAAAAATTGTTAGAATAGTGCATTTTCTGGGCTATCGATTGAAGCCAAATGTGTTGAAGTTTAACGTAGAAGATTAAAGTGGCGTCTAATTTGTGACATCTAATTTGAAACGGACTTTAAAAGAATAATGGATGCTCGAGATGTCCCGTGCCAGGTGAACCTTTGTTTGGAACACTGTCGCAACCAGAAACGTCCTCTGTCACACATGAAAGTGCTGGTCTAGAATAAACAGTGATCAAAATATCTGCCAGGTGGCCCATGATAGTAACTCTGTTTGCAAAATCTTCAAAACTTGATTATTTGACCGATGACGGAAATTTGGTCTTCGTTTGTGTGTCAAAGACGGCTTAATTTCTCGGTTGTTGAAACCTCATGACAAAGCTTTGAAAATTGTGGGAATTTTCTCGCACTTTGCAAGCAACCTCCATAATCATTATCAAATTGAATTTTAATGCCGTATCAACACTTAATAGACCTTTTAGCTATTCTATAAAAGAGTCTGGATCGAGCGATATTTTTATACATTTTTATGCGCAAAGTTCGATCGAGTGGCGTTAGGGCTTCTATCGCTATTGTGCACATTCGAAAATTCTTCAAAATGTATACAAACGTCGTTCAATTGAGGTTCTTTTTCAGAATAGCTAAAAGGTCAATTGGTGTTTATGTACATCATAAAGCTCTTTTATCATTTCGGATCCGAATTTTCATACGAAATCTCAAGAAAGGGTTTCACTGTTAATTGGTCAATTGGTCAATTGGTCAATTGGTCACCCGGTGCATCAAAGCAGCTAATCCTTTTTACTCATATGTTCATCATATGTTCATCATATGTTCTCATCATGTGTTCATACTTGTGGCTGTTGCAATTTGTTAGATTCAAATTAGAATAAATCATAAAGAAATAGAAGGCAAGTATAGAGGATCGCCTTGAATTTTTAGTTAATGACCGTCAGAATGGTTCGGTTAACTTTTGACATACACGTTTTTTTTATAAGAAACTGGTTGATAAGAAACTAGTACTAAGATGGCCAAAGCTTTAAGAAACTCAAGTACTATGTCTGAGAAGTACTAAGAAACTTTTCAAAGTTAAGAGCATGAAGTTTATAGCAAATAGATCGTTGAACCTTTATTATTGGGCAATATTATCTAACCATTTGTGTTTTCAACGTAACAGAACATTGTTTATTCCCATATGATGTTTCAAATATCAAGAAACATATCTGCAGCAGTGTTAGCGACCACATTGACAATTCATGCGTTCAAAAAATAAGGAAGCAGTTAAGAAATTTCTAGTACTAAAATGGACAAAATTTCATGTTAAATTAAGAAACTCTCAGTAATTTCATGTTAAATTAGGAAACTCTTAGTACTATGGCCTGATCCTAGTTTCTTATAAAAAAACGTGTAGTGGCATCGGTCAAATATTTGTAAGTTGTGGAAAACAGCCAATTTTCTTGTACACTGCTTAAATATGGGCACTTGGACAATAAAATATCTTGTAAATAGCCATAAATGACGGACTCATCGTACGCAACCCAACAACACAACAAAAGCACTGTAACCTGTAGAGAGAAAGCCACAATTTCGTACCACAAATAATTTGTTTAAAATATTTTGTGAACTCTGTGCCGAAGATTGGAATAGACCTTTTAGCTATCCAGCAAAAGGGCCTGGATCGAGCGTTATTTTTATACATTTTTATACACGAGATTCGATCGACTGGCGTTAAAGCTTCTATCACTATTGTGCACATTCGAAAATTCTACAAAATGTAGCAAAGTATCATTCGATTGAGATTCTTTTTCAGAATAGCTAAAAGGTCTATTACCGAATGTTTTGATTAAATACCCAGAAAGATGAGATCTTTTAAGCTGATATTCGAATGTTCCTCGCTGAACTTAGCTTGGTAAATAACAGATTCCCAAAATTACAATATCTGCATTTTTAGATTACAGATAAAATTAGTTTCCCTAGAATTCGGTTGAAGAACAACTGATCAATTCAGGCGATCTCTAATAGAGCTACAGTTAGATAGACGAAAGGAAGGAAACATTTGTCATGATCTAAATGCGCAATGAAAAAGACTTACAAGTGACGCAGTGTTAAAACGTAAACCATCTTAAACTACTTTTAGATCCGATGAAGTAATTTGGATAGGTAATGCAGCTGTGTCAGCAATGGTATGCAGCTCCTCACATAATTTGTGAGGTTTTTACAGCACGAATAACTGATAGTGCAAGGTGAATTATCAAGTTTATTATAAATATGAATTTATATGTATGAATGTATAATATTGTCGTATCTCAAGGTTCAATTGCATTGGTGTATTATAGAACATTTGCATAATATTGTGACAGAAGATACTCTGTCTACTCGCTGGATGTTTACTTTGCTGGATAGTTCAGTCTGCAAGTCAAGTGTCTGATGCTGACAGCACGAATCGTCTTTATAGATGTAGAACAGACGTATTGCAAACCTGAACAGTTGATACAAATCACGAATATATGGGGAATACCCGGAGGGTACTTGACCTAAATTTGTACGGGGATGTGCCCACGAAAAAAATTTTGTCACCCTGCTCCAGAATTTTTGCCTTCAAATGATACCCTGTTCTAGAAAAAATCGGTGAAAAGTATACTCAAAAACACAAAAATTTGACTGAATAATAATCCGTTGTAACAAAATTTCCTCTTTTGACATGTTTTGACAACCTGCTCCAGAAAACGGACAAATATACTAAGTACCCCCCACCCGGGAGGGAATATTTCTAGAATTTAATCTAAGTGAACTTGTGGCATTCGTAGTGGGAAAGGAAACATGGTCCTTGAGTTCACATTGTCAATACCATTTGCAGCTGATATCATTATTTAGAATATCAAAGCCCACAGCCAATACCGATCGTTGGTTGGGAACTCAAAATTCGGTTACCGGGCGAGTCAAAATATGGACCCGAGTGAGGAATATGGTTATGGTTTCGGGGTCTACGAGCCGGAAAAACACCTAACCTGCCAGACACGGGGCTGAGGGGCCCTGAGAGGCAAGATGGCGTGAAGTCTCACCTCCGTAACCAATATATGTAAACGAACAGAGCAGTTCACATTACCAAAACATCAATGGTTTTTCGTTTGTGTGAAAAATCTTCACTCCGCCGGGTGAGTGTCCACCCCTTGTGAGGTGAGATCTCAATATATCCATTGTGCTTCGTATATATAAAAATTTTCACATTGCCAAGGTGATACTTTCCTTTGGTGAGATGGCATCTTACTGTACCGGTGGTGTTGCATTCGTCATGCAAACGCGAAATGAAAAATACAAAGAATTCTACGGGATGGTGGCTGGAATCTCGCCTGTCAACTCCAGGTCTGGCAGGTGACGTATCCTCCCTCATGTAAGCAGGCTGTTGGGTGTAAGAATGTATTTATTAAAATCAGTTTAAAGGCAGTCTGTCCCCTTGATGAATGAGAGAAGTATCAGTAAAGATCTCTATTGAGTATTCAACACATTCACACCAATCGGCTTTCTTGAACGGGGACAGTATCATTCATGCGTGATTTTCATGGCCATGAAAATTATGCTTGAATGACATTGCTTTGGTTGGATGAAGCAAATTATCAAGGGGACAAACAACCTTTAAGGGAAGCAAGTTTTCTTATAGGCAAGATCTACATACTTCTTATGTCTTTGTTGGCCCCCAAAGAATGTTTATGCTCACCATCACTATTTTTGAGAAAAAACTTCGATCAACAATTTCAGTCTTGCATTCTCTAAATTGGCTTGAGAGAATCTTTCACAACTCATGAACGATAGCTGATTATAAGATCCTAATGATTGGTGCTAAAAACTGCAACCTTATCCTTAGAAGCTTTTAGTCCGTATTCTTTTCACATTTTTGATAGCTGATACTTGGTTAGTGATGACAAATACTTTGCCTTTAAAAGGCTACTGCTCCCTGAATACATAAGCAGTGATATTTATTGCCTCTGATTGAACAGCCAAGATGTTCGACCCTTTTTAGAGAAATTTTACTTGCTGAAATAAGTCACTCCGTTCAGCTTTTACAAGGGATTTCTCGAGAAAGTCCCCTCAAGAAACCTGCAAATGGTTTATTACAAATCACGAGCAAATTTCCCAAATATCTTTGCTTCACAACAATGACTTAAAGACGCCTTAGCACTTGCTGGCCTTTTGGGAGGATGAGCAAGTCTTTCCCTTTTTCTGAATAATCAATTCAAGGGGATTCCATTCTCTCCAGAGGATTAAATAGATGGATGCCTGTAAGTGTCATTATTGCATTATTAGGAAGGAAAAACTTAGGTAAACGTTGTTCGTCGTTTTCACTCGCCTTTGCAGGTTTTAAAAGGTTCTTTCTCCAGCAAATCTTTCATAACCACGGGAAGGAGTAGCTTATTAACGCCGAATAAATGGCTAAACCTAATTGAATGTATTGACAATAAAGCAAGGCAGTTGCAATATCATACACCACTTCAGTTAAGAAGTCCCATATTGCAATTCGTCATAATGTCTTCCTATTGTTCATATGAAAATTTCGGGCCCAGATGCGGATTTAACGCCCAAACTTTAATCTTGTCGCATGTCTTTAAATTGCTTGCAATTGTGGTATTGATTTTATGACAATGTAAAGTTCAAAGATTCATGTTGGATTTGACCGTGAAAAGTCGTTAAAGTCGTTAAAATTTAGGACCCGTTTACACGATACCGTTTTCATTTCATATCGGATTGGTTTCATATGGGATTGGCCTTCTGTTTACACGATAACGTTTTCATTCCATAGGGTAAGGTGGGGGTAATTTGGGTCTAAATTGGGCATTTTTCGAAATAAATAGAGTATCCTCACAAAGTCGTTGGGAATATTGAAGAACTTTTTTCGTTTTACCTACATTGAATCTTTTGTCGTTCTTGGAAACTTGTTCCCATTCTTTAATTTGAAGTTTGAATATTTTTTTAGAATTTTTTACTTTCCTCTCTTTTGCGTTTAATTTCAACCTGTCGGCGGGAAATTTGGGTCTATTCGAGAGAAACTATTTCTGTTTCGTCAGGAGTATTGTAAATTCACAAAAATAAAATTTTAGAATGCTTTCATGGATAACTGTGATTGAATTTTCAGAATTTCGCAGCCAAAGACTTGAAAACTTGCACAGAGAAAATTAAAAATAAATCGTACCACCATCGGCTCATATTTAGGCCCATTCTTGATGACAGAAATGTAAACAAAGTTTCTTTCGAAATGACATTTAAAAGAAGACCATCCACGAAGACCAAACAGTGAGTGCAGATAAACGAACAATGTTATTGATACAAGAAATTGGGAATGATATTCACCCATCCATTCAATTAGAAGTTGATTTTCCATCAAACCACGAGGATGGTAAAATGCCCATACTAGACCTTAAGGTATGGACAGAACGTAAAAAGAACAAAACTATCATCATGCACGAGTTCTACTCCAAAGATGTCTCATCTAAGGCTGTTATCAATGCCAAGTCGGCCATACCGTGGAGCACAAAGCGTACAGTATTAACACAAGAAGTACTACGTGTTCTACTGAATTGCAGCAAAGACCTCCCTTGGAGTGTTCCAACACAGCATGTTAATGAAATGGTGTCAAGGATGCAATACTCAGGATATAGTAAGAAATTTCGATACGAAGTGGTGAATTCTGCCCTGAAGGCATATGATGAGAGAATGTCAGCTGATGAGAGTGGAACAAGACCTTTGTACAGACCAAAAGGGTGGGAAACCAGGGAAAGAGCAATAGAAAAGCAGAAAAAGAAAATTAGCTGGTACAAAACAGGAGGCGATGATTCTGTTATTTTTGTACCTGCCACTCTAGGATCAGAGCTACAGAAAAGATATGCAAAAGAGATAAAAGCAAAGGGACTCAAGATCAAAGTTGTCGAACAGGCGGGCGTCCCCTTAAAGAGACTCCTGCAAAGATCAAACCCGTTTAAGAGAAAATTTTGCGAGAAAGATGACTGTATGGTGTGCTGTACTGAGGGAAAAGGACCCTGTGATGCTCATGGGGTAACGTACAGTATCACTTGTACCGAATGTATTAATGATAATGACAAAGAAAGGGTATACATTGGAGAAACATCACGCAGTGCATACACAAGAGGTAAAGAACATTTAACATCCTTATCCAGGAAAGAAGAAGGCTCACCCCTTTGGAAACACAGTAAAGAAATACATGAGGGGCATGTGCCAGGTTTTCGCATGTCAGTAACAGGACAGTTCAGGAACGATGCAATGTTACGACAAATCTCAGAAGCAGTGAGAATAAACAGAGAAGGAAAGAAAAATGTAATGAACAATAAAAGTGAATGGAATTACGTTCATGTACCACATGTAGCAGTTGAGTGACGTTTTCGCCTCGTTTCGATGTGACTTTATCACTTAACTGTTCTACTGCGCATTCCATCTGCGCATAACAATATGGCGTCAACTGATGAGGACCGGAAGGTCGAAACATGTTTTATAACTGTTTAGTTTTAGTTTAGGTGACTTTAAGTGTGTCGAAAGAGCATGAAATATTTTATATATTTTATTATTATGCATGACATTTAAAAGAAGTGAATCCTTATTTCTTGTTCTGAAACCACTAAAACATGAACAAAAACGTGTACCTTATGCTGTTTTCGATGTATCATCCATTTACTTGCAGTATTTTCTCAATTTTTGTTTTGATTTCGTGAGCCATTGCGAATTCTTGCACAACGCGACTCGTAACAGTATCCTATGCAAGTCCCAGTAGACCCAAATTACCCCACCTTGCAAAATAATCGAAATAAAATCTGACGAATCACAAAAAAATTCCGAAAAACTTTTAACACCTTCCCAAATGATTGAACATGAGATTGATAATGATTTGTTGACAAAAAGAAGTTGCAAGTTGGCATAAATCAAAAGTTTTCTACGCCGTCAGATCATGATAATAGTTTAGGCCGGTGAAAATCAGGAAACTGAAGCACTAGAAATTATCAAATAATTCTTCGACACCACTTAAACAACTCCTGAAAGTATAGATTTCAACACCCACGGAGTCATGAATCGAAATTTTCAACCTACGATCGTTTTAACAGCGAAAAAGCAAATAGACCCAAATTACCCCGTAGACCCAAATTACCCCACCTTACCCAATCGGATTGGCCTCCTGTTTACACGAGAACGCACCAATCCGATATGCTTCATACCGTTTCGAAAACGCTCTGAAAGTGGCATGAAACCAATCCAATATCGTGTAGACGGTCGAATCCGATATCAACTCAGTACGGAACCTCATTATCAATTGTACTAGCCTCGAATCCATTAGGGAGCTGCGCAGAATGCGCAGTGGAACCATTACCGAATGCGGTGAGACCATTACAGCGCAAGGCGAAACCCCGGGGGGGGGGGGTACTTGACCAGATTTTGGACGGGGACGTGCCATCGAGGTTTCAAAAACATACCCGTTCCTTATACCAATTTTTCCAAAATGTATACCCGACTTTATAGCAATTTTTCAAAAATATATACCCGAATTTATACCAATTTCCAGAAAAAGTATATCCGACCCTATACCAATTGTGAAATTGCAAAAATCGATACCGTTCCTTATACCAAAATCGTGAAAATCGATACCGTTCCTTATACCAAATTCGTGAAAATCGATACCCTTCCCGATGGCACGTCCCCGTACCCAAAATATGCATAGTACCCCCCCCCCCGGGGGCGAAACGGTATCGTGTAAACAGAACCCCAATCCACTATGAAATGAAAACGGCATCGTGTAAATAGGAGAAATTTTCATAGCGGATTGCCTTACCCAATCCGATATGAAATGAAAACGGTATCGTGTAAACGGGGCCTTGCATCCCGAGTCATTTTCACAGTCAAATCCGTTATAGATTTTCAAACTTTACAACGCCATGAAATTAACAGTACGACCGCTTGCAACATGGAAGCTTACAGTTTGATTAAAATTTGGGTGCTAAATCCGAATTTGGCTACTATGAAGGAATTTGGAATAACTTCCGAAACGAGTCTGTTAATTGAAGTGGTGTACTGCTTTGCTTTGATGTCTAGGGGGCAGCATTTTCGATTGCCGGACGTTTTTTTCCTATTCACTCACCATATGGGATGAGAAGATTTGCCCAATTCATAGCCAATACTGCAGAATGTGTTTGGTTCTTGATCCGATCCGATTGCAGAGTATGAAATGTTTAGAGTTAATTGCTTAATAAGATTTTCCACACGTGAATTTTATAACCATGTAGCAGAAGTCTTTGTTTTGTGATAAACATTTTGAATGAATTTAATTGACTCAATACTTTGAAGGTATTAGGTGCGATGTAAATTTTGATGATATATCACCAAGAACAACAAAGTAGTCTCATCATTCAGCCATTTTGAAACTGAAATGGCAGTTGTGATGTGCCACAGTCCACTATATGCCCCAATCAGGTTAAAAACACGATTTCATTAGTCGTCAAAATCCCAGTTGATTGGGGACAGTCGGTCAGGGATGGATCAGAGAAATAGAATCCGACGACTCGTGCGATTCTGACAACTTTCGACTAGGATCGTCAGCGACAGACTGGGATGTCTTTTTCTGGACATTCTCGTATGCCAAGGATCGGGAATTAGAAAAACCCCCGATTTTGGCGATTCTTATGACATATAAGATGTAGGCTTAGAAAAATAAGGCTAGTTTCCAGTCATTGCAATTTTTCGAGTGGGTGGAATTCTCCACAGTCAAATGTCATTTAATCAG
Organism: Aurelia sp. 3 sensu Dawson et al. (2005); assembly: GCA_964020215.1. NCBI lineage: Eukaryota > Metazoa > Cnidaria > Scyphozoa > Semaeostomeae > Ulmaridae > Aurelia > Aurelia sp. 3 sensu Dawson et al. (2005). The sequence continues at coordinate 9,776,413 of OZ026581.1, read as the reverse complement.
AACTTCTGTTCAATCAAAAAACGAATTTATCTTGGTTTATTTTGACTTGAATGAGTGCAGTGAAACATGTGACAGATATTTTCAACGGAAAGCCACACTCCCTTTCCTTTTCAAAATCCTGAAGCTATTGTTTAAAAGAATGGCTCTTGATTCTCTTCATGGAGAGATTTTTTTAGAATTAACAACTTTACATTTTGCTTAGATTGTAGCCAGAAAGTATCTAAGTTGAAGTCAAATATGCCGAAAAAGAATCTGGGAGAAATGAAGACTACGTTCTTTTTTCGCAGGAAATTCCCATTTTGCCTCCACAGAACCTGAACAATTCTTCCTCCGATTATGCCCTTACTGTTAGTATAGGGAATCGACACAGGTATATTGATCTGGTGCCGTTAATAGCGTAAAGAGAACACCAATGGCCCATTCACACTGCAAGTTAAACCAGCTTACACCAAACCAGGTTTTCGAATAAGGCCTTCTGATTGGTAAATCCAACTAATCCACTCATTTGATTGGTTGAAATTCAAACTGGTTTAGATAAAGCTGGTTTAACTGTGTCAGTGTGTATGCAGTGCAATACACCACTTCTTATACAGCTACCATATGGAACAGTACGTGCCATACGTGACAAAAGTCATGAAACATAAGAGACCACACTTTTACTTGGGCCTGGACCAACTTTTAACTTTTTCCCTTCCCTTTAAAACTCAAAATCTAACTACCTAACCCCTCCTCCCTCGACTCCTCGATGGATTTGCTATTCTGGGCACTCAATGTTTTTTTCGGCTAAACAGTACCTACATGTTTATGAAAAAATCAGCTGAAAAAGGAACATTGTTTAGCGTGCTCCAGGCATCAGATCACCCTAAATGTACGAAACATACCCGTACCCTTAGCATGTAGCAACCCGGACAGTTTAAACACAATCATTGTTTGCTATCAAATGCACGATTCCTCGACAATTATTCTTGACTCACAGTGGTTTGCTTGAAACCCATTCACTTTCATGCATCTCTCCATACAACATTAGAATTGATTGGAATTTTACAGCCATCAATATTTTATTCATATGAAACCAATACAACGAAGCTCTCAGGAGGAGACGTTTGTGAGCCTACGGGATGGTAGAACGCAGCTCAATGATGACGATAAACTTATTTACCTGTGTTTATGACATCCCATGACATTTCAGGGAACAAAGATTCATTCAAGAACAATGTACGCTTTGATAGCCACAGGAAACAATAGAGCAACCCTGAATTGACCATTAAGATGCTTCAATGCAGGTCACGTGGTCTACCATGAATGATTTATGTTCAGGTTAAGAGTTTGTTAAATTCAATTATTAAAATGCCTTAAATTTATTTGAGATGTTAAAATGGGGATAAACTGGGAAGTAATGTTTGCAGTGACATACCCAGGCCAACAATATCTTTGCAATCTGAAACCAATATGACATCATTGTAACAACCATAGCTTACTTTTGACAATTTTTGATTTTCTGCGCATACCGTAACCACTGCAATATGATCTCAACTACTTTTAGTTGGCCCCTTTTTAAAAGATTTACTTATCCATCGTTGCAGATCGCCCGCTTGAAATAGTTACTGTTATCATTACGAGGATTCTGGGCGTCGTGCTTTCAACGAGTTTGATAGGCTATTGGTACCGATACCGGTATGGGCGTCTGCGAGACTGTACAGTGATGAGTTAACGCAGTATAATTCAATTTAATGTAATACACTGGCTAAGTAAAATACTTGCACTTTTGGAAAATCATAGAGAACTCGCTGTTATTCAAGAAACTGGTTTATAAGACACTAGCACTGGAAAGTTGAAGAAACTCTAGTACTTACTAAGTTCAAAGGAGATCAAAAAGAAACAGTTGTATATTTTGAACGTATTGGCTAACAACAGTTTAGTTCTTCGCACCCGATGTTCCATATGTAAGGAAGCACACCTGCAGTAGTCAGAAAGTACATCATAATACATGCTCTCAGCAAATGAGAAGCAAATCAACAAAGTTTTTGTAATAAATGGGCTTAAGTGCTTATTTTTAGTAAAGAAACGTTCACGTCATGGGCTGATCATAATTACTTATAGACAAGAAACGTGCAATCTATAAGCCCGATCTCAAAAAATCTTTTTCTTCCTTGGTCTTTGTTTCTGCCGCGCTTCCGAAGGTATGAGAAACCGCGATATATTTAGTTATCGATGTTAAAATTTTTTAGATTGCAGTGATCTACGATCACATAGTTGTAAAGCTTTCCGTAGGCCCAAGCAAAATGGTAGTCAGGTTTTATTTTCCGATGCAAAACTTCTGTCATTGAGAATTAATGATAAGTGGATTGCTTTGACTTCAAGACCCAATCGTTGCAATGTGTACAATTTTAGATTAACTGAAGATGAAATAATTATCATGGGAACTCTTGAGGGTAAACACTAACCAGCCATCATGCAGGACCAAGGAATGCTTCGAAACTGATACCAAATTACGATCACCTATGTGACACCTAATTGCTAACAAGGATGCCGACAAACTAATTTCAATTTCAATTTTCAATTTTTTAAACACGGTAGCCCCGTCAGTTGATCAGCAACTGCTTTTCAGGGGGCCGTGGCAAAATCTAAAAACTAAATAAAAAGATGTTTCATGAATGATAAAAAGAACACGTGTTTCAATTTTTTAGTCTTTTTTTGAAGGTGGCAAGGGAGGGTGCCTGTTTAAGATCAAGTTCGAGTTCATTCCAAAGCTTAGGTCCACGAAAGGATATAGCCTTTTGCCCATTTTTAGTTTTCCGCAGTGGTAGCGAAAGATCAGTTTCAGTATTTCTTAGTTCTCTGACATTTCGAGTTGAATCTTTGACAAACAAGTTGGAAAGGTACTCAGGTACGAGGCCATTCAGAGACTTGTACATGTTAGTAGCAGTTTCACTCCTAAAAATTTCACTTATAGTTGGCCAATTTAAATTATGTATTAGTGCCATAGCAGGTGTATCAAATTTACTTTTCGTTACAATTCTTGCCGCTCGATTTTGCAACTTTTGCAGGGTTTGCAGTTTGGTCGCCCCACAGCATCCCCACACCGAACAACAGTACCGAAAATGGGGCTCTACAATGCCCAGATACATTTTACTTAATGTGTTTTGAGGTAAAAATTTTCTGGCATAAAAATCTCCAAATCTAACTGCGATTTTGATCGATAGAATAAACGAAGAATCTTTGAGATAGTCGGATAAACTGTATGTGTACAAGTGTCCGAAGGTGGAAACATTTTGTATTACTCTTTAGTCTCGAGTATCGATTAACCGTCCCCACGCTTGTGAATTTTTGAATTCCTTTTTATTCCAAATCCCTTTCATTTATTCTTGAAAATTTGAAATAACAGTGAACATAACTTTTAGTAAATATAAAAAAGATGCGTATTTGACTAAGAAAACAACTATTTTCTTTTTTTCCAACCCATTCGATTGTTCTATCCCCTGATTATCATCATATCGAACTATTTCCACCTCCCCCCCCCCACCCGATGATTCTCACGCCCTGTTTTTTCGGTACTCGAGAGTACCCACTGTGTTTTGTCTCTTCAAAGGGATTGTGAGAAACTTGATAATATTGCTTTTCCTTCGTTCTTCTCTCATGACGGCAACGGTTAAATGCCGCCACTATGCAGATGAAGTTCAAACTGTTTTTCGCGCTTGTGCTCCTACGCAAGAAAGTCAACATCATCAAGCTTTGTTCGCAGTCCCGTTGAAGAGAAGCAGCACAGTTGGTAAGCATACATTTTTTGTCATGGTATAGGCCACATCAACAGTGCTTTATTGCCCGTGCTGTTTCATTAAATTTGGTTGTACCGTCATTGAGTGCAATTTTTTCCAGCTGTTTTCGACAGAATTTGGATCCAATTTCTTCTTATTTTATGCTGAAATTTGTACATTGAAACTGATGGTTAATTCATGGTTATCTATCTACACGTGAAAGTGCTATGTTTTTTCGCAACTTATTGAGGTGTTTTCTTACTACATTGAGCATCTGCCTAACATTTTAATCATGGCCTTGCTATAAATGTTATGATAAAACCACTAAGGAAAGGTCTGGCCTTAGAATAAGTATCAGGCCTTAATGCTCTTGGATCGTGCATTGTGTCACCAATAAAGGGAGTCGAGTCGTTATCATTTTCATGATTTTTGATGCACAATAAATTGCTAAACCTTGCATTAATCTCGTTGTTTTTTATCATTTACCCTGTCAGTGCCTGAAAGTGTGCCTTTCGCATGTCGATTCCTTCTGGTGAATTGTGATATCAAATATTCTTTTGGTAGAAAGTTGAAAATTGTATTGAAGGCCAAAGTTTCTGATGAGTCAAAAAAAACAATTGTCACTGTTGAAAATGAATGTTGTCATGACAAGAAGTGTCATTGTTATTTTATTTGGTACAACGCATCTATTGTGCACTTGTAAATTTGTCAAAGTTTTAAAGTCTATAGTTGACCAGCATACAAGTCAAATCTTTCAATAGGGCACAGGGAAACCCATAAATCTTCCAATTTCACGCTTATCAGCCAATGGTGTTGCCGTATTCTCGTCACATGACCGAAAATAAGCTCTTTGAGACGAATTTTCGAGTACCCTTACGAAAATCAAAATGGACATTCGAGTAATAAAGATACAGAGCTGCTTTTGCCACGAGTCGATTCTACAGGCCTAACTCCATATTTTACATTTTGCATTTCAAGAAAATCTCATCAGGGATCAGCACTACATTGAATTTCATGCAACCGAAAATAGGCCTATATTCAAATATCATTTGGGAACGCAACAAATAAGATACAGCTTCCAAAATTTCACACCTTACGTGAAATATAGCAAGGAATAAGCTGAAGATGTTTCTTTGCTTCAGTTTCCCAAATCCTTGACGAGTCTCAGCTATTTGCGACGAAGAAAGCTATTGGGCCTACCTTCATCCACTGCATAATGCCATTATTCTGTTTCAAATCGGCTTCTTTGCTGTAGCAAGGTAGCAGAGCTATTCACCAACAACATAACACCAATTTCCACTATTCTCCGCTGAAAAATTGCCATCAACTTTCGTAAAACGCGATGAACTTTCAACAGCTCTTCGCCACACTATCTATTCCAAGTTTTGAAACAGTGTGCTCACGTGGAAAAATTTCTGTTATTGTGAAAGCGCTCTTGATGTCATGGTCAAGAGATAAGTCTCGTATCACCCTCTCTCTACAAAGACTTGGCCTTTGTTTTAGTATGAAAAAGTGCAAGGGATTGAGGCCGGGCTTTCAAAATTACCTTTATTTTCTAAAAAAAGGAAAATAGTGAATGCATATTTCAAATGAATTCGAATTATTCAAATGACAGGGGGCCTAGGTATCTTCGCAAGCTCCAATACCCTTTAACTTCCATGAAAAAAACACTCATATTCATTCAAACTATTCTGAAATATGCATTCACCATTTTCCTTTTTTCAAGAAATACAGATAATTTTGAAAGCCCGGCCTCAATCCCTTCCACTTTTTCATACTAAAACAAAGGCCAAGTCTTTGTAGAGATATGATGATACGAGACCTACCTCTTGAACATGACATCATGAGCGCTTTCATAATAACAGAAATTTTTCCACGTGAGCACACTGTTTCAAAACTTGGAATAGATAGTGTGGCGAAGAGCTGTTGAAAGTTCATCGCGTTTTACCAAAGTTGATGGCAATTTTTCAGCGGGGAATAGTGGAAATTGGTGTTATGTTGTTGGTGAATAGCTCTGCTACCTTGCTACAGCAAAGAAGCCGATTTGAAACAGAATAATGGCATTATGCAGTGGATGAAGGTAGGCCCAATAGCTTTCTTCGTCGCAAATAGCTGAGACTCGTCAAGGATTTGGGAAACTGAAGCAAAGAAACATCTTCAGCTTATTCCTTGCTATATTTCACGTAAGGTGTGAAATTTTGGAAGCTATAGCTTATTTGTTGCGTTCCCAAATGATATTTGAATATAGGCCTATTTTCGGTTGCATGAAATTCAATGTAGTGCTGATCCCTGATGAGATTTTCTTGAAATGCAAAGTGTAAAATATGGAGTAGGGCCTGTAGAATCGACTCGTGGCAAAAGCAGCTCTGTATCTTTATTACTCGAATGTCCATTTTGATTTTCGTAAGGGTACTCGAAAATTCGTCTCAAAGAGCTTATTTTCGGTCATGTGACGAGAATACTGCAACACCATTGGCTGATAAGCGTGAAATTGGAGGATTTATGGGTTTCCCTGTGCCCTATTGAAAGATTTGACTTGTATGCTTAGTTGACCTATTTGCTGTAACTCGAGTATCTCCTGAGATCAAAACGCCAAAAGTGTGCTTTAGGGGTTTAAGGTATTGACATTATAACCCTTAGAGCATGAATATCAATAGAAAGGTATATGTGCCCAAGTGGATTATCGAGAAACATCTTGAACACTGTTTCAAATTGATTCAAGCCCGGGGGCACTGTGATCCAGAGCATCGAATTTAACCAAATTTTGAAGTTTTAGATTCCTGCTTGATCTTACACTTGAGATATGCACCATAACCAAGGGGTTCATGTGCTGGAAAAATTTTCAAGATCAGTCAACTGAAGGCGAAGATATTGATTTTTGAAGTTGGGCCTAAATCAGGTCCTTGTTTACATGACCGGAAGAGGCATGGCACTGTTTTGACTGCAAATTACAATTCTTTGTATCCACGCTCAGACTTCACCAATCTCTTTCATCTTAGTCTTATTCTGACCCTCTAAATAATGATAATAATAATAATAATCAATTTATTTAAAGTTGGCGTTACATAGCTATGTACAATAAAAGGTTAATCCTAAAACTATACAAGCTAATCCAAGCCAACTGTTAAAACCAATACAAATACAATATATACATAGTTAAAAGATCAAAATAAGTTATAAAATACATGACATAAAAATTTTCCGAAAGAATTAAAAACGTAGTAATAGCTAGAGAGAAACCCGATCTGTGGGAGAGAGTGGTTGTCAAAATATGGTATCATATGAATCCAAGCTGCGGTATAGACGTCCTACATAATCTGCATGTGCATTCAGCGCCATTCCAACTTTTGATCTTGTTCTTAAACTCATTAACAGACTGAGCATTCTTTATATGCTGTGGGAGAGACAGCCAAAGCCGCTGACCTCTATATTTGATAGTTTCGGTGCCATAAGTTACTGTTTTTGCCCTTGGTAGCATAAATTCATTATTATTTCTCTTAGATTATATGTAATATTGCGCTCACGAAAAATTTCTTTCATAAAAGGGGGGTTTATGTTCTCCTTAGTTTTAAACATCTCAATCATCAGAACTTGCAAATTCTTTGTATGAATAGTAACAGATGTATCCCTTTCTAACAAGGTGTTGAAACTAGATTCATAATCCTTGTATGCAATTCTCAGGGCCCTTTCATGTATTTTATCAATTTTATTGTTCAGATGCCTGCTGTGAAACATCCAGGCCAACGGACAGTATTGAAATTGACTAATTACAAAACATCTCATCAAGATTCTGAGTTTATCAGAGTCCATGTATTTGGAAATGCGAGCGAGGGCGAACAGTTTATTTCCAGCCTTCTGACATAACTTACTGATATGCGTCTCAAAGTTTAGTTGTTGGTCAATTACAACGCCTAGTAACTTTTCCGCTTCCGTGTTTTTTATAACAGAATTGCCTACATTGACTGTAACTCGTTGATTAGAATTTCTACCAAGCACCATCAAATGACACTTATCCGTATTCAGTTTCATAAAATTATCAGCAAACCATTGAATGATTGTACTTGAATCATTCTCCAACCTTGCAATGACACTATCAAGATTCTTATCGCGTGCGTATATGGTCGTATCATCTGCGTAATTGCAGATATCGGTATCCTGAATTGAGAGCAACAAATCATTTATATAGATATTAAAGAACAAGGGACCAAGAACCGATCCCTGTGGAACTCCAAGGGAAAGCTGTTTGTAGGTACTAAATGATCCATTTATCTTAACTCTCTGCTGCCTGTTTTCCAAAAAACTATTGACGAGACACAGTGCTTCACGACTAAATCCATAAGCATCTAGTTTTGCTAATAGAAGGTCATGTTTTATGCAGTCGAACGCTTTGGACAGGTCCATCAGGATTGCCCCAATATTCTCCCCATTATCTAAGCTACCTTTCCACTTTTCGAGCATTCGAATCAAAGCGTGTTGCGTATTATACCCTTTACGAAAACCGCAAAGTAGTGATGATAAATACGATGATATATAAGCAGTAATCTGGCGGTCCATAATTCTCTCAAAAACTTTAGAAACAGTTGGCAAAACACTGACGGGTCTGTAATTTTTCTTTCTGGTTTTCTCATCCATTTTATGAAGAGATGTGATATCTGCGAGCTTCAATGAATCGGGAAACAAACCATTTTCAATGCAGTTATTGAAAATGAGTTGCAGTGAAACGGAGCAAACGTCAGAGTTGCTTTTAAGGACTTTCGCAGGTATATTTTTGAAAGTTGTTGCCTTTTTAGGATTGAGTCTCCTAATTTCATTGTCCATCTGTTCCAACGACACTTTTTGGAATTTGAAGGGGTCAGCGTTTTGAACAAAATTACGAATTTTCCTTATGCTTGGGTGATTGGAATATTTAAGCCGAGCCTTTTCTATAGGATCCGATGCACCTTCTGTGCTGGAGATGATGTCACTGTTCTCTGTTATACCCAGGGAGTCAGTGACAGTTACGAAATAATTGTTTAGCGTCTCTGCAACTTCTTCGTCATTAGAAATAATCTTTTCATCTTCAATAAGGGTGATTTTTGAACTTGACCGACCTTTATCCGAAAGGACAGGCTTTACTGTTTTCCAGAACTTTTTATTGTCAGTAATGTCAGAAATATTCAACTTTTGTAAAAGTTTCTCTTTTCTGTTCTAAATAATTTCACACATAAGTTACGTTGTTTGCGAAACGCTTCCCAATGTTCGGCTGTGGGGCTTTTATTATATCTATTTTTCAATCGAGAACGCAGCATGGTGGCTTTACGAAGAGTTCGATTCATGAAAGGCCCATCATTTGCCCTTGCATATTTCTTTTTCATTGGGGCATGTTTGTCAAGTACTTTTTCAAAACAATTTTGAAAACAGTTGTAATCTAAATCTTCCGCTTGGATATTTTGCAACTCTGCCCTAAGATCTTGTTTGAATGTTTGTTCAGTAAAATTCTTATAATCTCTATAATTCACAATCGTTGGCCCAGTTTTTTGGTATGTCGTTTTCAAAACAGTTACCACCATTTTATGGAAATCAGAAAGCCCTGTCTCAATAGTGGTGGTATGTTGGCAACTCCTATACCTGTTGGTTAATATGAGGTCAATACACGTTGGATTTTCAGCCCTGAAACAAGTTGGTTCATTTACTAAATTTTTGAGGGAATAGCCGTTCATGAAATCATGGATCTTCTTATCTGTCTCTAATGAATTGAAATCACCAAGGAACAAAAAATTGTCGTAGTTTGCACCATAGTGATCAACTGCTTTGCCAAGATTCTCGAAAAAATGATCTTGTGATTGGGATGGCGGTCGATAAATACTGAAAAGAGCCCATCTTTTGCCCCTCAAATTAATTTCAAAACAGATGCACTCTACATCATCGTCAAACTTGAAAGATTTAAGTTCACTGGATGGAATATCGCTTCTGACATATACTAAGAGACCTCCGCCATTAGCATTTCTATCTAGCCGCAGCGGATTAGAGTACCCTTCAATGAAAAATTGTTCTTTTGGAAAAGAGGCATCAATTTTTGTTTCTGCAACCATTAAAATATCAATATTCTTTGAAACTATTTCTTTCAGTGGATCAAGTGTATTTCTTACTGAATTTATATTTAAATAGCCAACAATCACGCGACCAATGTTTTTTAGCCTCAGATTTCGTAATTCAGATTTAGCGTCACTCTCATCTGCCTGGTCGCCACTCGCAGTAGATTCAAGGGTACTCTCCTCCGCAGCAGATGAGATAGAAAAGGTGGAACTGGAAGGATTGGATTGCTCGGATTGTGGAAAAGTGTCATTGCTCTCATTTGAGTCAGAAAGATCCCCTGGATAACGAGGGGGATCGTCAAGCAAACAAATTGGGAAGGGTGCATGTTCCACTATGTCCACAGTGGATGGGTCACTAACGGGGGAGGACATTTTGTCCACAGATATATCATAACAGTTCCCCTCTAGTCAATATCCCATTTCCCTGATAAAATTATTCGCTAAAATCACGGTACCTTCGTAAGTAAGATGTAGTCCACTTCGATTAAGATGTAGTTTCGGATCAATGTTAGAGTTATCAATGTATTTCAACTTCATTCGGTCACATTCCCTTTCTAGTGCTTTGTTCACTTCAAGTGCTTTACCATTCAATTCGTCTGCTCTCTGAACAATTCCCGATACAAAGACCTCAGTTTCTCTACTTTCCATTTGTTTTGCAAGTTCCATGATGTTTTCTGCAATGATCCATGGGGACTCATTTGATCTAAGATCGTTAGTGCCACAATGCAGTATGATTCGATTTGGCGCTTTTTTGATGGTGGGGCAAACATAACTGTTCATCGCATCTGTGTTAGCCCCTGCGAAGGATCTAACAAATACATTTTCACTGTGGTTGATTGCTTCCTTCATCTTATGGCCTTGAATGCCCTTTATAATCGAATCCCCTAAAATCTCTGTTGTTGGTGGTCTTTTATGGGCTGTAGTACTGCGTGCGCGATTGATTTCTTCATGTTTCTTTTCATTCTCATTCAGTTGCTTCGTGGCGGTTGTTTCAAGGATGCCAAAACTATTCATCAGGATGGGGAATTCTTTTGTGGAGAGAAATATAGAGTTGTCTACAGTGTTTCTGTGTTCAGGTTGTTTGTTTCGTAATGCTTCACTGTAAGTCTCCTCTCCTGGGACTATGTTTCTATTTGCGTCTGTCCCGGACTTTTGTTCCATCGATAACCTTGTTCTCCTGGGACGTACAACTTGCCAGTTGTAGCCATTGTCTCCAATCTTTTCATTTTTTGCTTTTTGAGAAGGATTAAACAGTGGCGCTTTCATTAATCATGGGAGATCTGATCAACAAGGTTAGAATTTTTCACTTCCATATCCTTTAATTTCAATTTAAGTCCTTGATTTTCTTGCATTAATCCTTTCGAAAATGCTCTTTCTTGCTTTAAAAGCTGGTTGGCATACTCAAGGCTCTTTGCTACGGATTCCAGGGCCGTGTGTGCTTTGAGACAATCTAAAGCATGCCAAAATATTTTGCCTTTTTAGGACCGTTTTTAGATCATTTCATAATGGTACTTTTCTAAAAAATTCTTGTCTTCGAAAATCAATTGCAAGATTAAAAGTTAAAGACAACAAAAGTATGGTTCGCTATGCTCCTGAAAATAATTTCAACAATTAGAAGCGCCTTTCTAACAAGTTTCTACCAAAGGGCTGGTGCCAATTCGAACCCAAAAATCTTTTACGACTATTTTCATTTCACAAGTCTTCAATTTGACTGCTAAGATTTCTGCATATGATAACCACTAAACTTTAACAGACATCCATTGAAAGGACCAAAGATGACCATGCCTTACCTAAATGTTAAAACAACATAATGACTAACATTTGACACACTTCGCAAGGCTTTATTTGTTTAAATTCTTGCAAAATTCAAAAATGGTGAATTCTTTCAGGGACAAACGGCTGCAAAATACCACTTTGGCCTTTAAAATGTTTGACTCGAGGCTTTAACAGGCTTAAATAACAAATAAATTAATTTAATTTAATTTACGTTTGGCTCTGCATCGGTTTCAAACAATTGGAAAGCTTTCCGTTTGAATTTATCAAATTTTTCTCCACAAAATGTGCAAAAATGCTAAAATCATGTACAAAACTTACAAAATTAAGATCGTTGTCAAAATTTTTTGAAGGCGAATTGGCACCAGCCCTTTGGCAGAAACTTGTTGAAAAGGTGTAGCTAATTGCTGAAAATATTTTGAAGAGCATAGCGAAACTTTTTTTGTCTTTAGCTTTTAATTTTACAATTGACTTTTGAAGACAAAACATTTTTTGAAAAGTACCATTGTGAAATGGTCTAAATATGGTCATTAAAAGGCAAAATATTTTAGCATGCTTTATATTGACTCAAAGCACACATATAGAGGATGAGAATGAGACTAAAATGAAAGAGATCGGTGAAGTTTGAGCCTAGATACAAGGAATTGCAATTTGCTGTCAAAACAGTGCCATGCCTCTTTTGGTCATGTAAACAAAGATCCGATTTAGGCCCAACTTCGAAAGTCAATATCTTCGCCTTCAGTTGATTAATCTCGAAAATGTTTGCAGCACATGAACCCCTAGGTTATGGTGCAATGTCACAAGTCTAAAATTTTATTAGGATTAGAAACTTTATTTTTTGGCATAAATTTGATACAAAGGGCCTAATGGATCACAGTGGGGGGTGGAAGTGCCCTAGATTGAGGACTGACTGGCATGTGCGAAGGTGCAGACAAAATGTTGTCCCAAACTGGATGGGTCACAAAGAGATGGCACCCAAAACTTGGGATTCTTACTAAACAATCATACCTAATAGTGGAACTTCAAACCAGACGAGATTGGAAACGCATTACAGTACAGTTCATTTTATTTCATTATAAGATTTCATCACATGCAAATGCCATTCAAATGATAACAATATACTAAATCAAAACGACAAATTAAAATAAGGAAATACAAACTAAACACAGCAAATTTTTAAGGGATTTTGTATACAGGGAATTTCTTAAAGGGGGAGCTCTCTCAATTGGTAAACCAATCGAGGAGGGATTACCCAGTTGGTTAAAATCAAAATTTTGGGGTTTGATTTAAATCTAAAGACTCCAGAAAGTTTGTAAATCTTAATCCAATGTCGGCCCGATGGGCATCATGCGTAGGGGGCGGGAGTCGGGCTGGTTGCTCGGTCGTTGGAGAAATTCGTAGTCCATTTGCTTTTAGATACTTTTCTTTTATTTTTTATAGACTTTTGGTTAGCTGTATGTATTCATTGTAAGTAGGTTTTAGCTGTTTTAAAAATCTTTTTAGTTTTGTAAATTTTTATATGGAGGGCCCCTTTTAAGTCAACCAGTTGGTTGAATGGTCTCCCTCCCTAATAAATTGAAAATGAAAATGAAATGACGTTGTGAGATTTTGTTTCCAAATGAAAATATGAAAATGATACCGGAGACTGAGGAACTAGAGGAATTACTCTAAAACAGATGTTTGCGCTTGTATGTCCTCGATTTTGAGCACTTCCGCCCCAGGGATTCAAGCCAGAGCTGAATATGGCCTGAGCCAGGCCCAACCATGCTTGTGACGTTCATCCTGAGGCGCACTCGTCTGCCGTACTACTGTACTAGAATTTCCTTCAGCAGAATAAGACTTTAAATAGAGCAAAATTCCTTCCGATCTTCCTATTGCATATGATTTTTCATCAACTGACACTTCTACCTTGATCTAAGTGATATACTTTTAAGTTATGATAATATTTAAACTTGATAATACCGTTTGGTTTTTAATCTTCTTTAATACTAGATACTGGAGTTGCGATTTATTTACTATAGATATCACTGTCGTTAAGTTTCTTTCGCTTGAATCAATCCAAACTTTCACAGTTTAAAGACGTGCAGAATAGTGAAATTTTCACAATTTTGATAAAAGAATCATTTTATACCAGAAAGGCTAACTTATTTGCGAAGATTTATACCACTAATACCACATTATCGAATGGAGCGCTCTGATTGGACAATCGAACAAATTGAGTGCATTTGATTGGTTGAAATTTAACGTGGTTTAAACAAAGCTGGTTTAGCTGTGCTGTGTCAGTGTGAATGTGAATGAATAAGAGAGTTTTTTCATGGAATTTAAAGGGTATTATAACTGTTATTAGAGCAGACCATGGTAGCAGACCCTGATTAGAGCTTGCGTCTTTGGGGGAGCCTGCGAAGATACCTAGGCCCCCTATCATCTGAATAATTCAAATTCACCATTTTCCTTTTTTAGAAAATACAGGCAATTTCGAAAGCCTGGCCTCAATCCCTTCCACTTTTTCATACTAAAACAAAGGCCAAGTCTTTGTGGAAAGAGGACGATACTGCGAGACCTACCTCTTGACCATGACATCCTGAGTGCTTTGACAATAACAGAAATTTTTCCACGTGAGCACACTGTTTTAAAACTTGGAATAGATAGTGTGGCGAAGAGCTGTTGAAAGTTCATCGCGTTTTACCAAAGTTGATGGCGATTTTTCGGCGGAGAATAGTGGAAATTGCTGTTATGTTGTTGGTGAACAGCCGTGCTACCTCGCTACAGCAAAGATGCCGATTTGAAACAGAATAATGGCATTCATCAGTGGATGAAGGTAGGCCTAATAGCTTTCTTCGTAGCAAATAGCTGAGACTCGTCAAGGATTTGGGAAACTAAAGCAAAGAAACATCTTCAGCTTATTCCTTGTTACAATTCACGTAAGGTGTGAAATTTTGGAAGCTATATCTTATTTGTTGCGTTCCCATATGATATTTTAATATAGGCCTATTTTCGGTTGCATGAAATTTCGATGTAGTGCTGATCCGTGACGAGATTTTATTGAAATGCAAAGTGTAAAATATGGAGTAGGGCCTGTAGAATCGACTTGTGACAAAACCAGCTCTGTATCTTTTTTACTCGAATGTCCATTTTGATTTTCGTAAGGGTACTTGAAAATTCGTCTCAAAGAGCCTATTTTCGGTCATGTGACGAAAATACGGCAACACCAATGGCTGATAAGCGTGAAATTTGAAGATTTATGAGTTCCCTGTGCCCTATTGAAAGATTTGACTTGTATGCTATTGTGTCCAAGTTATGCTCTCAAACAGTTCTGATTTTCTGCTTGTGGGAGGATTCTCAATCTCTGCTATTGCTATACCATAAATCCTCGAATAAGCGTCCCACGTGAATAAGCGCCCCCTTTGAGGCTCAAACATTGAATAAGCGCCATGGCATTTTATTCGAAGACGTACGGCATTCATTTTGAAATGGAGTGTCGGTCAAAAGCAACTCTCCCAAATGTTACATAGTCCACCTTTGTTGCTCTTAATTCCGTAGATAACTCCAAGGTTAACCTGTAACAGCTGAAGCTCCAAAATTTCATCCATGGGTATAAGATTCTTTAAAAATTTTCGTTTGATCAATCATTTCGAGCATGGTCATGTTTCGAGTCCTTAAGAAAGTTTGCCGACCTTTTCGAATCATTTTTAGTGTTTTTAAGACCGAAAATTTTTATAAGCTCGCTTGTACCCTTAAATAGAAGAATGAATTTATTTAATGAATTTAAAGAAGTCCAACAATTTCATTCTGGATCTTAGATGAAAATTAAGTAATATAACCTCCAAATGGCTCCAATGTACGATTCACATGGCCTGTTAAAATTGGATAGTTGTTTTGGCACACCCTGTACATATTACCTGTTTGCTTGTCACAACATTGAAGGAAACCTCAAGATCAAGAGCACCTTGCTTGTAGATCAGAACCTCAAATCTTCAATTATGCGTATCTGCTTAGTTCGTTTCATTCTGGCAAACCTGTTCACTTTGTTTGTTTTGAAATCCGATCATAACATGATGGCTTCAAGGCTTACCATGTGCTCACTGCTAATAACCTAGAAGATTTACCGGGTGAGTCAGAAAAACATGAGAGGTGGGGGGGGGGGGGTTGGGGGGCTGACAAATCATTCTCTGGTGAAAGGTACGTCAGATCAGGCTTATCAAAGCTTCGTAATACAAAGCAAGATCGATGAGGTACCCGGTGAGTCAATATGATGGTCCCTGCTTCGAAAATCACTGCTCACTGAACGTCAAGATGATGATATTGGAAAGTATATCATTTAACAGCAGAAATGTTTAAAAAGATCTCAAAGTTTACCTGACTGAAATTGGTCACTCCGTTCTGAAATTATGATAGATTTCCTCCATCTCGAAAAATCTTCGATAAAGCCCTCTCGACAAATCTTCAAAACAGGCCCAAGAAATAGACCAACATTTTCTAATATTCTGCTTTATCGCAATGACGTCAACACGTTTTAACACTAATTTTCCTTTAGAGAGGATGAAATTATCCGGAATGATATCGTTTTGCCCCAAGGGACGACATTTCCATCCTTCCAAAAGGATAAAACTTACTAAGACCCTGTTCACACTGCTCCGTTTTCATATGAAAACAGAGTAAAAGTTATCCGTTTTGGCCTTGCGTTCACATTGCTCCGCGTGAAAACGGAGCTTTTCGAAAACGCTAATGAAAACGCATAAATTTGAAAACGGTGCCTTTTGAAAACGATCCGTTTTCAGTGTGAACATCAAAAACGGAGACATTTGAAAAGCTTTACATTCCTTTGTTAATATGCTGTTGATTACAATGTCGCTCAAAGTCATGATTGGCGCCTTTTTGACAGCTACTAACAAAAGGCTTTGTTTTGAAAAGGGCATTGCCACTGAATTGTTCAAATTTTTTGGAGATCAGCTCTGCATGAATAGTCTCGTGCCTAGCTAGAATTGTTTTTAGTCTAGAGCAACTTGTGATAAGCCTTCCTGTAATGAATGTAATGTTACTAAATTGCTCCATTGTTTGGTAATCAGTTCTGCATGAATAGTTTCTTATTTGGTTTGTATGGTTTTCAATCTTGAGCGACTTGTGATAAGCCTTCCTCTGGTATATGCCATGTCACTGAATTGCTCAACTGTCTTGGAAATCTGCTTTGTATGAATAGTTTCATACCTGGTTACAACAGTTTACAGTCTTTAGCAGCATTCGATAGTTTGTTTCCGATATGCAGTGCCTTCATTATTCAGCTTATATTTGGGTGGTCAGCTCCGTATCTATTAGTTGGGTTAGTTTTTGTTGTATTTGATGTCATTTTCAGTCCTTAGAAGGCTACGATGGACTCAGTGATCTCAAGCCCATAGACAGTCTTGCAGGCCTTCTCCACAAAGATAAATTTGTGTGACCAAGAAGTTGTTTCTGGAGTATATATATGTACCTTCAATTAAACATTTGTTTCTCTGAGACATTCATAATCATTGTATTTTGTGCCAGAATTTGTCCCATCATCCATGCCAGTAATTTCATCATAATTGACGCGATCTCGTTTGTAAAAAAATTCGAAATTTGAGACAATAACTGGCACAGGCAATGCTATTGTAAGCACTCCCACAATAGCGCAAAGAGAGCCAATCAGTTTGCCCCAATGAGTTTTTGGCACTTTGTCACCATACCCAACTGTAGTCATTGTGACCAATGAGTACCAAAACGTATCTGGGATACTTGGAAAATTCGCGGAATTTTGGCCAACTTCTGCGTAATAGATACCACTGGAGAAAAGAATGATTCCTAAGAGTAGGAAGAACATTAACATGCCCAATTCTCGTGAGCTTTCCCGCAGCGTGTAACCAAGGATGCGCAAGCCGGTCGAGTGGCGAGATAATTTGAATATGCGAAAAACTCTGACAAGTCGAATGACCCGAAGCACAGACAAAGGAGCTGCATTGGCGCTATCCATCGGCAATGTAATGAAATAGGGCAAGATGGCTGCCAGATCAATGATATTAAGGAAGGAGCGGATGAAGCGAATTTTATGTGGTGATGCCAACAAGCGGACTATGTACTCCACTGTGAACCATGTTATACAGACGATTTCAAATGTGAACCAAGGCTGTTGTTTGTCGTCTTGTTCCGAGTTCTTCTTGAATTGCGGCAGCGTCTCGATACAGAATATTGTGATTGAGACCACAATAACAAGGACAGACCAGACAGCCAGCAATCGGGCTGGTAATGAACTATCCGGACATTCAAATAATTCCCAAACCGCTCTCTGGTATTGATTCTTCGGCATCTCCATACGTGCGTCTTGAATAAATCCCTCTTCTTTTTGTAATTTAAGGTGAACTTCTTCACCTAACCGATAAAACAAGACTTCTTTCGAAAATAACTTCATCGGAATAGTTGGTGGTCGGATCAGTACACCTCCGGTCTGATAGTAATATAAAATTGCTTCAAATGCAGTCCGATTGCGGTCAAAAAAGAATGTACCGCGTGAAGCAATGTAAAACCGTTTGCGGTACTTTTCGTTGCCGAGTAAAGTGTCGGGAAATCTAGCAAGTGTTGTTTTGAGGGTTTCGTACACAAACCCACAAACGTTGATTTTTATGATCTGATCCTCTGTTATGGCACTCTTCTCTGGCTCTTTGGTTTCACCAGGAACACCGTTGATTTTTAAACTGACTGCAGGTAAGGGTTCCATCTTTATTTTGCCTCCTTTCCGAAACCAGAGTTTCTCTCAGTTTATATGATTCAAAACGGTCTACTGTTTCCAACAATGGCCTAAATATGAGTATTTGTCTCTAAGAAGATAACGTTTTTCTATGCCTCGATTTGAGCTTTGGTGTTAATTACCACAATTGAAACCATTATAAGTGGTCTGGCTTGTGCGTATATTGATAAACAGATCGAGCATCGTTGAGTGTCTTGAATTCTTGAACTTGGCGGATTTGGAAAGGTTGCCCACATTTGACGTTATGAAATCTTGTGATGCGATGGCATTTATCTTTCATCTATATTCGATATATTATGTTTTCCATTCTAAAAATATCAAGGTTTATTTCAAAAGTCAAGAAACATTACCTAGTCATCTACCAATGTGTTTAATCTAGTAATCTCGTTGATCATCCAGCATTTTATCCTGACTTCAATCTGTAATCACCAATACCTTTTTACGCACATAGCCACCTCCCAAACTCTTCCAGCATGGTGCTGTTCGTCATCAACAATTAGGTTAGTAAGTTATTATGATCGTACGACGAATTGCTGGGACGCTATTCTTGCTGACTGTGAGTTTGTTGGAAATCTCTCTTCGCGGCTCTCTCGGCAAGCAGAATTTTCGGACTATGACTGCTGCTTTGTTATTGTCTTCAAGTGCTGTAGAGTCTAAAATAGATTTTGAAAAATGCATTTTAGAAATATAGCATAATGCAGAATAATTAAAAGAAATAATTAAATCAGCTGAAAATTTTCTAAATCCCTGAATCGTGTACCAAACCTAGGATAGCCAGAGACGATATATTTGACACAGGTTGAGAAATAACGACGATTTGTAATACGATGTATATGCGCCTATAATCCCATACGAGTATGACACAAAAGCATTGTTATGAGTTACAAAAGTCCAAACTGCGCAATTGAAGTGTTCGAGAAATCAAACATAGTTCGTGTTTACTTTCTCTGGTTAGACACATCTCTACTAAAGAAAACCAAGAAACCATTTTGTCAAACTTATGAACACTAATTTTGGGTTTTGAGACCTGTCGGAATCAGATGTCGATAATGTAACATCTCCATTGATATTTTCATCTTACTGCTGTACATATTGGACTAAGTCAAATGAAAACACATTTCTAGATAAAGGACGACAACGGTATCCCTTTTTTCAATTTTGACGAAAGTAGCAAAACTTTGCATTACGTCAACGACTCCATGACTTCATAATTGAATAACTAAAATATCGAGCTGAAATGAGTCAAACAAAGTTTGTCATGGGATTGATGACGTCATGGGATTGATGAAGTCATACAAAATTTTCCTCCTTTCGTCCACTTATTGTCCTCTATCCAAAAATGTACTTATCATTTAACTTAGTCCAATGTATAAGGCAGTAGGATGAAAATATCAACAGAAATTTTGGCATTTGTGACGTCATCACCTAATGTGACTTCCGGTCAGAGCATGCCCCAGTTATGTCTGATTCGGACAGCTCTCAAAACTCCAAATCATCGTACAGAGGTTTGACGAAATGGTTTATTCATTTCCTTTTGATAATGATTTGTCTAGGTTTCGCTTTTCACGCATCGCGTTGTTGTTCTCTTTCCCCTTCTAATCTATTCGGCCACCCACTTCAAAAGTCAACTTGTGCAATTACACTTTCTAGCCATGTGTCAAGAGCATCACTCCCATAAACTCCCATACAAGAGCATCAAGCCCAAACAAGAGCATCACTCCCATAAATTTCACTCCCATAACATGCACTTTTAGTTCCTAGATCCCAACATCAAATACTCTGTTCCTCAGCCTTCCTACAGCGCATGCTACAAGCAAACACCAGGTGATTCAAAAAAGTATTCAGACGTCTGAAAACCAGTGTGTCTCTTTTCAGGATACAATTGATGGTATCCTTGAATTCATGCAGTGGTCGACCTACTTCATCCAACGCTTCTGTTAAGGACAATTTCTATATCGTATGCTCTTGCGAATCCTAGGACTTCATCATTAGTGATAAAGTCATTCCATTTAATTTTAAAAATGAATCTGAGGTAACCTTGTTGAATGGTTCTCTGCTCTCTGATGTGTCTTCGGTAAAGTATCTAAATTTCACTCCCATAACATGCACTTTTAGTTCCTAGATCCCAACATCAAATACTCTGTTCCTCAGCCTTCCTACAGCGCATGCTACAAGCAAACACCAGGTGATTCAAAAAAGTATTCAGACGTCTGAAAACCAGTGTGTCTCAAGCCATTAATCAGATTTTTGTAAGCTGGTAAAACCTGCGTGGGTGACATATCGATTTGGATCTGACAGTTTGGTTTATCAAAATCAGTCAAATCATCCTCAGATTAAGAGAAATTATAGTAATTTTTCTTCTCAGCATCTTTCAAAGCAGGAAATAGCAACGTAATCTCTCAGCTTCCAAAGTCAAAGTCGAACTGTCTTTTATCTTGTTACACAAATGTTTACCAGCAACGTAAAGAGGCTGCAAGAAGATCGTCTACAGTTGTGACTGTCATAAGACGAGATTGATTTTGACGCACTAAATTTTTATCTAAGTTCATTGTCACAGCTTCTCCAAAACTTTCTAAAAAGGACCGAAAATAACGGGTAAGTTCAAATGGGGAAAGTTCAAAGTGGGAATTGATCTCTGCAGGGGTGCCTCAAGGATCAGTCCTTGGTCCGCTGTTCTTTCTTATTTACATAAATGATATATTCAGCAATGTTGCTTTATGCTGATGAAACATCCTTATTCTCAGTTGTGGATGATGAAAATGTCACTGCTCAAGTGTTGAATCGCGATCTTGAAAAGATAAACTTGTGGACGTGGCAGTGGAAAATGCAGTTTAATGCTAATAAAACGGAAGAAGTTACCCTTTCTTGTAAAAGACAAAAGGCGAACCATCCAAACCTCAGATTGGGAAATGATGCAATAGCTTCTAAGAATGAGCATAAGCACCTAGGACTGATTCTTGACTCAAAACTTTATTTCCAAAGTCATATAAGAGAGGCTATTCTGAAGGCACACAGACGGATTGGTATGATAAAATGTGTTTCAAAATACGTTTGTAGAGAAGTTTTTGAGCAAATCTATAAGCTTTACGTTCGACCGCATTTGGACTATGGGGATATCACATACCATAAACACGACCCTGAAATGCATCTTCACTTCACACAAAAGTTACAGACCTAATACTCTGCTGGCACTAGCGCCTTCCATAAGCTTATTAATTTCTCTGGAACCATCCAGTTTTATCGAAATTCTGTAGAAAGTTTTGTACAAGACGTATTACTCATTTTTTCAATCGAGAAATGTATTATTGAAGATCGTTTGCTTTCTCGACCTAGTAGCTTCGGAAGGACTTCATTTTCCACTCCACTAATCGGAAGATTTTAATCAAACTTTTTGAAACACATTCGATATGTTCAGGGACACATACTAAATTTGAAGTCATAAGCTTGGCCAATTTTTCCAGAATAAAATCCCAAAGCTTGACAGCCTGCTCGACAACAAACACTAGAAGAAACTTTTCAGTCGATTATCGATTGCAAAATGCGAAAGAATCAGTGAAGCGCTTGCAAGCATGCGTGAATCAAGGCAGCATTCCTTAGAGACTGACAATGCATATCCATTTTTTCTTGCCAATCTGTTTCGCTTGCACGAGCTGTGGATTATCATGCCTGAGTCCCAAGGCGAAGAAATAGAAGGAGGTTTGTGAAATTCCACCAACCAAATACAATGATCAAATGCAACAGGTCCAATCATAGAATAAAAAAATTGTGGTTTATATGGGGCACATTTTCTGTCACACACTGTTTTGCAAGACTCTGTCTTCTCCTCCCTTGGATTCAAGCATGATATTCTATTTTGAAGTGAGCGATTGCCAAGAATATGAGTAGAGTAATACCATTACAGAATAGACCTTTTAGCTATTCTACAAAAGAGTCTGGATCGAGCGATATTTTTATACATTTTTATACTTGAGGTTCGAATGAGTGGCGTTAGATCTTCTATCAGTATTGTACACATTCGAAAATTCTACAAAATGTAATGAGATATCGTTCGATCCACATTCTTTTTCAGAATAGCTAAAAGGTCTATTTCGAATGACTGAATGGTTTCAGAGCAATTAGTAAGTCTCTTGATAGGAAGATTCTGAAAATTGGCCATCTGTGCTAACCAGAGCGGACAGCAGAGTCGCCCTAAAATGGATCATTCCTTCTCCTCTTTCCAACGGTACTGACAAGTTTTGTTCCTGCAAGTGATAAAATTATCGTATAAAAAATTAAAACATCATTTCGAGTCTTGTGTCTCTATGTTTTATTTCCTTAATTTCATGCCGCCAAAAAGTCAGGGGAGAAACTAAGGTGTGAAAAAATTGATTTCAATAATATGGATTGGACTTCTTATTTTGACTTTTGCTTTCATCAACCGTTGATTTTTCTTGATTGATTCTCCTTGAGGGAAATGAAATTTAATTTAAAAAGAGTCAAAAGGTTTATTTTCCAACTCTCAGACTGTGTTAATGGTGTTTTATTGAGTTGACGAGCGTTCCTAGCATCTGGACGTTTTTCAAATCATTTCCCATTTCTCGTGCTTTCTATAAGTAACTCTAAACGAGTTAATTTCTACTTTGAATAGTTTTATTGATGGCATGTTATCATTAACAACCTAAAAAGAAGTCGATCTAAATGAAATATTGGTTGATGAGTTTGTTTTAACGAAAGAGTATACACGAGAAACGCTCAAGAGCAGCCTGGGTATTGTCCTTTTCTTTCAAATGTGCGGCTTGAAAGAAATTTTCTCTTCCTCGACCATAAACGATTGCTCTAAAGATGATGGAAGAGAATTTTTGTCATTTTTGCCTGGGTGGTGTGGCCAAGTGATTAAATCGCAGTGTTTACGAGTCTTGTGGGGTCTACGTGAGTGGGCTCAAATCCTGTCTCAGGTACTACAAGTTACAAGCCAGCAGCCTACTTCAGCTGTGCATCCTTCCGAGTTTAGTACATGAGTACTCGGAGGCAACTCTACACTTCTGAGGACACAAGCCATAGCGTAGTAGGCCAAATCAGCTGCTTAGCTGCCAGAAACTTAGCCTGCTTTAGCAAAAAAATGTTGCTTGTTTGCTTGCTTGCTTGTCTTGCGTCCTTTGTCAGTTTGTCATGGCTTGCAAGAGTTTGATATTTTTTATACCTCATTTCGTTTTCAAGTTGTTCGTCTATTTTAAGTATCAGCGGATGATGTCTTTTTGTTTGTAAACTGCTAATATAATGCAAAGAATACAGAATATAGCAGTAATAGTAATGTCCAGAACAAAGCTGTTTCTTAGCTTTTGAAAGGGTACTGTTGCCAGAAACTTTGCAGCTGAGCTCAAGGGCTAGTCGCTGCGAGGGCATTTCTTTAGGGTAAGTTTGGGAGGCGGAATATTGTTGCATTTCAGTTTGGATTCACAATTTGAAGCTTGGGCCTAACCAAAATAGGATGCTGTAACGGAATAACAACATTGCTTAGCTTGGGTGAGTATTGAATCATCATTATTTCATGGTTAGTTCAGACAGCATAATAATAGGGTCCGAACTCCCCATGTTTCAACATTACAAACATCAACAAACTGGTTAGATATGTTCAAGTTAACTATGGAGGAACATTTGAAAGATGATAAGACAAGCAAGGGCAGATTTTGCAATACAATAGCATCAGTCGCTTTGGTTCACACCTCAATTCAAAGCGATTAGCGAGTGCAGACAAAATAAGTTCTCTCAAGCAGAAATTCAAAACAAACTAAGCCGTAAAGTTGCCCTGAAACCAGTACGGCAAACTCTCGATTGGTGCGGGCGAGGGAGGTTTTTAAGAGAAGGTATGTGCTTATAACGAAAGAAGATGGATGGATCTAAAGTTCTGTCGCGCAGATGTTGTTTATTTGATTCAGGAGCAGAGGAGTGAATGCGTAAATCTGAGCAATAAGTATGCGAAATTGTAATGCCCTCTGCTCGGTGTCTGAATCAAATAAACAGGATCTGCGAGACAGAGCTTTAGATTTACTTATCTTTCGTTATAAGCACAAACCTTCTCTTAAAAGCCTCCCTTCGCCAGCATCAAACGAGAGTTTGCCGTACTGGTTTCATGGCAATTTTGCGGCTTCGTTTGTTTTGAATTTCTGCTTGAGAGAATTTCTTTTGTCTGCATTCGCTAATCGCTTTGAATTGAGGTGTGAATCAAAGCGACAGATGCTATTGCATTTCCAAATCTGCCCTTGTTGATAAGACATTGAAAAACTGACTTTTTATCGCTAGGCCCAACCAAATCTGTTCACCTTTTCTAGAGACACCCGGTAGCAGAATTTTCAAAAAATACTTTGTTTATGAAGGTCAAAAACGTTGGTAAGGTCAAGTCGGTTAATTTTCTGGTTTACGATTTAGAGATTTTGATGGAATAACAACATTAGGAGAAATACAATCAGCAGTGTAATTTTGAAAATGATCATGATACCAAGGTTTTTTGCGGTAGAATTAAAGAATACTACCCAAAGCTTTCTCAACCAAGTCTTTTTGGAATAGAAAGAGGGTGAACATTTCAACAATTAATTCTGAGAACTTCAAACCTATGCTAGAAAAAAGGTATAGAGACTTATCCTCTTTAAAAAGCTTCAAAAAGGAAGTAAAACAACTCCTCAGGAGTTGAGGTAGGTGAGTGCTTTTTGGTCTCCCTGGCCTCGCAGTGCTTCGGGGATGGTGCTTTTTGGGTCTTACTCAGGTCTGTTTTGGACCGGAGTGGACCTGTGAGGTGCCATCTTTCGGGGGTGTTACGGGGTTGTGGGGGGGGCTGGCCGTATTCATCTACCTCAATGGCAATTAAAGCACGACCCCCTTTTTCCTTTTTTAATATTTTGTAATTGGCTGATAGGACATCGTGCCTAAATATTAATGATAGGATATATGATTGTTACAATTTTTCGAATAACTCCAAGTAAGCATGTCTGATCAGCAAGCAAATATTTTGTCAGTAAAAAGGCAATCACAAGTGTAAACTGAATTCATAATTGATGAGAAAGACTTGGGATATTCTCAGTACTATGATTAGTCTATAGAAATTCAACCTTTTCGATTTAGCCTCTTGTCTAGTTAACACTGAACAGATGAATATAAACGGGTACTTTTTGTAAAAATAAAGTTTTCAATTTAAAAGACTTCTGTAGAGCGATCATCCTCAACAGCTGTTCATTGCATATGAATAGCCTCAAAGGAACTTTACGTGTAAGGTGTGTTTATTCTGAGGCAGGAGGCTTTTAGTTTTACAGTCATCCTACCGGGTGATTAAGAAACCTTGTGACTTTTAGAAAACTACAGTGGATGAGTCATGAAAACGCCGAAACGCCCACTAGACAAATCATCCAAATCATCTTGAAGCTGCCTCAGGGGTGGAGGGGGGGGGGGGTACTTTGCAATTTCTGTATGGGGCGGTTCATACCAACTCTCAATAGCTGACCCCCAAATATTGAGCATAAACCGAGGTCTAAGTTTGAATTAAACAATCCATTTCGCAAAAGTAATACTGGCCAAAAGTGTCTTCCCTTCTTGGGGCCTAAAGTATGGTATGGCCTACCGCCTGATTTGAAATCTAAAAATGATGTCAATTTGTTTAAGCACAAGATAAAAGACAATTTTTTTCAAAGTGTACAGAGGGAGGAAAACAACATATATGTGCTCTACTAAAACCGCGTGTCCTTTCTCGCATTCATGATTTGGCCTTGCTAAAATATGCAATATCCAAAAACACATACAGTTTTTTGTCTATTATTATTTCAACCACCTATTTGTGGACCATTATGGAAATATGATCAACTCGATCGTTTAACCCTATTTGGACCCGGGGGGGGGGGGGCGAACCAAACATTCTCAGATATCTCCGCTGCTAGTTTAAATATGACCCTACAACTGATTGACTTTTACTAAAATTTAATTTGCTACAAATTTTGAAAATTTCATGGTCTGTTGTTCTACCGCGTGACCACCAGATGACCTTATTTGGAGACAGATATGAAGTGTTTGTTTTTACGTTCGGCTATAATAACCAGTAAATACATAAAATTCGTTAAAAAAGAATATAGCCTAGAGCTTGAATTACTATACGTCTCGGGCTTGACTGTGCATGCCGCATCCAGGCATGGGACCCCTAGTTTAACGTCCCTTCCGAAGAACGACGAGGTGAGTTGTGAGGTCAGACCTCCGAGGTCACCCATGCAGAGTTGCGATCTCACTCGACCAAGCTTAACTTCAGTCACCTGACGAAGACTGTATAAGCCACTTGGCCACTCACCCCGCAAATCTTCTTTTCACTTTTCTGTCAAATTGCAAAAATAATAGTCAATACATCAAGATATAAGGTAGCTACTGAGGAATCCAATGGTTTATCCAAGCGAAGATTATCGTGGTAGATCTAATCAAAATCTGCTGATTGATCGCTATTCCGTTAAATCGCAAAAATACGAATCAATATATCAAAATCCATGGTATTCAATAGCATAGCCTATATTCATTAGCTAGGTTGATCCAAGCGAAGATTATTGTGGCAGATTTATTCAAAGTTTGTTGATTAATCCCTTTTGTCGAATCGAATACTACTAATATATATATCAAAATTTGAAGTACTTACTGATGGTTTGAATAGCCTATGAGCCATGTTAATCCAAGTGTTTATTATCATGGCAGATCTAATCAAAGTGGGATATGTTTACTGGTGCACTCGGTAATGTCATATCATAGCTTGAAGGCCGAGGAGAGAATTCTTTAAATTGATCATTAAAAGATCAGATAAGTACTTTAGGCACAAACCTCCATTTTCAGGGACATATTATCAAATCTGAAGAAACATTCAAACTTTGAGGCGTAACATTAGATTACAAATCAGAGCAACTTGAATCACATTGGGCGAAATCAAGCAACTTTTGGCTCTAAGAGCCTTGAGACAATGGGACCTCAGATCTGGAATTGTTTACCGAATGAATTAACATCAGGAAGAATAGTGAAACGATGGGACGGACCAAGTTGTAACTGTAATACTATGCGCATACTAATCGGTTTTTTGTTGTACAGGAAAATATAAAGCCCGAGGTCTTAAAAGTACAGACCGAGCTTGCGAGGTCTGTGCATTAAGACAGAGGGCTTTATATTTTCCTGTACAACGACAAAACCGGTTAGTATGAGTTTTATTACCTGATAGCTTCTAATTTTTACTCGTATCATTTAGTCAAACACATTTTGTTACTGTCATGTCGTTTCAGTTGCTTGTAAATCGCATAGGCCTAAAGCAGTTCCTGTGGCGACAAAAACGCGTCCTTGTATCGTATAATACAAGGCTACGGGAAACCCGCGGGAAAAGTGCGATTAACCAACAGGAGTGGCGGGATTCTGTATTGCCTCGTTTTTGAAACTTCAGCCAGGTAATAATTGTAAATATTAAAGTATGTAAATTTTGTTCATAGCACTTTCCCAATCCACATTTGAATTTAATTTGTTAATTTATTTGTTAATTTGCTTTTCTATTACATCATTCGATTTAAATTAGTCAACTTACGTATTTACGATGATTGCCTTGTGACCGAAAATAGTTAACAGATATCTGAATAGAAGATTAATAGCGCAAAAGATCAGCTCGATGCCTTTTCTTTGGAGATGTTGTCCTTCTTCTTTATGATCGTTCACTACGTATAAATATATATATGTGTATGTTAGATAGATTTAGTTATCGAATCCAAATAGGATGAACAAACAAACAAGCAAGATTGTAAATGTTTCCTTTGTTTTGCTTGAAAGGTTTTGCGTGAAAGTATTGTCAAATTTTGTAGCTGTTCATTGGTCCTTATCAACGTATTTTCAATTATGTTTTGCCATCCAGCTGTCATTTTCGACCATAAACGCACGTCAATGATTGCCATGTTTGTTCAAGACAGCAAATACTGCACAAGGGACCTGCTCTTTTACTTTCATCAATATGTTAACTGTAAATATCGGACCACGGAACCATACATCTTGATGGAGCAAAAAGTAGCATTAGCACAGCATTAACGCGGCAAAATTGCAACAGGTCCCTATAGAACTGCTTTTTCCACCTTTAGGCTATTTACACGACAATGGTACTAAGAATCTCCACAAAAAAGAGACTCTCCAAAGGCATTGTTGAACGGCGAATGCCCTCAAAAAAGAGAGGCTTTCTTTTAAAATCAGTTTCTACAATGTTGCGATATAGGCAACCTTTCATCCGAGAGACGGGGATACTTTTTGAGCTTGTGGGGTTATATGCGATATTTTGTTCACAACTTCTCCAACTACAACTCCAGTTCACTCCAGGCGTGTGTATTGTAGAGAGGATTACTTCGTACCCATCATCTTCCAGAAAAGTAGCGCACTTTCCCAGACCTCTTTGAAAAGGTCAGTTAATGAACGTGTTGTAGTGCAATGGTGTAATCCTCTGACTTTGCAGCCAAAACAATTAGGCAGCTATGGCTCGAGCTCAGAAAGAACCTCAACATTTCAGCGTCATGACAAGGGGGTGCGGACGCGATGTTGTCTCGTTTATACTTCTGTGATCGCAGGCCTTGGTGCTAAAACTTGAAAGTTCTTTTTGACTTTCTTTTGCTGCTAGAAGTTAACGTTCTTTAAATATATGCGGCTTAAATCAACATGAGAGAGAGAGAGAGAGAGAGAAAGGGAGGCAAATGTTTAGCCAAAACAAAAACTTGAATGCAGTGAAAGTGAAAAGGCATGGGTAAATGAATTAGAAAT
Organism: Aurelia sp. 3 sensu Dawson et al. (2005); assembly: GCA_964020215.1. NCBI lineage: Eukaryota > Metazoa > Cnidaria > Scyphozoa > Semaeostomeae > Ulmaridae > Aurelia > Aurelia sp. 3 sensu Dawson et al. (2005). The sequence continues at coordinate 9,747,287 of OZ026581.1, read as the reverse complement.
GGCTGAGATTAACATGCGTTTGGTTATCGCCAACTAAGTAATACCAACGCCAATCAAAATCTACCGGGTGAGCCAGAAAAGAGTACCCACTTTTGAAAATTCATAACACGAAGACTACTACACGGATTTGAATCATACAAATTGTAATTAAAATTCAAAAGATCAAAGTATTTTTGTGACTTTTTTCGCTGTCTTACCAGCACTACAAATATTGGTAAATTCAACTTTATAAAAATTTCATGGTTGCAAAATCACGGAAAAAGGGCCTAAAACGTTGATCAAATCGTAAGGATTCTATTCAAATCGAACAATAGGCCATGGGCGTTTCACCTCCCTCAAGAGTTATAAGACATCGATTTTCAAACAAATATGAAAGATTTTCAATGCCAAGGAAATTAATGCCTAGAGGATATCTCTCACCCATGAGAAGTTGCATTTCCTTCATTATTCTGTGCGAGAGGTCATTTATGAATTGATCGATGTTTTGGGCCATTTTTCAGTAATCAATCAACCATGAAATCTTCGTAAAGTTGAATTTACCTACATTTGTAGTGCTGGTATGACAGCGAGAAAAATCACAAAAATACTTTGATCTTTCGGCTTCTAACTAGAATTTGAATGATTCAAATCCATGGAGTAGCCTTGGTGTTATGAATTTTCAAAAGTGGGAACTTTTTTCTGGCTCACTCGGTACTCTATGGCTTTGAGTACGAGTTCATTTGCGAATTTCTACACTTCGCGTTTAAATCGCATCATGATTACGTAGCAATTATATTCTATAATAATTTATTTAGCATTAATGGAATAAATGCTTCTGAGTCACATTTTACCAGAATTGTATTTACGCATATCAGTTTAAATTCTCGCCTTCTGATCCTGACTCCTCCTTCCACATTTTCCACCAGATGGATGTTGTTATAGCAATTGGCTTATTCTTGAAAGCTATCCCAATGCAATATAAACATTTCTTATGGTGTTTTCATAGCATTATAATGCGTTGAATAGATTCTCTTGACGAGTGCGGCGTATTACTCTAAAAACAAACTGCTGTTTAAAATAGCTCATCTTATCCTCTTTTTAACGAAGACAAAATAATACCAGCGGGATAAATCGCTGGGTTTCTTGATAGAATGTTTGTTTTGAGAAATTATTTAGCAGTAAGAGCCAGAGAAAAGTCTGCTATATAGTGGCATGGCTTAGGCTAACTACATAGATGATTCCATAGCAGTGACTTGTCAGTTGTTGCATAGCTATTGAAAATGCCAAATACAATCCTTCTTTTGATAAATAAGACTAGTGTAATAAATCGCTGGGTTTCTTGATAGAATGTTTGTTTTGAGAAATTATTTACCAATAAGAGTCAGAGAAAAGTCTGCTATATAGTGGCATGGCTTAGGCTAACTACATAGATGATTCCATAACAGTGACATGTCAGTTGTTGCATAGCCATTGAAAATGCCAAATCTTATCCTTCTTTTGATGAATAAAACTAGCGGGATAAATCTCTGGGTTTCTTTATAGAATGATGCTTGTTTTGAGAAATTATTTACCAATAAGAGTCAGAGAAAAGTCTGCTATATAGTGGCATGGCTTAGGCTAACTACATAGATGATTCCATAGCAGTGACATGTCAGTTGTTGCATAGCTATTGGAAATGCCAAATACTACCCTTCTTTTGATGAATAAGACTAGCGCAATAAATCACTGGGTTTCTTGATAGAATGTTTGTTTTGAGAAATTATTTAGCAGTAAGAGCCAGAGAAAAAGTCTGCTATATAGCAGCGTAGCTTAGGCTAACTACATAGATGATTCCATAGCAGTGACTTGTCAGTTGTTGCATAGCTATTGAAAATGCCAAATACAATCCTTATTTTGATAAATAAGACTAGCGTAATAAATCGCTTGGTTTCTTGATAGAATGTTTGTTTTGAGAAATTATTTAGCAGTAAGAGCCAGAGAAAAGTCTGCTATATAGTGGCATGGCTTAGGCTAACTACATAGATGATTCCATAGCAGTGACTTGTCAGTTGTTGCATAGCCATTGAAAATGCCAAATACAATCCTTCTTTTGATAAATAAGACTAGCGTAATAAATCGCTGGGTTTCTTGATAGAATGTTTGTTTTGAGAAATTATTTAGCAGTAAGAGCCAGAGAAAAGTCTGCTATATAGTGGCATGGCTTAGGCTAAATACATAGATGATTCCATAGCAGTGACATGTCAGTTGTTGCATAGCTATTGAAAATGCCCCATTCTATCCTTCTTTTGATGACCAAAACTAGCGGGATAAATCGCTGTGTTTCTCAAGAGCATGCTATTTATGTTCAGAAATTGTGTTTATAAACTTCATATCAGTTGTATGCTATCCATATAGATGGTTCCATCCATTCCATTGTCAAAACGCCAGAGTTCGAACTCCGTACTCATTGTCACCAATCACGGAAGAGCTTGAACTCTGTTCGTCCAACGTTTGTGGCTGTAGAGTTACCGGATCACAAATGGTGAAGGGTACTTCAGACTAAGTATCAATATTTGATTCCATCAGACATTTTTTTGTGAGATGCAATTGAAACCTCACGAGTTAGATCGCTGCTTGCTTCCCAATATCAAAGTTTTTCTTCAGCAGCATTTAGTAACTTTGCTGGATCAATCTGATAAAATATTGCTTTGCCTATTTGAGTGATGAGCACCCATTGAAAAGCTGGCTCTGTACAGATGAAAAAGGTACCTATAGCGGATTGGCTTGGGTTAACTATATTGATGATCTCGTAGCATTTCTTTCGTGAGTTATAGAATTTAGTCTCTACTTGCATGTTGTTTCATTCTGAAGCAATCCTCTAATTTGAAACCTGTCTGACCCGTTTCTTCTATTTCAAAATCAACGGCTTACGTTGCTGATCGCAGGTCTTTTGCCACTACGATGATGATTCAAAAGCAATTGCGTTGTCAGCCATAGCAGAAATTCATTACTTCCTGGCTATTTTCTGAAACAATTTTCACAGTTTTGCTTCCTTTTATCTATTTTCATGATGAAGTTTATGGCTAAATTTGCTGATAGTAGATGCACGCATGTATGTAGTCACTGTATGCAACGTGTCCCGGCCACTTACACCCTGTTTGTGTGGCTACTACAAAGGAGCTGTCTGTTCTAGTATGGTTGGTCCCTTCCGTGATACAAATACATAAGAAAGGCTTCAATTTAGACTTAGAATTTTTTAGCAAATCTAGCAAACAGTTGTTCATTTATGACATAAGAAGTATGCAAAGTCGGGAAAGCCGGGACACTTTGCATGCAGTGACGAAATACATCCATCTGTTATCATCAAATTTTGCCATCAACTTGATAATGAAATAGATCAAATATCAAATTGTTGATATATGTAAAAAAGGGGTAGCTTCAAATGCAATGCTTTCTTTGTTTTCCAAAAAAACATAATCAAATGAATACAGCAAAAAAGAGTTCTGTTGTAGACAAAATAACATTGAGCCATTTTCAAAAACTCAAATGTAGAAAAAAAACAACGTTAGATCTCTTGCTTTAAAAATTTACGTGATTTTGACGTTTCTGGAGAACAAAGAAAGTGATATTTTGGAAAAATCACTTTTCGGCTTTCTTGTGTGTCATAAAGCAGCAATGATTTGTTCGATTGGCTATAACAACACGTCAAGCTCCTATACTGCCTATACTGCGCAACTGTATTAAGAACAGAACAATAGAGCGTACAGCTTCTTAACAGTAAAGCGTACAGCCTCTCCGTGGCAGCCACGTAAATGGGCAAGATTTTTTGTTGGACATCTTGCAGATGATCCAATGGTTATTAAATTATTCATTGTAATTTCTCGTCGTTAATTGCGATTTGTTTACAAGTAAAACAATCTTTTTAGTTGACACTTGTCTGATCTTCTTTTATGGTTCAAAAATTGCTAAATTTGCAAATTGCAGATAGATGCAACTATCGCACCATTCCTTGCAAGTTATCATAAAACATTTTGGGGAAATAGCTTCGTTCGAAATCAAAAGAAAACAAAAATGAATTCTGCAGTTCATTTCATTATTCAATGTACCTATAGTTCTTAACAAAAATGTCTCGAGCAAAAAATACTTTATGAAGGACTTAGGGTATAATCTGCAACCATATAACGTCTAGAGCTCTGTAGCTTTTACCAATGGGTATGCCTACTCTACTGGATGTGTGGGCCATTAAGAAGCATGTACCGGGTGTCCTAAAAACAAGTTTTCCCGTTTGAACAGTTCCAGAAAAATAACCATTGTTTTGTTCAGAGCAATTTAAACGGCAGTCTCTAGCTTAAAAGCTAACTTGGATCCATATAATCTTTCCGGATTTTTTCCTCATCACAAGGCTTCCAAAGTACGAATTTCCGAAGATCTTTTGCTCGAGAAAACCTTGAAAACGTGAAAAGTCTAGCAATGTAGAAACTTTCCATTCCTTCCGTGTTTTACATTTTGGTATTTAAACTCGGCTATACCTAAAGTGCGGACTACAGGACCATGTCTTGTGTAGTATACTTTTCTTCAACAATCAAGCAATACTGTGCCTATTACGGACAAAACCGACAAATGCAATTTTTCTTTGCTCCTTCTATGGAGTTCAAGCTCCGTGCTGTTGGAGTTTCTCAAAAAATAGAATTTTCGTTGATTTTGAGGTGCAGGCTTAATGATCTTATTGATTAACCGTTTTTAACTCTTGCTTGAACATTTCAGGTATTCGGTTTTCAGGAAAATAATTATAGCAAATTAATGGGCGCAGATACATGAGTGAAACAAATACTCAGATCTAAGTTGTGCATTGTAAAATGGATATTTTTCATAATGTTTACCAAGTAACACGCACTTTTACTAAAATGGCAGCTCAAATAGGGAACGTTTCTTTGGAACACCCGGTATGCAACCAACGAAGAGCCTTTTCTGCACCAAGAATCAAAGGTTCCTTTTTTTGGATAAGAAACAGAGACAAGTAGAAGAAAATTACGATGGTAGGTGGATCAGAAACTTGCACGCCATTTGAAAAGCTGCTGGTTCCTAAACACCAAAGAAGTACATTTTTTAGTCTTAGCACAGACTTTAAGACCTGAGGTAGTAGGAAAAATTGGAATAAAACTAATGAATTATCCTCCGTTTACTTTAGTGTTTGCAAACTTTTATCTGGATCCGGCCAGCCACGATGCTTCAAGAAGTCTTTGGAGACGGAACTTGGAACGGGTTATATCAAAACATCGTGATTGCTATGGCAGACCATTGCTTTCAAAAAGGATCCCCCCACTACCTCCCCCCCCACTACCGCCCCCACTACCTGTGATATGAGCGTTTAATGTGTTACTGCTGTATGCTAGGCTGCAGACATGATCTGCTGCAATTTGCAAAATCTCATCTGTGAAACTTTTCCTCAAAATGATTTCAGCAGAGTTTGAATGTGCTTTAAGCCAGTGCAAATAAGTACTTTGTATCATATCCGTGCGGGAATCAAGACACGACTCACTTGACTGCTAATATTCCCAAGTTTCATTGCAAGTAAATGGCGCATACTCAGAAACAATGGGTCGCAATCTACATGAGGAATTTTCAGTTGCTGATGACTAAGATCTATACCACGAAATAAGAGCTTAATCCTAGTTCTATTAAGGAGATTTTTGTTGGAAAATGCATTCCTCATGAATTAAGATGCTGTCATAATCTGCAATTGCCTCTAGTGCGCACTACGTGCAATGGCTTGGAGACGATATAGTAGAAACCCGCATAAAAGAACCTGTCTTGTCTCTATAAGAACCTTGAGGCTGAAATTTCATCTTATAAACCCCTGATATAAGAACTCTCCTGAGGCAGAAACAGGGAAAGGTTTGATGTCTTCAGAGTTCTTCGGGATTTTCATGAATCTTTAACATTCTGATCAGAATTCTTCAGTGGTACTATAGACCATCAGATTTTTAAAAAAGGGATCCTTACCTAAAAGTGTTTTCAATAATTGTCAAGAATTCTTCAGAACTCTCAAAAAAGTCATCATAATTCTTTTGCAGAAAAAAGTATTAATGTATGCATTGTATGTAAGAACCTTTTAAGAATCTTGCAGACTGGAAATTAGAAAACCGCCATTTGATTAAAAACCTATTCAGGCTGCCCAAAAAAATGTAGGTTCTTTTTTATGCGGGGTTCTACAGTATCGCTTCGTGCGTACAGAATACGGCAGGCACTTCCCAATGACATAGAGCAGTCAGAAACCATCAGCATTAAAAGAGAATCAAAGTCTGAAAAGGAGAAGAATGCAATTGTAGATTATGTGGACCTTTCATAGCTCACGTTGGGTTCTTGAACTGATATGAATTTTATTACTTTGTAAAAACACTGGGAAAAGAACATTTTGAATATGGAAAACATTGAAAATATCTGGAAAATTTATGTATTTCTATCCTATGCTTAATTTCACTTTTACCAATTTTAGTTTTTTAGATAGTAGGCCTGAATTAGCTCTTATTTTATTGCTATTCTTATATGCATGCCTACTTTAAATAAATCAATGATAATAATAATAATGACTTCACAAAAAGCATCAACTTTCAGAGTCTTTTTTCATCCAATATCAAAATTTACAATAACGAAAATACCTAGAACAGCACTTACAAACTACTTTTCTACACTACAAGAACGATGCCATGAGGAGCAGGAGATCATGGCTACCCCACGGCAATAACATAGAAATAGGTAACTAAAGTTAAGCTAAATCTAAATATACAATCAAACTTTAATACGAAAGGCTATATGCACAAACAATTTCTACTTATAAATACTAAATTCGGGTTCACATTGGATGTCGGGCAATTGCTGTGTTTTTTATGTATCCGTTTAGTGTTACGTGGGATGGATGCTAAATTTTACTGAAAATTGAAATTAAAGTATGAGTTAGGTTGTCATCTGAACTAACATAACACTGAACTCCCAACTTCCAATGTGAAACAGGCGTAAACAAGTGAACAATAAAGAACAGGACTTAGTGGCTGAATGGAGTAAGAAACTTTTCAGATCTATTTAATCAAACCGACCTGTATCATGGATGAAAACTAATGTCGGTTCGAGTATATTTTTGTTGATTTCGGAATCATACATGAAAGCTGACTATAAACATTGGTGAGTGAGAAGCTTTTCATATCATTTACAGTGAATTATAGTAAAAACAGATTTTCAAGGATTATGCAGGGTGGCTGTATAATTCTGGCCAGTTGTGTATGATAAACTTTCCATAATTTATGTTTTTCTATACTTAAATCAGCGATACGTAGTTTTAGCTGAAAGAATTGTATGGAATCGACCTAATCGGTTGAGGTCTGTTTTACCCATTTCAAGTCATGTGACCTAAGGTTGGGTTGTGACCTTAGGTCTGTTTTACTCTTGGGAAGTCTTAGTATTATGCTTCTATTTGCACTCATGGCACAAGTTTGCATGGAACGAAATATGTTAGAGAAATCAAAAGGTGTTTTATCAAGAGAGTGATCAAATTACTTGAAATGAGATCAAACAAACCTTAGCCGATATTGTCTATTAAAGTGTAGACTAACTACTTCAGTCCCAGTTTTCGCCTTTTTTATTGAATTAGATGATAGCAATCCGCAAGTGGGACTGATAATCAAACTATCTGAAAATCCGGCCAATATCGCCGTGAAACTGGCGCAACAATGAGATTGCAGAATTCCAAAAAATAGGTGATTATGTTCAAACTGACCAATAGGATATCAACATTTCAACCTCATTCCAAGAATTAGCCTCCCTTTAGTCTCGAGGCTTCAAAAGTGATGAAATGTGCAAGGATCGCTGTCGATTGCTGTGGTGAAATATGAAGAATAATTTGCCCTTTAAAGCAGGTTTCCAATGTCAAAGTGAAGGAATCTTCAAGCAGTACACAGAAAAAGTACTCATCTTGACACAGGTTGGTTTGGTTTCTTTTACAACTTCAAAGAAATACGAATTTCAGGCGTTTTGGAACTGGTGATTTGCGATCGTATAGAATGGGCCTAAACTCTTGGCTTCAGGCATCAAAGCGAGGTTGATCAATTTCTGGCCGAACTTTTGATTAGTTTGATTATGAGTCGTAGTTGTAACGATTATCAGCCTATCAAGGAGCGAAACTACGACGATTTTCATCAGTCTAATTAAATTGTGTCTGGGTAGATTTGCATTTTCACGTGACATGTAATTTGAGGCGGACTCAAAGTTATTTTTATTGTCAAAGGAGGTTTGTTATGCTAGCTGTCATTGTTTGAAAGTTGAGTGTAGGATGAAACTTCACAGACTTGACTAATCGTTTTTTGACTCCTGAAGCGGCTATCGGGTAAAGTTGCCCATAAATGTAGAACTTTATGACGGATTTAGATGAGTTAATTTTAACACCTAACTTGGCCTTTCTGCCATAAGCTGATCTATAATTTACTGAAATTGTGCATAATTCATGAACGTAATTCTCAGTAAAACTCCAATTCTTTGTTTCGGCTGATCAGGTAGTTGCACAGACTGACAATAGAGGATTGCGCTAAAGATGGCGGCGAGGAATTTTTTACCGAGATGCATTGCGTTCGAATTACAAATCTTTACAGATTCTATAGGAATTCGATTAAAGAACGCAGTGCATCTCGGTAAAAAATTCCTCGCCGCCATCTTTAGCGCAATCGTCTATTGAGTGGCTATTGAGTCACTGACGTAGCCAAGAATAAAATCTTGAAAGTTTATGAAATTTGCAGCCATGCATTAACAAAGCAGTTTTAAAAACTATAGCTTGATTTGTATTGGAGTTATTTCAGTGACTTAAATAGGTACAAAAGAACATTGCTCTTAACTTTTCCATGCAAGAAAGGTGTTCCCCATTGTCTTTGTTCTCAATGGTACATCGATCATATGAATATTCTTAGCACTGATTCTATTGCATTTGCATTCTCGATGAAGTAAACTGTCTTCCTTTTGCACTATCTTAAGGGAAACAACTTCACAAAATTTGATGATCATTTTTCTTCTTTTTCAAGCCTTTTCGAAAGAACCTACCAAAATCAATCTAGCTATTTAGTGATGGTGATTACTGAGATAAATTTTTACTCAATTTTTAGACTGTTTAAAAAGCTAAATGAGTTCAGTGTGATTGAATTTTCGCGCCTATTTTTCGCTTCACAGCTCCTTCGTAACTTAACATAGTAGGCCTTAATTAGCTGTAATTTAGCTATTTGTTTTTCACCTTTTTAGCCTACTTTAAATAAATTAATGATGATGATGATGATGATAACATCCATGGATCTTTAAGGATTCTTCAGGCTTAATAAAAAGTTTCAATATTTCATAAGAGAAAAAAAATTATTCCGTTCCATATTTGAGCTGATCAATGTGCAGTATTTTTGAAGCTTAATAGCTGTATAAGAATCTTTCGAGTTCACAGGATTTTTTTCATTTCTCAAGGATTCTCGAGAAAACAAAGTCATGAAAGCACGAAAAAACTGTACTGTAAGTTAGCTTTGCTGATATTAAAATGATTCCTGATTCACTGAAATTTAGTGCATGACCTATTATTAATGATTTTTATAATCAAACTATGTACAGCAGGGTGTCACAATAAGTAATGCTCTTTTTGTGTGGCTTATGTGGAGGAGGTATTGCTTTAATTATTTCGATTTTTACATAGTTGCACAGGTCAGGCTTCAACTTAAAGTAAGAAACCTTATGTATGTCAATATGATAAGTGTTTGCTGATTTATTGCAGAGGAAGACAAAATAAATGGTTTCTTCCAAAATTGCACTTCCGTTGTTCTCCAGTAACTTCAAAATGAAGTAGATCTTGAGAGAGAAGGTTCGGACGTTGCATTAAAATTTTTTCTGCGTTTTTTAAAAGTGTTTTTATCTTTAAGACAGCACTGTCAACCCTTTAAGAAAGTTCGAGAAAATTTGAAAATGACACTAAAACCCTTTCTTTCTAACATTACTTGACTTTGAAATTGCTGGAGAACTATAGAAGTGCTGTTTTTGAAGCAACCATTTACTTTGCCTTTCCTCTACCAATGGATTAGCAAACACTTGTCAGATTAACACGAAGATGGTCCCAAACTTCAAACTAAAGCCTGACCAATGCAATGATGTAAAAACCGAGACAATTGAAGTTGCAGCTTCTTCACAGCAGCAAAAAAAGACGGGACAAAGTTTTTGCGATATTCCATGTATACACTATACTTGCAAATCTGCAATTCATGGCATTCTTTTCATGAAGTTCCTTGAAACTAACTAGTGCCATGTAGCGTACATGCCAAGACAAACCTAGATAGCTACATTTAGCAGATAAAATCTGGTTGCATTGTTCGAAGGTGATTTAGGAAAATTCTTCATGTCAAAACCCTTCAAAAGAGTCATAGAACCTTCACAAAATTTTTAGTAATTCAGCGTGACAAGACGAATAGCCATGGAAAAAACGGCAGAAAGAAGGACAAGCATACAGAATCTATGGTACAAGCTCTGTAAGTACAAGGCCTACGCGGCAGCCGGCAGGTTGCTTCAGGCAATAAGATAGCACCACTTAGTTTAATCATGATCAGAGTGTGGCAAACAGGCAACTGATTTTATGCAGGACTTTAGTTCCTAGCCAAAGGATTCCTACATGAAACACTTTGATGTAGTCATTTGTAATTTGAGAAAAATTCGACTGATTTCAAAAGAAACTTAATTTCCTGATCTAAGTTGACAACTTGTCTACGCAGGTATTTTCAGCTTGTAGGAATCTTATAAATGCTTTGGGAGCTACAGGCTTTCAAACCTCTTAACGTTTTTATGACTCAGACAATCATCCACATACCGGGTGAGCCAGAAAAAAGTTCCCACTTTTGAAAATTCATACCAGCAAGAGTATTTCACAGATTTGAATGATTCCACTTCTAGTTAAAAGCCAAAGGTTGAAGTATTTTAGTGATTTTTCTCGTTGTCTCACGAGTACTACAAATATAGGTAAATTCAACTTTACGAAAATTTGATGATTGCAAAGTGACCGCAAAATGGCCTAAAACATCGATCAAAGTATAAATGACTCCTAGCACAGAGTAATGAAGGAAATGCAACTTCTCATGTGTGAGAGATATCCTCCGCACATTACTTGCCATGGGATTGAAAATCTTCCGTCTTTGTTTGAAAATCGACGTCTTATAACCCTTGACGGAGGTGAAACGCCCATTGCCTATTGTTCGGTATGAATAGAGTCCATACGATTTGATCAATGTTTTATAATTTAATCCGTCATTTTGCAACCATGAAATTTTTATAAAGTTGAATTTACCAATACTTCTAGTGCTGGTACGAAAACGAGAAAAATCACAAAAATACTTTGATCTTTCAGCTTTTAACTACAATTTGAATGATTCAAATCCGTTAAGTAGTCTTGGCGCTATGAATTTTCAAAAGTGGGAACTTTTTTCCCGGCTCACCCGGTAGTTTAAAGCAAATTCAGGCACAGAATATATAATTAGATGTTTCACACTAAAACTAGAGCACATGATATTGAATACTAGACATTCACCTGAAAATAGCTATGATGAGTATAATGATGTGTACAAAGAGATGTGTGCAAATATTACTTTATGTCTGATAGTTTTTTGAGATGCTGTTCTTGGAGATTTTGTGTTATGTCATGTTCTCAACTGCGTGTCTTCTCTGACGTTCTTCCTATGGGGGAGGATACTATGACTGCCTGCCTCTAAAGATAAGCAGCTTTAGACCCTTACACAAAATCCCACAATCCATTACAAATATTGCAACAATCTGTTTCTTTGAAGTACTTACTTTCCGGTTTTGCCTCACTTTAGAGTCACCCACTAACGTGCGTCTCTAACGGCAACTCGCAAAATTTGTTGGCAATATTTTAATTTGAAACCAGAGCCCCATCCCTGCAGCAATAAAATTTGCTTCCTTTTGAGAATGCAGGTTTCACCTCAAAATAAACTTGATTTGTAAAAAAAACCTATCAATTCATGGATATCGTTGCAATTCTTGCTCTTCGTTTCCTCGTCAAAATTCGTTTCCCTGCCAAAGCTCCGATTTCTACATTTTCATTGGGAGCTTGTCAAAATGAGTGAAACATTTGGAATTATGTAAGGATCTGTCATTCATTAGTTAACGCATGAAAGGGTGCGTTACTGTCGAAAAGAGTCACGTTGCGTAGAAGAGCAACTTCAATCATTCCTCTAGGCAGTAGATACATTTTCGTGAATCATCCGGTACTGGAGATTTAAGAACCAAACAAAATTGAAATCTTTAAATGATAAGGAATACTGTTTTTTTTGCAAGAGAACTTATTTCTGTATTGATATCAGATATGACATTTCTTGAATGATGTTTATAGTTAAAAGACGATTTTGGGCATGGGAAAACAAGGTTGAAGATATGCAAGGATTAGATAAGCGTTCTGTGATAAAAACTAACAGACTTCAGCTGCCAAGAGAAACATCAGAAAGTTTGAATTTTTTTAGAATCTGTTGTTGCATTTCATGGTTAATTTTCAAGGTAAAGTTTTAGCCTTGTAATAGGTTTTATGATGGATTGTCATCAACACTTGAAGGAACCTTTCAAAATAAGCAACAGATAGAAATTGTTAGAAGATATGAGATATGCATAAGATTTGGAGGCAATTTTGAAAATGGCCGTGCCATTAAGATTGAGACTACGTTCACACGATGCCGTCAGATTTTAAAAACGGTGAAAAATTCTACGGATAGGCCTCTCGTTCACACGAAAACGGCACATTTTGCCGGTAGATTTTGAAAACGGCAGAGTTTGAAAACGGAACTCTAACCGGCACATTTTGGAAAAGGCATGGTATAAAAATTTGAAAATGATGAAAACAGAACATTTTTAGACGCTTTTGGAGAATGAGACTGATCGATTCTTGGAGTTTAGGTACATTTCTTTGACATCAAAATCTTGCAACGAGTTTTTGCCGTCAAATTTCTTACCGTTTTCAAATTGTGCCGGCATCGTGTGAACGCAGTCTGAGAGTCATAGATTTTTGTTTGACTTGTATATTGACAAGTGATTTTCGTGAACTGCGGTAGAAAAGTTTCAAAATAAACCAACGAAGGAATTATTTCGAAATATGATATGCCAAAACATCATACATTTAAACAAATTTGATAGAAAATCAGAAAAAGCTTAATCCTCATAATCAAGGTTAAGTTAAGTTAAACTTTATAAGCTATGGGTGACTGTCTTAGCACAGCAGTAACAAAGTTTGGATAGAAGCAAGGACGAAGTCATTAGCGATATACTGGCTGCCCAAACAGTAATCCCACTTGAAAGTCCATAAAATTTGATTGCATGGCCAGTACTCGAATGTCAAGTAAATCAAGGATCAATTATATTGGTTTGAAAGCTAGCAAATTTAGCTCTTTTTAGAGCAACCTAGTTTTGAATCATGCTGCAAAAAGGTATTGATTACTGCCAGATCAATCTCTTTATGCATGTAGCGCTTCTAGTTTTGCCATATGAATAGCAAAAAGAAATGCATATTGTCATCTGAGACTAATGAAAAATGGTAAAGAATAATAACAAATAAGTTCAAGAAGAATGAAAAATCTGAAATTGTTGACCCATAGACGAGATTGAATATTTAGCTGAAAAGGTATAGCTCAAAATGAGGCTTTGCAACGTTTAATTTCTCTGCCTTGCTGTATTAATAGTAGGCACTTAATCATCCATAAATATTTTTGGGTCCTTGACAAAACAAGTTGAAAAGAACATTGGAGCAAGGTCTGATGATCGATTTTTGGCATGTTTTAAACAGTGGTACATTTTTTAGGACACCCGGCATCAAAACATGATGAATTCAGACAATTTTCACAAAAATGCATTTAAATCTTAATTTTCAGAATCGAGTTTATTTTCAAATCAAGTGTTGGGATTTTTTGTCATGGTGTGGTTGAAAGTTTTAACACGAACTAGGAAGATCTTGGCACAAACATTAAATGCTTGACGATCATAAATTTCGACAAGTTTGATAAAAAGCGCCTACCGTGAAACTTAAGTTTCGGAATCGAGTTTATATTCAAATCAAAATCAAATGCAAGGACTCCTTGTCATGGTGTGGTGGAAAAGTTTTAAAATGAGCAAGGAAGCTCTTACCACAAAATATCAAATGCCTGACCATCATAAATTTCGACAAGTTTGATGGAAAAGCACCTAAGAAGAGCGCCTACTCTAAATTTTAATTTTCAGAATCGAGTTTGTATTTAAATCAAATTTTACGAGTGATTTTCATTGAACGGTGGTGGATATGCAAGAGCCTGTTTTGATTTAAAACGAGAGCAGCAGGTGTTACTGCAGTGATCAGATTCTTGCAAAACAATTTATAAGGCTTAGATCTTGAAAATCACTGCAAAATCTAATTCAAAATAAAACATATATCGACTTTGGCACTTTATCAAAATTAATGGGTGATGAGCAGAATGAAAAGAAATCTTCGCAGGCGTTGAAGAATGTTTCAAATTGTAGATTCTTCACATAAAAAGCACTTACTTCTAACCTACCTGCCCAGTTGCTTGTGCTTGAGAATTGGGTCGATTCTTTCCTTGTTTGTTGTCTTCAGCTTCGGGCTTCTACATTGCAAAACTCTGAAGATTTCATTTCAAACTTTTCTTGGAATTTGATGTTATTGGACCTTCTTCCTACACTAAGAGATATCTCTGCAACGTATGATTATGCAAGATAAATGAATGACCATAGTAAATGCTTTCCACAAAAGTACTAGATAAACAATGAGATCTGGTCGCTTAGCAACCATTCGCCTATCACCTGTACTCCGTATACTTTAGAAATGATTGTGTTCATTTGAGGAAAGCTATCAACGCCGGGGGTCGCTTCCTAATCCTTTTGAAACAATTATAGTTTTAATCAAAGTAAATTTCCGTACACACATTCTTGCAAAAGAAATTAACTTTGATCAACAGCCAAGGCTTCCAACGTGTTGATAAATTTTTTGCTAAGTGTTGCCCAGCCGCTCTCAATTTTAATTTTTGGCTTACGATACCTAGAGTCTCTCTAGCCAGAAACCTAATTCCCCAACAGTTCCTAGCTCAATTCACTCATTTCAAGGTATTTTAAGTACAAAGACAAGTTTTAAGATCAAAGGTTTTGATAAAGATGATGTCGTTTGGTCTAAGTTTCGATGCACCCTCAAAATCACGATCTGCACGAAGCATCCTTCTACTTTGAAGCAAAAAGACGTAACTTACGATAAGGGATTTAGTTCACTTAAATTAGTCATATGAAAGAGAAGAAATCAAAGTTGATTTCAGAATATCCGAGATAGCAAATGTTGGAAATAGTCAGGGACGCCGGAGCGATGGTAGGGCAAGGAAGTCTAACGGGAACTCAAGGGCACTCCAGACCGATGACGAGGGAAGCGAACCGAAATTTGGGTGGATCTGTGGTCCTTCCGCAGAAATTTTTTTGTGACCACACCCTTTAGATTCACTTAAGATGCTTTCAAAGATATTCTAAGTGATGTAAATGATGCTCTCTTTTGCATACTTGGGTATGACCAATGCAAGTTGCGATGATTATTCAACTTGAGGGTTAAATTCATGGTTGTCATAACGTCGAATTGAACGTTGTTAAAGAAATATATTGCTCCATTAAAAGGGCACTCTTGCTCCCATTGCCCCTCTTAGAAAAGGGCAGGAGGGGTGCTTGCCCCCCCCGCGCCCCCCTCCCCGGCGTTCCTGAAAGTAGTGGACAGTGTTTCTATATAAGCGTAACTATGGCAATGTAAGTTTGGAAGGATAGCCTTCAAGGAAAATTTTCATAACTCTGGAAGGGTTGACGTATAGCGTGTCCCAAGAAATATTTCGACGCTTGATTGAGCATTGCAACTTTGGGATATAATGAACGTGCTCCGAAGCAGCATAACGATGTTGCTGAGACTGTCAATTAATTTTGGATATCAGAAGCTTGCAAATCCGGTAGAAATTCACAAAGTTAGAAACTTTTGAAGGTCACATTTGTGCGAAAGCTGAAACTAGACGCCCCAAAAACAATTGCAGTGAAAAATAGAAACTCGTTTTTTCAAGGAAAATCCAAGGAAATTGAGATGCACTTTTGATAAGATAATTTTCTCTAGGATTAAATCAAGGTTATGGATGCTTTAGGAATCCTGTTGGGCACAACCTGAAATGAACCCCATTGAATTGTTAAGTCAACTTCGGCAAAGGTCACAAGTATGAAAATACTTTCGAAGTCCTATTAGGCTCGCTCTGATGTCAACGAGAAGTATGACAAAACGAACTTTATCAAAGTGGGTCTATTTGACAAGTACAATAAATCATATATCTTTCCTAGGAGGGACTGTATGAAGATAACGAAAAGGAGGAACCAGAATCAGCAGAGCCAGCTCACTTTGTAAGTAAATGAGATATTTAGACACTAGGAGTTGGAAAAACCACTTCGCTAATTGTTCGTTAATTGCATACTGGCCGATGCCACAAAGATAAAAATGTTAGGCTTTCTAACAGCAGACACAGTTTCTTTTTTCTTAGCAGGTATGATACTGAAAACTTCATGAACGAAGAGGAAGAGTAGATTTAACATTCATAATAAATCCGAGAGTACTAGGACCATATCGATAACAGAAGCTGAGAGAAGTAAAGTAATTGTATGCAGCTCATGCAGAGTCTTCCCATATCTTCTGAAATCTGTAAAATACATCTTCATATTTATTTAGGGCAGCGATTTTTACCTCGATTTTTGGACATAATTCTAACGACCTGATCTATCTGAATTTATTTTTTTTATTCTAACGACCTGATATTCCTGATATTACTCTACTTCGTTATTACTGATGAAGGGTCATGCCCAAAACGTCTTATCGTAACAGTCAAGGCTATTTGCATTATTTATATTTAAATCTTCGTATAATTCTAAAGCCCCAGCAAAATAACTGTACAATTTCACTGAACATACACTAAGCATTGCTAACCTGCGTGTGAACATCAAGAAAATTGAGGGGGTAAGAAAAAGACTGAAACCAGATCGTCCAATGATCACTTGTTTTCTTTCTATTCATAATAAATTAAAGTTAAACTGAGATACATTAATGCTGTACCGCTCTTGGTGTAAGAAGACACAAGGTCATCTGGCCTACACCAAGAACGGCACTTACAATTTCAAATACAACTTAAAAACTAAAGAAAACTACTGGGAACAGGAAAAGAAAGCAGGAATACGAAGCAAAAATTAAAGGAGATAAAGGGACTGGCAGTTCCACACCAAACTCAAACCATGCTATGTGTCTAACCCTTGTGTCGTAGGTCTAACATCAGTTTTGTACCATCACATCGAAAACTCATGGTACAATGAAGATGGCAGTAAAGCACTATGGGAGCATTTGGATGGTTTGGTTTGGTTTGGAACTGTATAGAAGATAGAAAGAAGAGCTGCTAGATGATTGTGTTATGCCAAATTTATTTCGTGCTAATCCACAGATACTATCATGCCACCCAAGCGATAGGACAAAGAAACCCCATCCCCTCATCTAGGTAACACGCCAGCATCCACAATCAATCATTTGCTTTGGAATGTTCTTAGTAAAATGGATGGGCATTTACGCTGAACATGCCCTAAACACTGTCAACCTTGTTCAGTGTGTAAGCATAAGAAAAATTCAGGTGATAGCAAAGCGACTGAACATTTGCACTGAACATATACCAAACATAACCTTGTTCGATGTGTGAAAATCAAGAAAATTCAGGTGATTGCAAAACGACTGAACATCATCCAAGTACAATGATCATTTGCGGTGGAACAGAAATTCATGAAGTTTCCGATCTAGAATTTAGCTTGAGAATTCTAGGAGAAACCCTTAAGAGGGCATCAAGGAGCTAGACATACGACTTAGATTTGTTGTTGTGTTGTTTACGTCGCTCAACCTCCCATCAAAATTTTGAAATTAAGATTACGGTAAATGTTTTAAGATTTGGTTTTCTCTCCTTGAAAGCCAAACTACTAATGGCAGCTAATTAAACTGTACATCATTCGACCCACGAGAATGTGGGGATTCTAACGATACCAAAATCATTGACAAATGTTGTGAAATGATCTTTCCCAGGCAAATCTATTGCTTAAAAGAGTTTACCACCTTCAAAAGCTATTTTGTACCCTTGCATTTGAGATAACAGAATCTTAGTTACATCAGCAGGAAGTGCAAATCCCAAGCTTTCAAAGTGTGTCTGGAATTTTTCAATCCATCTCTGAAGCTACATGCTGTCAAAAATTGGCAAATGATTTTTCTGCCGTCCCACTGCTATGTTTGGCTCTAATAGATGGACCAGAGCACATGCGAAGACTTTGAGACACTGTTTTCAAGCTCCAAGTCTGCCCTGGCCGGGTGCAAATTTTCCAGCCATTCAATTGGTTCAAAGGGTACAAAATAGCTTTTTCTTACCTGTACCTAGTGGATCTTTCAATTCTTGGAGAGGGGAATTTTACTGATAGCAGTTGCATGTAAAAATCGAAACGAAAGAAGCCACAGGGTCAAGCAATTAGGGCTTCAAAAGCAACTGACACATCTAAACAAAGGAATTCATATACCGGGTGTCTCAAAAAAGTACCCCCTTTTGACTGGAAATAGGAACGAAGCGATAAGATACCATTACTCTCCGGGTAGTTAGCTAAATTTATCAATCTTCAACTTAGATTCACATACCTTGCATTTAAGAATCGTCCACGAAACACCAGAGATACAAGCTTGCAAAGACAAAATTTACAGTGCACCCAAAACCAGAGGTTTTGTAAAAGGGCCTAGCCATGATTTGTATTATGGATCTTTTCAAAAGCACCTGTAAACTTTAACTTTCAGTTTTTCGCTTTTGAAAAGAATAAAAAAGACTCGTGGAAATCGCCCTGATTAAACAAATATAACAAAAATGTGGTAAGAATGATGAAGTCGTGCAACATCTCCCAAATGAGCATGCATGTGTTCCTTTTCTCGTTCTTTGACACTTGGAGTGGAATGCAATGCACGGATTGATTCCTCAAAGGAATAACTATTTGTAGAACACTTGAAGCATTTCAAGGTATAATTCTTTTCAATGGAGAAAGGTAAAGGTCAAAGTCGAAATTCTTGTGCAACATGTCTGTTATAGCAAATCATGGCTAGGCCCTTTTACAAAACCTCTGGTTTCTGGTGCACTGTAAATTTTGACTTTGCAAGCTTGTATCTCCAGTGTTTGGTGGTCAATTTTTAAATGCAAGGTATGTGGATCTAAGTTGAAGATTGATAGATTTAGCTGTCCATTCGGAGAGTAATGATATCTTATCGTTTCGTTCCTATTTCCAGTCAAAAGGGGGTAATTTTTTGAGACACCCGGTACATAGTGTGGTTTCATATTTGTTTTCAATCACGCGAGCGGCTCAATAGGTAAAAAAATTAGGATTAGCATTTGAACC
Organism: Aurelia sp. 3 sensu Dawson et al. (2005); assembly: GCA_964020215.1. Classification (NCBI taxonomy): domain Eukaryota; kingdom Metazoa; phylum Cnidaria; class Scyphozoa; order Semaeostomeae; family Ulmaridae; genus Aurelia; species Aurelia sp. 3 sensu Dawson et al. (2005). The sequence continues at coordinate 9,727,832 of OZ026581.1, read as the reverse complement.
AGGAGGAAAACTTTGTGTGAGAAATTGTTGTTCCTCTCTCGTAATCAACATTTCTCTCCGTTAAACATTTCTGTTACTGCCAAAGAAGGTATCTTTGTGTTTCTCGAAAGTTTGGCTGCTCAAAAATGTGAAGATAAGAAAATCAACGTCTTTGGCCCACAAACGTTTCCCGTAACCTTAAGCCAAAAGCAAGTTATTTGAACCAAAGCAAAAGGAAGCCATGTTATGGGTTATGCGAACCATGGAAAAACAAGGCAAGGAGTAAAGAGATCATAAAGGAGGAGGAATACTTGACACTAACGTGAAGGAGTTGATCATGGATGATGGTGCTACTTGCAATGAATCAAAACAAAGAGAAACTATGATCTTGACTGTTATTCAAGCCCAAGGAAAGCAAGGCAATAAGTAAACAACTTAGAAGTACAGAGATCTTTGAAAAGGAATTTACCATGAATGACAGCACAGCCTGTGATGAAATGATGCGAATAAGATAGTCAACTATTTCATTTGCAAAGAAAAAACGCTTGCGTGAATTGGACAATGTGGGTCAATGTGCAGCGGAGTGATAAAAAGACTGAACATTTGTCTACAAGATAAATGAAACAAGAGATCTTGCTATCTGAAGATTTGCGCTCTTAAAGCTTTTATGTCGCAAAAAATACAAATCCAGCCTCACTTTATCAATTGCCCTTCAACGCAATGAAAGACGCTCGTCAAAGCCTTTTGTATTCTGCGTTATGTGAAGTTACACCTCAATGACTTCAAAGGGAAACCACACTAATCCCATGACCGTCCTCTAAGCAGAAATCCCCATAGCGACATAAAAGCTGTAACATGTGTCAATAGACCCCGTGCATGATTACCACAGCATACCGTAAAAGCTCTATTAAGCCCCCGGGGGTCTTATTTAATTTCGGACCTTCCAGAGGGGGGGCTTAATAGAGAGGGGGGCTTATTAGAGAGGGGGGCTTATTCACAAAATCAAGTGACAAGGATATATTTGGTAGCTTTTCAGTTCTTTTATCCCATAGTTTGCGGAATCAAGGTACAATTTAACGGCTGAAATACGTAGATTCGACACAGTTTTTATTCCAAAACGTGCCAAAATTAACATGGAAGGTAGTGTAGCTAAATGAATGGAAAATATTTGGTAAATTCTAGAATTTTGTATAAGGGGGGGCTTAAAAGAGAGGGGGGCTTATTTAAAATTTTGGCTCACAGGGGAGGGGCTTATTAGAGAGGGGGGCTTAATAGAGCTTTTACGGTAGTTCCTGTTTTGCGGAGGAAAATTATTTACTGCTACGGGGAGCTAGCGTTTGATATTTGGATATAGCAGTGAATTTGCAGAAAAGGGCTTTCACCAGGCAGCTGTCAAGTTATGGTTACAGAATGATCCACCTGCCAAATTTGTCAGCTACTGACGTCAGATAGACATTAGATAACAACTTAAAAGGGCTTAAAACATACCTAAAGGGCCAGACTCTCAAACACAACTCCTTGGATAGAGCTGTAGGTTTTTATTCTTGAGGTATTATCATTGTACACAGATCTTATAGGCCCTTGTACACTTCAATTTGCCGCAATGCTAATTAATTTGCGCCTCTGCGAAGCAGAAGCAGCAAATTATTAAAATGCAGATGCTCTGGAATGTCTTCCAAGTATCGGCGGTCGAGCTTGAGCGCGCTCGTGTCCAACTGATTTCAGCCAATGAGATCATCGAATGTGGCTGATTATGCGGAAATTCACGGGATTATACGGGAATGTGTTTGTTTTGCGTTCATTTGAAAACAAAAAGAAAAATGGCTAATTGGTTGCCGAGAAAATCTGTGCGTACGCATTTGGCAAAGCAAGGAATGACCATGAGCAAAGACCATGACCATGAGAATTCCTTTTTGTCAAGTTTGCGACGAAGTGAAACATAAACAAGGCAGGCCAAAAGATACACTCAGAAGTAGGTCGCGTAGTCGTGTGGCTACGGAGTTATCGAACTCAAGATGGGAAGGTGAGTGAAGTGGTATAAACAGATTTATCTTCAAGTATTTCATCGTTGATTTTGTGACTTGACTGTGCATATTCTTTTGATCTATCTAACGCTTCTGTAAGCCCTTCTTCCATTCCAGTCAGGCACTACACTTTGATCTTCGGGCACAGCAGCAAACTTATGAAGCACGGCCCTTTCCCAAACGCTAACAGTTGCCATGTTGGCATTAATATTGTTATAGTATTACCCCCACTTCTTATCAGATTGATAAGTAAACTTAACAATTATATCCTTATTTTCAATTTTATTTATGATTTGCAGCTAATACAATGCAGAAGGTCGTGTGGTTACTGCATTTTCACTTTCAATCTCGGAAAGGGCGGAAAAGAGAGGTGAGTCGAGTACCAAACACAGATTTTATTTTGAAATATTTTGCTTTGACTGTTATTTAGATTGGACATGATATTTATGTGATCTAACGAAGGAGAGTTTGTCTTCCGGCAGCAAACACAACAATGCTGCCACGCCCCTTCTTGCTCGTTCCTGAGGTGCTTCCAGCATGCTTCTGCAGTGTATCCCAGCATGTGATGACAACCCTGTCGAGGAGCGCCCAAGGAATTCAGGCCAAGAGACGTTGAATGAAAACACGCAAAATAAAAGTGTTGAGTAAAGCCTGAATGAATGTTGAATCTTTGACAATGAAACTGCTGATATTATTTCAAGATCCTTTGTCTGGCGTCTGGTCCCCATTGTCAACGAGAGAGTAATTACGTCATAGGCTTCTAAATCCGGTTGTTGTTTGCCTAAAAACCCAAGGTTCAAGTTCAATTAGGTAAGCATAAGCATGGAGCGAAAGTCAATGAAAATATTTGGAGCCTTTTGCAAAAGCAAAATTCTATCACACAGCACTCATTGACCAGATCGTCTTTTCGCGAATCCTTTGTAGGTTTACCTATTTTGATTGATGTATCCCTTATTGGCATGATGTTGCCCACTAAATTCCATCTCCATTCCATTCAACAGGAATGTCCAGTGTCTACTCGCAGAAAGACGATTGTATCAAAGGGACTTGTACTTTGTAATGTTGGACACTTGGTAATCCTGAAGTTCTGTAAAATTCATTTCTTTTAATTGAATTGTTTTGAATCAGAGGTACATGGAATTACTCTTTGTCTTCCTATCAAATTCAAAATGAAGTATTTTCTCTTCACTAAGAGAGCTAACGTTGTAGTAAACAGCATGGTCCAAGCAGTTAGTGACCACCTAAACTTACTTTGTAAATCCCACCTGGTTACCATGAAGGTTTTTACCTTCCAGGGTGGGGCGCAAATTTCGGATAGTGATATCCCTTGTTTGTATATGAATAATGCTAAGGGAAAAATGAAAAAGATACCTCTTCTGCAGAAATAGAAAAATAACTGCAGTGTCTTTCAACCCATAAGCCATGGTATAACTTGAGACAATAGGCTTCCTTCATTGACGTTCAGGCTCTTTGATTCCTAATAATTTGATAAAGAACCAGGGAGGGCATACTGGAAAAACCAGACCCTAGGACTCTGAGACGCCAATAACCCCTAAGACCCTTAACAAAGAGGGATCATCCACTCTGCATAAAGGCAGTGTTTCAAGATACTATATGCTAATCAGGTTACTGCTGTTATAATGGTTCAAATTTAGTGCCAATACTGTTCATTTCAGCCTGGGGCGAATACCATTTCCATGGTGAATACCCTTGGACAGAGATGACACCAGTACAGATAAAAACACATGTCTTCTCTCTTCCGATTGTGAACATAATCACATCATCTATCTTGAGTTTCTGTTCTTAACTCGGGCTCTTCCTCCCTTGCAAAGCGTGCAAATACAGCAGGCATATCAGTTTCCCATCAATTATGGAAAAATCCTTGCACATTATTTACAACAATCCAGTCATCATCTTCTTTCGTGGAACATTCGGTCGATCGTAAGCTGCCTGAAAATATCATACGTTAGGCTAAGAAAAGTAACAAATATCTGCAAAGCGCAATCAGTCTGGTAGGCTTGTCCTACCCTTTAATAGAAAAAGAGCAGAGTAAAAGCAACAATAAATACCTGGATGATAATTGAAACCATGTTAAAAACAACAAGAGAAACATAGGCCTATCTGTTTAAAACTGACAGTAGTTGACATATCCGCAAGGAAGCGATCTTGTTGTCCGAGAGGCCGAGGGGCATTTCACTCCCAAAAAATCTCGTACACTGCTAGCAAGAATCCTTTTGTTTTGAAGAAAAATCCAGCAGAAATCCGTATAAATCCTTTTGTTCTGAAAAAATCTCGTACGCATTTTCAATTGAGTGAAACGCCCCTCGCGAGAGGCCATCTTAGGGAATGACTCCCAATGTGAAGGGTCCTTTCAAACTCAGTACTGGAGAGTTACAGGGGTTACAAGAGTCTCAGGGTCATACGGTCTGGCTTTTCCGGTATGCCCGAGAAAAGCCATCAATCTTAGCTTTTATCAGATAAAAAATTGTTGGCAATATTCAAGTCAGAGTTGGTAAACAAGTCTAAAAGTGCTACGGGAGCTTAGCAACAACAGACACGGAAGTTGACGACCTTAAAAAATCACAAAATGTATCGCTCCAAACATTGTCAACACCAGCCAATGGAGGTAGTATCTTTTGTTTGATGCAGATCACTTCCGTGATGCGCGTGCGCAAAATTTTCCCTTCTGCGTGGACAACAATGGATGACGATTTCCTTTGACGTCAATCCTGAACGCAGAAAACATGTGTCTGCTTTCCAAGTATATCATTGGCTGAAAGCATCAAATGTTCATTGCATGTTCAGTTATGCGCGCTATGTCAACGTTCAGACATGAAGCTGATTTTAAAGATTTGTCGCTGCAAGCAGCGCAAATCAATTAGCCTTGTCCTCTGCAAATTGCTGATAGCCGCCTTCATCGACTAAAAAATGCTTAACATCGCTGAACATTACTGATCATGACCGGGTCATGACCGGACAAAACAGTGGCTTGTTAGAAAATCTTTGAGTCTGCTAAATTACGTGCCAAGCGTGCCAAACGTGCCAACGTGCCTGCGTGCCAAATTTCCTTACGTGCCAACGTGCCATGACATGCTACGTGCCGACGTGCCAATGAACCTGACAGCGTAGCAAACATTGAATGTCGGTTCATAAAAGATAAAAGGAAATTTTTAGATGGGTGTACAAACGACTTATTTTACCAGATCACAAGATGCTTAAATCATCCTCAGTTATGGGGCCCACATTGACATTGCTCTGCCTTAACCAAAAGTTGTTTTCAGACGCGTATCATAGGCCCCGTTTACACGATACCGTTTTCATTTCATATCGTATTGGTTTCATATCGGATTGGCCTTCTGTTTACACGATACCGTTTTCATTCCATATCGGATTGGCCTCCTGTTTACACGAGAACGCACCAATCCGATATGCTTCATACCGTTTTCGCGTTTTCAAATGAAAACGCTCTGAAAGTGGCATGAAACCAATCCGATATCGTGTAATCGGTCGAATCCGATATCAACTCAGTACGGAACCTCATTATCAATTCTACTAGCCTCGAATCCATTAGGGGAGCTGCGCAGAATGCGCAGTGGAACCATTACCGATTACGGTGAAACCATTACAGTGCAAGGCAAAACGGTATCGTGTAAATAGAGCCCCAATCCGCTATGAAATGAAAACGGCATCGTGTAAACAGGAGAAATTTTCATATCGGATTGCCTTACCCAATCCGATATGAAATGAAAACGGTATCGTGTAAACGGGGACATAGAGTGACATGCTGGCACATCGGTACAATCGAGTGCAAACTTGTAAGAAATTCTACATGTGATAGCAATGATGCACGAAAAAGAATTTTGCATGTAGGCACGTTGGCACGTAACATGTCATGGCACGTTGGCACGTAAGGAAATTTGGCACGTAGGCACGTTGGCACGTTGGCACGTAACATGTCATGGCACGTTGGCACGTAAGGAAATTTGGCACGTAGGCACGTAATATATCGTGGCATGTTGGTACGTTTGGCACGTTTGGTACGTAATTTAACAGACTCAAAATCTTTATGCCATGAACCATTCCAAAGTCAAGCCCATGGAAAGCAAGGGTGAGTGGGTGAGTGGCCGAGTGGCTTAAACAATTCTCGTCAGGTTGATGAAGTTAAGCTCGGTGGAGCGAGGTCAAACTCCGGAGGCCTGACCTCACAACTCACTTCGCCGTCCTTCGGAAGGGACGTTAAACTACCCGTGGGCCTGAATTAGCTTTCAGTAGCTATCCTGACAAGCCCACTCAAAACAAATTGAAAAACTAAAGTCATAGGGTAGCCACAATATACTTGAAATACGTACGTCATATTGCTGAGGTGAGCGAGGTGATTGTTGACAACGCCTGTAGCTCTCGTAAAAAATGCATAGCTCGCTTGCATAGCTAATATGTCAAATAACGTAAGAATCTTTAGCTTGTTAAACTCGTTTTCAAAGCTACAGGCTTTGAAACGTCAAACGTTTTTGAGTCATCAGGTAAAACTTGTGTTGCTACCAACTTAGATAAGAACTTTGGCTGTGAAAAATGTGGTATTGTTTTCAAATTACAAGCCATTTTTAACAAAATGCTTCATCTCAATAGCCTTGAAAAACAGGCCTCAAGTCCTTGGTCAATGTGCTAACATTTTGGGCCTATAGTTATCATAGATATCACAACACGCAGTGCTGTCTAACGCACCAACAAATGTACACTGAAACTTCATTCAAAGCTACTTAATTTATGTTTACTGTTTACTGTATAGAGACGTAACGATGTCGTCTAAAAACATAGCAAACAAGATGAACACTTGTCACCGCTAGATTTGCTAATTTACCTTAAAGTGATCGAGGGAATCCATCTTTGATTCTACTAGGAAATTTGCTAAATTGGAAAGTTGGCTGTAGAGCAAACTGAAGTTTAACGGAATGTAAGTTCCCCCGGTTAGTCAGACAATGCACCTGTCTCCTCTTTGGCCTAGATCACAGTAAGTATTTGCTCGGCTTCTCATTTCACACAACACAAAAGATCGCACTGCACTCCTACATCAATTTTTAATTGGAAAATCGCAGCCGTTGACAAATTTTCTAAATGTGTTCCTCTCAGTCAAAACTCACTGCGAACTTTGTGAAAAAGGCAGGCGGAGGGAAGGTTCTTTCCTGCTTGGCGAGAGCTAATGTTCTCCTCAATTTGCTTGACCCAGGAACATTTGATCTGTCTCAGCAAACATCCTGATAACATCAACTCACCTTCACGTATTCTCTTGCGAGAGCCTTTTGATAAGAAATGCTAATTTCCGATCACTGCTGGTTGTCCCGGAAAAAAGTTTCCCGATCTGAACACCTCATGAGGTGTCATTTTGGTTAAAGTGTATGAATAACCAAGATTCAAACAGGAATCTATGATGCAATGCCCAACTTAGATCTGATTATTTTTTTCATTTTAGTGCATTGCTTATTTTACGCTGAATTTACAAGACCACAATCTGAAGAGTTATTAGGATGCAGATGTACGACTATACTCTCCTAAAGCCTGGTTCACGATAGCAAAATAGGTCTTTTGGGTTGTTAAGTCTTATTTTCACTAAGCGGTTTTTGGTGAACAAATAGAAATTGTAAAAGGAAGTAACTGAAGAGTGGCCTTTTTTCTGTAAAACTCCGGTCGCTCGCAAAATTCTTATGTGTGGAAGTATAGCTTTACGGGGGTTTTAGGGTCGAAAAGAAAGACCAAGACAGCCTAAAGTGTTTTTGTGAACCAGGCTTAAACGATAGGAAGCGCCTTTTCCACATTCTTTTTCATAAGTTGCTTCTTTCATTTTCAAGTTTTTGCGTTAGTTTCAATGCCTGTTGAATCCCTATGCACGCTTTACCAAGTGAAATGCACGTGAACTACCAGAATAGTATCATAAATAAGAAAATGGTCTCGCCTGGAATTCGAACAAAATTAAAGTATCACCAAAAACTATGTAGAGTCAAATGGTTTTTGGCCATAGAGCTAGCTAGGTATCATTCAAAAGAGCTAATCAAGTAGAACTTGATTCTTGCAAGGGTTGCAAAAGTTTGTTTTCTAAAGGGGGCTTTAGTCCCTTGGAAATTTTAGAAAATATTTTGTTTCTCACGTTTTTACTACCTCTAATACATCATTCAAAAGTGCAGGTCTTAGTAAACAATGGTATGAAGTTAGATTTTGCATAAAGTGACTAATTTGACCTTCACCGGTCTCAGAGTTCAATGTGGTCAGATAATTGTGCCAATACTTTCTTGATTAAACTTGACAGAAATAACCTTGACCAAGGGCTATTCCGGAGCTCACTGTTTCATAAGAAACAATTCTTTCCGTACTTTCCTATTTTCTTTTCTTACATCTTTTGTTGTACCAGCACCTCTAAGGAGACCATCATGGAAATAAATTCATCTTGAGCCTTGAAAGCTATCCCTGCTACCATGTGCTATCCCTTTACGGTTTTAACCTTAAAGTTTATATTGTATGGTATTGTATCTATCTTACATATTCATCATTATAACTTGTAAATTTTTTTATTACTGGCAAAACGATGCATACATACATGCAATCTGTTTTGCAAGAAAACAGAAAATTTCCTGCTGTACAATTCTCAAGATACTAAAACCCCGCAAGCAAAAATTTCACAACACTTGCAAGAATCAAGTTCCGCTCCCTAAATTTTGTCGAATGATATTTATTTTGGATTGTTTAGGAAAATAATGGTAGTTCTATTTTCAAAACCATTTAGCTGTACATAGTTTTTGGCTGTACATTAGTGTACAGTTTAACTATGGAAAAGACTGCATAATCGGTAAATGCGAACAACAAGTCTTGCTTATGTATTAGCACAACATTTGACGCAGTTATTGTTAGTGAACAAGTCAGAATTCACAAATGTTTGCATTTTGACTTATTTCAGCCTGTAACTTTTGTCTAGTCCAGTTCATTGCTTGGTTCTACTCGTTGCATGTTTCATCTTAGTAATTGTCGTCTTGTTGATTATTTTTCGTGTTTCGTTCGTGATGTTCGTAACTTGTCTTGTTTGTGAGCGTAATGCTGTTCGAAGAGTGCCTTCTCAATGAGCAATAAGAGCTTTAGTGACATCAACAACTGAAGTGGTCCCTTTTTGTTCACACTCTTTGAGCACCTCAGTACAAGTATGAAGACTACCCTTGATGTTGTGACTGTGTCAAGTAGACCACCATATTCTTTATTTACTTGACCACATCAGGTCCAGGATCATCTCTTGCAGGAAGAAGCGACTTGTGAAATTGCTTGTCATTCTTCTATATCCTTGGAGAGAGCGATCTTAAGGAAAGCAGATATCAAGGTCTTAAGCAGCTTATACGAACACTCTTCACGTAGAAATCAAACCAGGGAACGACCAATTCATCTACCAATTGCATCAACCAATTTCAGCATTTCGTTATTGACATCAACAAACCTACACTAGCAATACCGGGTGAGCCAGAAAAAAATTCCCATTTTAAAAAATTCGTAGCACAAAGAGTACATCACAGATTAAAATAATTCAAATTTCAGTTAAAAGCCGAGCTACTATTTGTGATTTTTCTTGCTGTCTTACCAGCACTAGCAGTAGTAGCAGTAAATTCAACTTTAGAAAAATTTCCTCTTTGCAAAATGACTGAAAAAGGGCCTAAAACATCCATCAAATCGTAAGGACTCTCCTCAGAGAGAACAATAGGCATTGGGGCTTTCACCTCTCTGAAGAGTTATATGACGTAGATTTTCAAGCAAATACTAAGGATTTTCAATCCCATGGTAATGAATGTACAGAGGATATCTCTCACCCATGAGAAATTGCATTTTCTTTATTGTTCTGTGCGAGGAGTCCTTTATCATTTGATCAATGTCTTAGACCCTTTTTCAGTCATTTTGCAATCAAGAAATTTAAAAAGTTAAAGTTAGAGTTAAATTTACTTACATTTCTGGTGCTCTTAAGAGAACCAAAACAAGCACAAAAAGCACTTTGACCGTGAGCTGTTAACCAGAATTTGAATCATTCACATCTGAGAAGTACTCTTCAAGATATGAATTTTCAAAAGTTGGAACTTTTTTCTGGCTCACCCGGTATACCATGGATATGATGGCCATGAGTGCATGATAGAGTTGTCCAAAGAAACCAACATCTTTGTCTGATGTCTTTTCTTGATTAGAACCTTGCAAAATGGAAGGGCAATTACAACGATGATCTTTATCAGCAATCCTTTGCTTTGGTAATTTGGCTACCCAGTGGCCCCCTTCTACCTGCAAATAGACAGATCAGCAAACATTTGCAAAATAGAAAACTGTGCTGTTATAAGCAAAATCGTTTTAAGGGCAAGCCAAGCACTGCAAGGTATCAGTAATAGGCTTTTATGACGGTTTCTACCCTTGGTTCGAGACTCTGAAAAGATTTTTTTTCGCGAGTCTGGTACTCTGGGTAAGGTTTACTATGAAAACCCACTGGGAAATAGAAACACATTGAGTTGAAGTGTGGCTGAAGTAAATGGAAGCAAAACCAGCCAATGGGGTCCAAGGCATCCTTTCAGGAAGATGCTTTTGCAACACGTTGTTTGGATTGCTGGAAAATCCAACGCTCGTAAGACTTCAAATGTTATAAGTGGAGGAAAGAAACTTATTGCCGATTAATGGCTTCACTGATGGCTTCACCGATGAATTTGTGAAACTTGTACCTCTGGAAATGGATTTCGTCTCCCAAGCAATTTTCTAACGTTGTTCTTGTTGTCTGGAAGATAAATAAGGATCTTTTCTATAGCGCAGTTTTTGCGTTCGAAGTCATTCTCAACTGTGGTCAATTCAATAAATATCTAGGGTCCGTTTAGACTTATTACGTTGAGTCCTAGTAATCACTACCACCTACCCACCCCTCGCTCATACTAGGACTCATGGCTTTCCAGCCCCACAGCTGGCCCTATAAAGGACTTGCCTCGCTTTCAAAATTGACCAGTGCTAAATTGCGGAACAGCTTCGAGCGCATAGCAACAACAGCAACAACCTGGAAACAACAAAGGCCGGTAAACCGCCATCGTGCACATTCTTCACGAAGTCAGTGATTCACATTATCATGGAGCGAACTTGGAAAGAAAAAGGTACGATAATGTTTTGCTTAGAAATTTATTAAGTGGCAATTAAACAGCCAAACTGATATCGTTTTGTCATCAAATTTTGGATATTACCCTCTTTCGTATGTCAAAATGTTTTGCAAGCAGTTTGTTTATCGCAGTCAAACTGCTTTGGACTGGCTTGCTCATTTCATGAAGACATAATTGGCAATGCTGCAAGACGAGCAGAAAATCGTTTAAAATAACTTGCAAAAAGTCAGAGCTAAACCGAGTCACCTATTAGGTAAGAATGCGATTTTATTGTTTATGGAAGGCCAAGGGGACTGAGGAAACATATTTTACATCACATCAGGTATCTTAACTTTACATATGAAGTTTTCTTGTATTGCCTATCTTCTTTATCAACAGATTGAAGTCCAGGCTCATGACAGAAACAAAAGTGCAACTGCTAGACAAACAATCCTATAGCTTTGGTCAATGAAGAAAGAAGAAACCTCATTATCTTCAAAATCTTACTAAACACAACTCTAGTTTGCCATAGCTGAAGATACAAATGTAGGCAGAGACTGTAACATCAGAAGTGTTTTATTTTGAGTTATCTTGGAATTACAATGTTCCAATATGTACTTGAATTTGTTGTGAAAAGGAATTGACACGTTGTGAACTTTAATATTTTTCGTTTTTCTTGTACATAGACTTTATAAACTATAGCATCACAAGTTTGGAATGAAAGCAGCAAGCTTCAAACTAGTTTAAAATACTTGCAAAAGAACAAGAAGCATCAACACAATAATCCAGGAATGCTTTGGAATGAACTTTCTTGAAAGGTCTTAAATCTCATACTGTGTTGCAGTTCTAATTCTGTGTGATTCATCTGAAGTAAGAACTCATAATGCACTCCTCAAGATTTGTGACAACAAGGCTAAACAAGAGTGATTTAAGGAGGAATTGGGTATTGTTTCATTTCACTTTCAATTGAAGGGGAAGAAGTTTTTTAAGTTTATCATAAAGGCCGACTCAGGATTCAAACGTAAACAAATAATTTTTGGATTTGCTAAGAAGAGAGGACACAGCAAAGAAATTTGACCATGAATAGGGGCCAAAAAACAAATTTGACTGAGTAAAGAGCAGGCATTTGACAAGAAAATGTTCTATTGATATTGAAGAAATTTAACTTTATCCCTTTCATATGAATATGCAGCAAAAACTTGCGGCTGGCCTAACTGTATGTTGTGATGTTTCAAGTGAAGCAGACATCTTTTATGAACTTTTAAGAAATTAACTCTCAGATCACAAAAAGTTAAGAAACTCCAGTGCAAGGAAATATAACTCAAGAGAATATTCACTTTAGGTGAGGAAATCCTTATCATACTTGTAACGCTGTGGAATCTTTATTCAGCAGCGAGACGAGCAATAAGACAACTTGGCCATTTTGTTATTCATACAAGCATCAACCATCAACTCAACATTAGCTGATAAATAAGTAAGATAACAATCTACAAAAAACAAAAACAAACAAATTACATAACTGTCTGGCCTAATCCAGTTGCATAAAACGAAACGATGAGAACTACAAATATCGTACCAGTTTGGCCTGTTTCTTGCTCGAAGTCCCATTTTTGTGGCTTTACGACTTGATTTTCTTCATTGACACGCCCCCTCTGGCTCCGTCTTCTTGTCACGCTATTTGTTCATTCAAAGTTTCAAAATTCGCAAAACAACAACTACAACAGCAACCACTGCGCCTTCGCAGCAGCTACATGGCTCCTCTAACTATATTCATTATAGTTACTTAAAAACAAGTGTCTTTTTGGCTCTTCGACGGGGAATCCCTGGTCATTCTTTTAGTTTCTGTTCCTCTTGGTCCTCGACCGCTAACAGAAGTACCAACTTGTGAACTGGCCGTTGCAAATAAACTGGCTTTGACTGACGTCTTCCTTGATTATCTAATGATTTATCACTCATCAGAATTTTACATTTTCTGACTTGTCCATCTTCACTCGGGTATACCTCAGAGACTCTAGCTAGTGGCCATTGATTTCGACATCCACTATCTTCTTTAGAAATTACTATGTCGTTGATCTTTAAATTTCTCTTTGGATGGGTCCACTTCTGTCGTGTTTGGAGATTTTGCAAGAACTCTTGTCTCCATCTTGACCAGAACTCATTTGTTAAGAATTGAACTCTCCTCCACTGTTTCCGACAGTATAAATCTTCCCGTTGAAAGTTTCCAGGCGGAGGCAGCACGATCTTTGATTTCATGGTGAGTAAATGATTCGGTGTCAGTGGTTCAGGAGCATCTGGTGAACAAAGATTACTAACAGATAATGGCCGAGAATTAACGATATTCTCAGCTTCTGTGATGAATGTCCTGAATGCCTCGTCGTCTAACTGCTCTCCTGCTTTCATCAAAGTTGTTTCAATGGCTTCTCGTACTGTTCGTATTTGACGTTCCCATACCCCTCCCATGTGACTAGCATGTGGGACGTTAAACTGAAAAGGTATCCACTCGCAGCTATTCTCATGCAAATATGCACTTATTTTCTCTTCGTCCATCTCTTTCAATGCATTCTTTAATTCATTGCTCGCACCTACAAAGTTTGTGCCTTGATCTGAACGGATGTTCCTAACTGGACCACGGCGGTTGAGAAATCTACTCAATGCATTTATGAAGGAAGATGTAGTAAGTGAGTTTGCTGTTTCTAGATGCACGCCTCTAGAGCCAAGACAGGTAAAGATGACACCGTAACGTTTTACAATACTTCTTCTCTCCTTGATGGCAAAAGGCCCAAAGAAATCGACTCCGCAATACGTAAATGGTGGAGCCTCTTCAAAACGATCTTTAGGCAAATCTTCCATCTTCTGATTCAGCAAGTGACCTCTTTTTCTTTTACACTCAATGCATTTGCTAATGACATGTGAAACTGCGGAGCTACCACCAATTATCCAATAGCCTCTCTGCCTAATTTCGTTATGTGTTATTCCTCTGCCCATGTGATTGACTTTATTATGATAATATCTTATTATCATTTCTGTAACATGTCCCTTTCTCGGAAGAATGACTGGATTCTTTAATTCAAGTGGTACGTTGCTTCTCTTGATTCTTCCACCAACACGTAAAATGCCGTCCTCATCTAAAAAAGGGTCAAGACGATACAATGAACTTGTTTTCTTTATTCTATCTTTCCTTTTTCCAGCTTGATCTCGACTTAACTCTTCTCCTGGCTTGCTAACAACACGTAGTACTTCATGCTCTTTGCTAAAGGCTTCATATTGAACTCCTTTGAAAATGACTTTCTCAGCTGCTTGAAGCTTTTCAAGAGAGATCTGCATCTTTGATGATTGGTTTCCTTTGTCCTGTTGCTTGTTTGAGCTTCTGTGACTCTTGCTTTTCAGTTTTTCTTTTAACTCCATGCATAATGCAATAGCTCTACGAGCTGATTTCCAATTGGATATGTGTTCCAGACGGCTAACTTCAAGGAAACTGGATGGTTTGATGACAGTTGATTTCAAGACAGTCCCTCTTTTCACCTCAAGGTCATCTTCGGCTATCTTATAAGTAACGTTTGTGTCCACAGTAAATGAACCATCTTTTTTCAGGAATTCAGGGCAATTCAACCAGCTTGAATGCGATAATTCTTTTGCAGTTATTAATAATAATACCTTTTTTAATGTTAGTTTTACGATAGTGCTAGCACTAATATACACTAACATAAAGCAATTTTAGAGATTGCATTATGGAACTTATTGACTGCAAATGCTGCACGCGCATTTATTTTCGAAAAACCAGTCTTTTATGAGAGTTTTGAACTGATTTGCATTTCTGGACGACTTTATTTCATTTGGAAGAGAATTCCAGATCTTGGGACCCAAAAAGCTAATGGATTTTATACCATAATTTGTAGTTTTAACTTTAGGAATGGATAGAACGTCATTTCTTCGAAGATTATAGCTAGTGGGTTTTGGGAGAAAATAGTTTTTCATAAAGGCTGGATTCAAGTTGTGCAAAGTTTTGTAAATTTCAAGTGCCAACAGTCTAATAGAATGGATATGAACTGTAGTAGATTCGGCGTTAACTAGAAGATCTTTGTAGGATGAAGTATAATCAGAGAGTGCTAATCGTAAGGCCCTCTCATTGACTTTTTCCAGTTTCTTTTGGCTGGTATTACTGCAAAATAACCAGATAAGGGGGCAGTAATTGAAATGACAGAGGATGAATGAATTAACAATTACTTGTCTTTCTTTGCTACCCATGAAACGTGCTAGCCTCTTGATTGCATTCAGCTGCAAGGCAGCTTTTTTGCAGATCTTATCAATATGTGAGTCAAATTTCAGTTGATCGTCAATTTGAATTCCAAGTAGCGTTACTTCATTACTTACGTTTATTTCAAAATCATTGCTTATTTGAAATGTTTTGACATGATGATCATTGTTGCCAATAATTAAGGATTGGAATTTAGATGGGTTGGCTGTCATATGATTTGAATTGAACCAATCGATGCATTTAGTGGTGTTGAGCTGTACTAATCTATGGAGCTCATCCACATTTTCAGCAGAGATAGAAATTGTGTTATCATCTGCAAAGTTACATAAGGAGCCCTGCTGAATAAATAGAAAGATATCATTGATAAAGAGGTTGAAGAGTAATGGTCCGAGTATTGAGCCCTGTGGCACCCCTTGGTTTAGTGGCCTCCATGAACTAAAGTATCCACTGATTTTCACCAATTGTTTTCTGTTTGTGAGATAACTTTGTAATAGTTTGAGCGAGTTTATACTAACACCATAGGCAGCTAATTTTGCAATTAATAGGTTTATGGGGAGGCTGTCAAAGGCCTTGGATAGGTCCATAAGCACGGCTGCTGTATGTTTTTTAGCTTCTAGACTAGTTTTCCACTCCTCTATCAGCCTTATTAAGGCATGCTGGGAAGAGAAATGTTTTCTATAGGCACATAAGAAATTAGAAAAGTTTATGTTGAGAAATGGAGATAGTTGGAGCTCAATTGCTTTTTCAAAGACTTTAGAGAGTGCTGTTAGAACACTAATTGGTCGATAATTCTCTTTGTTGAAAGGATCTTTCTTTTTGTACACAGGAGAAACTACTGCCAATTTCATTGAACTAGGAAATGTTCCTTGAAGTATGCCTTTGTTAAAGATATTAGCCAAAGGCCCTGCAATGATGTCAGCAGAGAGTTTTAAGAATTTAGCACTTATCATATCATGACCAAAAGCTTTATTGTGGTCAAGGCTAAGGATAATTTCTTTTAGTGTATCTTTAGTAATAGGTTGGAATTCAAAGAGCGTGTTGTGTTTCAAGTTGTTTTTTATGCTGATTATGCTGTTATGTTTTTCAAACATCTTGATGATTTGGTGCAAAGATAAATTAGAATCTTCTTTTGAGTTCATTTGTTCTGTGGTTTGGCCAACACTGATGAAGTGTTTATTCATGATTTCAGCTATGTTTTTGGGGTCAGTGATCAGTGAGTCGTTTTCTGATAGGCAGATATCTGTATCACCATGATTTTTACCGAATAAGTATGGTTTTAGTTTTTTCCAAAATGATTTTGAATCTAAAGTACCATTTTGACAGATTTCCCTGAAGTAATCTGATTTGAATCTTTGTCTCAAATTAGCGCAATGATTTCGTTGCTTTTTGTATTGTTCAAAGTTACTTTGTGTACTGTTCCTGTTGTATTTGTTCTTGAGTCTTGTTCTGAGTTTAATTGCCTTTCTGTGCACAGCTGTTAGGGGCTTGTTGTTAGCTCTGACAAGCCTTTTTTTCAGAGGTGCATGAGCATTTACAACAGAGCAAAAGATTTTTTCAAAGGTTTTAAAGGAGTTCTCAGCACTGTTTGGATTTTCACAAAGGTGGAAAGGTGCTTGTTTCAGATGCTGAAGAAAAGAGTCAGTACTGAAATTTTTGAAGTCTCTATAGTGTACAAACTTAGCATGATGCTTTGGGAGTTGTGATTTCCAGGCAGTCAAAATCAATTTGTGGTAATCACTTATGCTGGTCTCGATAGCTTTACTGTGCTTGAATTGCATTTTATGATTTGTAAGAATAGCATCAATTGATGATGGATTGCAATTTGGTTTAAAGCATGTGGGTTCTTTTATGAGGTTCGAAAGGCCCAAAGTACTGCAAATAGTTTTCAGGTGTAGGTTATCTGGTGTTAGATTTAGGTCACCAATTATGACAAAATTTTCATAGTTTAGGCTAGCTTTATCAACCATTTTGATAAGCGAATTTTGAAAACATTCGTTGCTTGAATTGGGTGGGTTATAAGTAGCAACCAGAAACCACTTTTGCTTTATGAGATTTATCTCAAGACAAATATTTTCTATTTGGTTGTCTTCTAAGCTGTTAATTCTTTTACTTTTGATTGAATTTTTTATGTAGACTAGCAAACCACCACCATGAGCATTTCTATCTTCCCGGTAAGGTGCTTTGTAGCCTGGTATTTGGAACTGACTTGTCGGAAATGTGTAATCGATCTTTGTTTCACTTAAAACAACAATGTCAAGTGAATTTGAAGTTATCAAGTCTTTTAGTTCACAGAATTTGTTTCTGATACTGTTTATGTTTAGATGAGCAATTATAGGATTTTTTGGACATTTTGTGCGCATATCTTTCAAATCTTTGTAAGGATGTTCTTCATCTTCCAATGAGCCTATTACTGTTTTTTGAGAAGTTTTAGATGATTTCAGTCAATAACCTGCCTTTATGCAATCTCTGAAGTTACAAGCAAGTCTTGCAGCCCCCCTTTTATTTAAATGTAGCCCACTGTTGTTAAGGTAGTCTACACTAATGTTTCCATTATCCAGAAAGTTGACATTTGTTTCATCACAAACGTTTTTGTATGTATTATTGAGTTGGTCAACACTAGTGTTCAAGTTCTTGTTCTTTAATTGATGAATGACTGAAGACAAAAAGATGGCACAATTTGGTAGTTTACCTTTTATATTGTTGACGATTGCTTTGATTTCCTGGTGGATGTTTTGTAGTGGTGTGGATTGCATCATGTCATTTATGCCACAATGAATAATTATTGCAGCTGGCTGTTTGGAAAGGCTTGGCTGAAGATAGTGTTTCATTTCCATTGATGTCATTCCACTGATGCTAATTTTGTTGACCCACGCATTAAATGTTTTAGCAAGTTTGTGAGGCTGGATGTCCTTAATCATTGAATCTCCAATTATGACAATGGTTTCTCTTTGCTGCTGGGTGCTTAGATTCAGTGTGGTTTGCTGTTGTGCAGTTGGCCTGTGTGTATTGTCATTTTTCTCAGCCTGCCTATTTAGTGGTGGCCTTGGTTGTTGAGTAGGAGTGTTATTGGAGGCTTTTGGTGGATGTGTTGCTGGGATATGGGGATGAGGTGGCTGTATATGGGGATGAGGTGGTTATTCCTCTGGATGCAATGTCAGCAGGATTTTCATTTGATTCAACGTAGAACCACGAGTCTGGATCTGTAACATTACGAATTTGCTGCACTCTGTTTGCCACGTATGTGTGAAATCTCCTTGATTCATTCTTTACATATCCTAGGACAACCTTGCTATCCGTCCAGAAAAACTCTTTGACATTCTGGTATGAAATCTCTGATCGCACAAATTCACTCATCTTGGCAGATACTGTGGCTGCTGTCAGCTCAAGCCTTGGAATTGTAAGTTCCTTCAAAGGTGCAACTCTTGCCTTGCCAATTACAAAGGAACAACTAACTTTTCCACTTTCACTAACTAATCGCAAGTATGAACTCTGACCATAACCATATTGACTGGCATCGGAAAAATGATGCAACTCTGCATGCTTATTTCGCCCGAAATTCTCAGGCTTGTAGCAACGCTTGATTTCCACATTTTCTAGATCCATTATTTCTTGTCGCCACTTCTCCCATATGACACGTAATTCTTCTGACACTGGGCTATCCCAATCAAACTTCTCTCTGCAAAGTTGCTGTAGAATTTGCTTTCCTTTTAATACTACGGGAGCAGCAAAGCCTAAAGGATCGTAGATAGAACTAACTGTGGATAATATTCCTCTCCTTGTGCATGGACGATCATTGAATTCAATTTTGAAGTTGAAACTGTCGTTTTCAACACACCATGACACACCAAGAACTCTTTCTGTTGGCAAAGGATCAATTTTGAGATCAATATTCCTTGCTTCTTCAGCACGGTCTTCTTTGCGAACTTCTTCAAGAACATCTCTTCTGTTACTCATGATCTTGTGCAGTTTAAGTCCAGCTTTTGCACAGACTGCTTGGCTGTTCTTAATCAAGGATACTGCCTCTTCAGATGTTTCAACTGACTTAAGACCATCATCAACGTAAAAGTCTCTTCGTATAAAATTCGCAGCATCTTTGCCAAATTCTTCCTCCCCTTCATCAGCTGCCCGCTTTAAACCAAAATTTGCACAACCTGGTGAACTTGCAGCTCCGAACAGATGAACTTTCATTCTGTATTCAACTAATTCTTTTTTAGGGTCCCCTTCTTTCCACCAAAGAAAACGAAGTAGATTTCTATGTTGTTCTGCAACATAAAACTGGTGAAACATGCTTTTGATATCTGCAACGAAAGCAACTGGTTCTTCTCTGAATCTCAATAGGACTCCCACGAGATCGTTAATCAAATCTGGACCTTGCAGAAGCTGTTGGTTCAGTGAAACTCCTCCATACTGCGCAGAGCAATCAAAAACAACTCGTATCTTCTTTTTCTTTGGGTGATAAACTCCCGTGTGTGGGACATAGTTGATCAGATTTCCTTGGAGGCGCAGTTCATCTTCTGGAACTTTTTCTGCACAATCATCAAGAACATTTGCCATAAAATCCTGATAATCATCATGAAATCTTTTGTTGCTTTTAAATCTTCTGCTCAGCTGCCACAATCTCTTTTCAGCAAGTGCTCTATTGTTGGGAAAATTTATATCATCTGATTTCAATGGAAGTGGCATTTCATAATGACCGTGTGGAGTTTTCTTTATATTTGCTTCCAAGATCCTCAGGAACCTTTCATCTTGTACTGAATGGGATTTCCCTTTCTTACTGCCTTCATTGAAATCTGATTCTAAAATTGCAAGCACTTTCTCAGGAACTAAGATCTCTTTAACTGTAGTAGGAAATACAAATTTGCTACTTTTTTCATCAACCAACATTTTGTTGCAATACCTTTGTGGCATACTACCATCATTTTGTGATTTGCATATCCTACCAATTACCCCCCAGCCTAATAAAGCTTTCTGTCCATATGGATCATCTTCTCCACCAACAACAACTTCTCTAGGACGTATTGCTCTGGGACAGTTATTACCAATGAGTAAAGAAATTTCTATATCATTATCACAAGGCATTAGTTTATCTGCAACACTTTGAAGATGACTCCATTTACTAACAACAGCTGCTTTGGGAATTTGATGGTGACTACCAGGTACTGTTTCTCTTGTGAACATTGGAGGCAACTCTATACACTCTTCTCTCTGGTAGTCTAAGACTTCTATTTCAGAAACACGGTTACTGTCTATCATAACATTTTGCTCTTGAACTGTTGACAACAGAAGTTGAGTTTGAGGGCCTTTAACTTGCAATTTGTCACAAAGTGCTTGTGAAATGAATCCAACATTTGACTGATCATCTAAAACAGCATATTGAAGTATTTCTTTATCTGGTTGGTTCTTAGGCCTGACCCATACAGGAACTATCATTGAATATTCTGTACTCTCATCTGTTTCTCCACAAACATTAATGCAATTTGTTGTAACTCTTTCTTGTTGACTTGTGGGTTCCTTATGAAAACATGTCAGATGACGTCCAGAGCACACTTTGCAAGACTTTTTATATCTGCAATCTTTGACCTTATGATTAGAGCTTACACCACACCCATAACACAAATAATTTGAAAAGAAGAATGACTTTTTCTCCTTATGTGGTTTTTCTGTGAACTTTTTGCACATGTCCAAAGTGTGATTTTCTTTACAAAACAAACAGTTTCTTTTGCTTTCACTGTTTCCTTTAGAACTTTCTGACTTAATATCTGTAGTATTTACTGTAGGGTCTTCCCTATCTGAAACTGATGTTGTAAATGTTTTGACAGCAAATTTCTTGCCAGGTTTGGTACTCTCTATTTCTTGCTTAGGTTTGTACATACTTTCAAGCTCTGGAATACAGGCATTGTCAGCAGCTTCCTTCACAAAAGCTGCAAATCTTGTAAATGGAGGATACCTATCTGGTCCTTCCCTGGACTTCCAGTAAGAAACCTGATCTCTCCATTTGCTTTGTAAACTATATGGTAATTTTTCCAGTAACTTCACATTTTCCTTTGCAAAGTCAAGCACATCTAGACTTTGTATTGTTTTCTTTGCAGCTACCACTTTCAGTAGAAAATCAGAAAACACTCTGATGGAATTGGGATCTCTTGGATTAATCTTTGGCCAACTGTCTAACTTACTGATGAATGCTGTACTTACAACATTCTGATTTCCATACCTCTCATGTAACAATTGTCTTGCTTTGTGGTATGCTTCATTTGTCCCAATTAAGATGTAATAGTCAACAATTTGCTTAGGTTTACCAGAGACATACTGACTCAGAAGATTCATTTTGGACTGCACATCCATTTGCTTTGAATCTACCAAAGCATAAAAGGTGTTATTCCAGATTGGATACTCCAATGGATCACCAGTGAACACAGGAACTGATATTTTTGGCATCTGACTTGATAAAGCTAATTGATCTGTAGCTTTTGCTTGTTTCAAACTTGCTTCTACCAATCTACTATTGGTCTTTGCAATGTTACTCATACACTGTTCTAAAGTTGAGGCAATTTTGTCCAAACTTCCACCAATATTATCTTGCTTTTCAAAGGGTTGAATTCCCTCACTTTGAAACCAGGGCTTGGCTGATGGATTCAATTCATGGTTTCTAACATAATCATTGACATCTTTCTGTTTGTCTTCAGCTGGAAGTGAATTCAAGCCATTCTCTGTAAGGCAATACTCTCCTTCCTTTGTACATGCAGCTAATTTTGTTTCATTTTGTGCTAATTGCTTCTTCAATTTCAAAATTGAAAGTTCTTCTTCTTGTTCAAGTTTTGATATTCTCAATCTTTTTTCCTCTTCCGCAAGCTTTATTTCTGTCTTAATACATTCACTTTGCTTCTGTAAGCTCCTCTTTTCTATCTCAGAGTTTGATGAGCCAGTGCAAGAGAATTCTGATGTTGAATGTTTTGA
The DNA here is from genome assembly GCA_964020215.1 of Aurelia sp. 3 sensu Dawson et al. (2005). NCBI lineage: Eukaryota > Metazoa > Cnidaria > Scyphozoa > Semaeostomeae > Ulmaridae > Aurelia > Aurelia sp. 3 sensu Dawson et al. (2005). The sequence continues at coordinate 9,705,501 of OZ026581.1, read as the reverse complement.
CCGCCTTGACCTTCTTGATGATTTTGAAGCATTTTCCAGCATAACTAATTTAGTCATCTCAATTTCTGATGTTACAGCATCTTTGAAATTGGTCCATTCATTTTGAAAGTGGCTTTGAATCCTCTCTATATGATTTATTTGCCCCTCATCTGTTATAAGCTCTTTCAGTTCCAAATATAGGTCTCCAAATTCAGCCCATGTAACTTGAGCCTTGCTGTATTCATGCTTCCAAAAATTAGCATCATTAGTTCTTCCAATGTTTAACAAGACTTGTCTCATGTGCTTGGTTGCCTGAGTTTTCTTGGATGCTAATGACTTTTGCTTTAACTCAATTTGATACTGCAACCCCTTTTCTGTAGGCTGTCTTTTCCTTGTTTGCGTAGATAAATATTTTTCAGGTAGTCTTTGAGGGTTAAATATAGGCTCTGACCTGTTACTAAATGTTTCTTGTCTTTCAAAGTAATCTTCCATTTTGAATAAATTACATCAATGGACAAAAACAAAGAAAAACATGCAAAAAGCACAAAAAAGGCGAAAATAACTGCTGCAAAACCAGTAGCAAAATACACACTGAAAAATGCGCTGCAAAATATGCTGCAAAATATGCTGCAAAATACATGGCGCAACAGAAAAACACATGCAAAGCAGGCAGTAATAAATTAACTTTTTTTGGTTCACATCTCACAAAAGGTAGGGTCACTTCAAATTCAAAGATATTGAAGAAATCAAAGCTTTTCAAAATTTAATCAATGATACAATAGAAAAGACACATTTCAAAACAATCTGTAACAAATTTCCATCCTTATATCAATGTTGTTCACAAAATTTATGTGTTACTGTGCTGCTCATCTGCAGTTTAAGGCCCATGCCCGCAGACACAAAACTTAAAAGCACGCTGGTAACAAATTTTCAGCAAACAAAGTTCAACTTCAATCCAACTTCATTTTCAGAAAGAATACAAGGGTACTTCCCTGAGCATCCAACATTGTGACCACCACTTTGAGACTTGACAAACTGATTGTTATTGTAACGCTGTGGAATCTTTATTCAGCAGCGAGACGAGCAATAAGACAACTTGGCCATTTTGTTATTCATACAAGCATCAACCATCAACTCAACATTAGCTGATAAATAAGTAAGATAACAATCTACAAAAAACAAAAACAAACAAATTACATAACTGTCTGGCCTAATCCAGTTGCATAAAACGAAACGATGAGAACTACAAATATCGTACCAGTTTGGCCTGTTTCTTGCTCGAAGTCCCATTTTTGTGGCTTTACGACTTGATTTTCTTCATTGACACGCCCCCTCTGGCTCCGTCTTCTTGTCACGCTATTTGTTCATTCAAAGTTTCAAAATTCGCAAAACAACAACTACAACAGCAACCACTGCGCCTTCGCAGCAGCTACAATACTTTCAATTTATTTGCAGTCATATCCTGTCTTAGAAGGAACTTGAATAATTTCTAAACATTGAAGGCTTCGAAAAGGCAAAAAAAAACACCGTTTTGAAATTTCATTTGAATGAACCATAAACCTAAAAAAATTTTAGTTTTCTGTTATTGACATACCTGCTCCAGACATCTCTTCACTGAGGTTTGTTTTGGAAAGTGGCACTTCGAGTAAATCTCAAGTTTTCTCCAAAATATCAAGCACTTTAGCAATTGTTTCAAAATAATGATGTTCAGGCCTATTGGCCAATTTGCCCCTTATTCTTCGAGCATTATTTTATCCAACCATCCAACTTTTTAACTGTCATCAGAACAGTTGTTTGTTCATGGAATTCAATAATATCATCGCCTTGCAAACTCGTCGAAAATTCCCGAGAGACATTCATCTCTGCTTGGCTTTTCCATTGCAGTAAAAGCAGACGAGAAATGACGAATCATAGTAACTATGGACGAATGTTGACGAATATTTTCGCGCCACAACGGCTCCCAACGGTCTGATTTGAGGTCTGGGTTAGAGAGAATGGCGTGAAGCTGTTGAGGCCGTCTTGGACTGATCGAGCAAAGGCGGCTCGACAAAGTGGAGATTGAGCTCATTTGCTTACAAAAGTATTGTTTTCCTCATCAATGATTGCAGCTGCGACAATAATGATATCAAAGCTTATCATTTTGTAACGAAAGATGATTGTTGTTGTGGAGCATTCGACCTCGAAGCCTAGTGTTGCGGCCTTCGGCCTCGCAGCTTTGCGAGTCGTTGGCCGTTATAGTCAATTAGTGGTCCGGAAAATATAATTTCTAGCCTTCACTTGGCACTGACTGAAAATAAACCAATCATTGGCAAGAAAAATATCATGTGACGATGAAAACAGGTCATGTGACCAAAATTAAGCGCTGTAATTGGAACCACAAGAACTTGTGGCAAATGGCCTAAATAGGGCCAGCTGTGGGGCTGGAAAGCCATGAGTCCTAGTATGAGCGAGGGGTGGGTGGGTGGTAGTGATTACTAGGACTCAACGTAATAAGTCTAGGGTCCGTTTAGATTGGCCCCAAAGCACTCAGTGCAAATCAGCGCATGTTTTCTCCAAAGTTAAAAAGTAATTAGGTAAGAATAGTAAAGGGTTTGGCCCTTAGGACATGCTCTAACCCCAACCACTGTGCGCTACGCCACTGTCCTTGTGCTAGATTTGAATTAGCTTATGCAGGAAAAACAATTTAGGGGTGTTCCTTAGTTAAAGAAAACTAGATAGGAGTCGCTCTAGGGCCCTAGTTATGACTTCACCACTTTAATTCATGTAAATCATCTCCTTCGACTTACGCGATAAGGGGCCCTAATTTTTTTTCACGTCACATATCAGAAGGCTTGGGTGGCAAAAGCCGTTTCGCCATACGGGCCAGACCAGTTTTTACCTCAATTTCAAATGGCCTCGGGTAGTCACAGCCTTATTCTCTTCGGGGTATCGTTCAAGTAGTATTATACAGTAATTTTGTTAGTAGTGTAGCTCGTAATATGTATTGTAATTTTTAGTGGAACATTGAAAAATCATTCTGAAGGGGTTGACTTATTACCTCCGTAGTTGCCCACAACTGATAGTAGGCAGTGTCTTGAGTGGCATAATCAATTTGGGCTTCCGCCTTTCTGTGACATGTAAGGCGAGGGGAAAGTAAGTCTGGAAAGCATTTTCGATCTATCAGGCTTTTTCTGATCATTCTTATCTGTTTATGTTTTTTTTGAAGTGGGACAATGTGGGCATACTGAGACTTCAGCCATAACTCAGAGCCCTGAACTGCTTAGAATTTCCTTTTGCATCCAAAATGTGAAGAAGGCTTTGCTTCACTGCGATTGCTATTATCTTCTTGTGCCAGCAAATAGGCCCAGACAAACCGCAAAGATTTTGATTCGATCGTTTACTGCCAAATTCGACAACGGCCATCCAAGTTAAAATGGTGAAGGATCAATGCATAAGGACATATATTCGTTTCTTGGTTGCTTTAGATAAAAGGCAAAGACTGTTATCTCAGCGAATGGAGAATAGCTGTGGAATATGATTCCATTTACTTTTCTAGTCATTTATCTGATAATATTCCCGAGAATATTTTTCAGTGATACAAGTTTTAGAAATAGACCCACTACTTTCCCGCTTGTCGAATACAAGTTAAATGAAATGATTGACAGTTCTTTTAACAGTGATATATTATGAGATTTTGTTGAATTCGGGCCCACATTACCACCCCCCTCCCCAACTCTTCTCCATGCAAGAAAAATGAAGCAAAAACTTAAAAGTAGCTTAGATCGAAAATGGAACGCCTCGTTCTTTTTAGAAACTCGTTGATTCGAATGCAGTTCATGAAACAAATAAACCTGCAAACTTGATAAGTATTTTCAACATCAGTTGACCAGCTTAAACTTCACGAATATCTCTCAAATATGGCAACATCTAGAAGAAGCAGATCCGATTTAAGGTCCGGACAAACAAGAAGCCGCACAGCTTTAAACACACAATCTTCGAGACCTCAAAGAGGCACGTCCTTACACTCAGTGCATTCAGTAGCGTCAACTTCCCAAGTTCGACTCCAGCTCTTCCGAGAGGCGTTTAATTTCATTGATCAAGATGGAGATCAAATCATATCTAAAGGTATGAAAGTTTGTAGCCGTGCTTCGAGGGCCATGCTCTGTAGGTAGCAACAGAAGATCTACCAAAGGGAAGATTTGATGGTAACAATGGCAAAAGTTGGCTTCCCCGCTTAGCGTTATTTCGAGGATAACTTTTGGACACCCCAACCCGAAACTTTAGTGTCAGTCAATTCAAAAGTAACAAAACAAAATTATCACGCTCAACTTTCACCTTGTTGTGTTTATTTTCTTAACTGTGTGGAATTTTTGCATGTTCCTGTGATTTCTGTAGCTCTTCCTTTTCGTGATGAAGTTGTTTGGGCCTAACTTGTGATGATGGCGGTATGGTATTTTCCGGACGCACAGTTAATCGTCGACTTTGACATGCAAAGTGCTATACGTTTTTTTGGCGATTCTCTTAAATTTTATTAGGTTGGCCTTTGAAGTTTAATTTGTGTATCTAGTTTTCATCGGTTTCACTCTTCTTTGCTTGCATAACTGACAAGTTGAATATCGTTGACCAGTGGCGTAACGCAGTTTAGGGCACCTTAGTTCAAAACCTAAGGGCCCCCGACTATAAGAGGCCCCAGCAAAAGGTTTCTTTTGTTATCTACTTTCAAGTAAGTTTCCTAGATGTGGTGATCTATAGAAAAGTTTTACAATACGATCACGATCAAAGTGGCACAGTAAACATGGAATTGATTCGGGAGATGCGTTTTGAGCCAAAGTACACGGCGTGTCCTCAAAATTTTCCTGGTGGCTGTGCCTCCAGACTCCCTCATTTTTCTGCCTCTGCTACTGATTCGCCCCTGTTATGTTGCTGGCTTCGACGACACATATGTTGAAAGTAGAGTACTATCGTCCTTATCAGACCACTTTTCAGAAAACTAAGATTTTCGGAGAGGTCAAAGAAGTTCTGGAAGGGAACTCACCTTGAATAGGCTTCTCAACTCTTGCTAAAAACCTCAAAGTGAGATCTGTACCATCCGTACATCCGTTTCCTTGTTGTCATGCTGGAACCACACAAAAACGGACAGGTCTGAAACGCATAAATTAAGCCGAATCGCCCTTGTCAGACCACCGCAGACGAACGATGAATTTAGCACATCAAAAACACTTTTCAAGGCCGTTGACAGTTCAAAAAAGTATTTTTGCTTTCCCAAAAAGCCAGAAAGTTACATGACCAATTCTAATTTGACTGAAAATGATTTCAAAGTATTGTTAATTTCACTCCCACTTTCAACTCTCTTATCCTTGACCTCAGTCAACTCTAACCACGCGATGTGTCAATAGTCTACAAAACTAAAGGGTTTCACATGGTGGACACACCTGGGCGGCATAATGTCAGTTACAGTGCTCTTCCAAAAGGAGCCTTAGGTCTCGCAATTTGGGTGCGATTCTCGAAATGTCTTTGGATATGAAAGTGGAAGAGTTGGAAGAAACATTCCTGAAGACTATTCTATTTTAAATGAAAGACATATTGAGAAACAACACAAAATAGACATGGTGTGTGGAAACATCGAAGGAAATATGAATTGTACTTACACCTTCGTGGCAGGTAGGTCAACTTCAAAACTTTATTGCAGTCTTCTGAGCAAAACAAAACAGTGAAAGCGAAGAAATATCAAAGAGATGACATCAGCAAACAACTTTCGCGCGCTTTTTGGAAAAGCTAGGACCAAGCTCCCTTTGATTTAACATTTTATTAAAGGCCGCTGCACAACACGGAATCGATGGTGGTCTGACAGGGGCGATATCACTCTAGGCCATTGCGATTGTTTTATCTTTTGCCTGCGGAACTTATTTACTTCAAGTTTAAACTGCATATGGTAGCTATTTTGACGTTTCTATCAATTTCATCTCATTTACAAATGCTTTAGCTGGGGGGGGGGCTCAAGTGGAAAAATCCCTAAGGGCCCCGACTGTCTCCGTTACGCCACTGTCGTTGACCCATTTTTATCCCAAGAAGCAAGATTGACACAATCATTTTGAATGCACACGGGAGCACTGTTTGTTTATGAGAGATTTAGAGTTAGCAGGAGTTTATTTCAAAACTCAAGATATGTGAAAAGATCGAGTAAGAGATGGAGAACATGGAAATAAATGCAAGTTTGCTTTGCTGTTAAAGGGTCGTGTCGGGGGTTGGGTAATAGATTTCATAAACAGATCGTCCGGCAAATACCGCCGTCCGAAATTAGTCGCTGATACCCTAGGCCTAACGAGTGAGGCATGTGACGCGTAACAGGCTTAACTATTTTAGCATTCCAACAGCGCTTGAGCGTCAGAGAACATTCTCCAACCAAGAAAATTATGCACTGGTCAATTGACACCCTGGCCCCCCCATCCCTGGGACATAGCGGGGAAGTTGGGGAAGTCAAAATTTTTGGAAAGTTTTACTTCCCCGCCCTTTTTCCTGCTATCGGGGTCGCATGGCCTGTTAAGTTCTAGACTTATGCCTTTTCGTCCCTTGTTTCCCTGCGTTCTTTGATTTGCTGATATCACTTGGTCCATAAGGTGGGAGTTCTCGTACACTCAACGAAATCGCTTCAAAATCTGGTTTTAAGAGCTCAAATATTGAAAAGGAAACTTTTAGCACAAAGAATGATGTTGTCTTGACGTACAAAACGCAAAATGCCTACCTTTCAGACAGTAATCTTTCTCTGTAGAAGCAAAATAGATCCATCGAAGCTGCGAGAACTCCAGGCTGCTTCAACCGTTCCTTAAGAGCAACAACAACAACATTCTGAATGGCGGCCCCTGATTGGTTAAAAACTGAATTCTAGCGATTTGATTGGTGAATACGGAACCACCCTACGCGGGCCTAAAGTGGGCCCACTATTTCAGAGTAATGTTATTAGTCCCTCTTGACCAAGGAACGCAGGGAAACAAGGGACGAAAAGGCATCAGTCTAGTTAAGTTCTAGACTTATGCCTTTTCGTCCCTTGTTTCCCTGGGTTCTTTGATTTGCTGATGATACCTCTTGGTCAATAGGGACTCATGATATTACGCTTATTTAATGGGCCCACTTTTTCAAAATGGCCTAAAGAGGTGGGAGTTCTCGTACACTCAACAAAATCGCTTCAAAATCTGGTTTAAAGAGCTCGAACAATGAAAAGGGAAGTTTTAGTACAAAGAATGATGTTGTGTTGACCTACAAAGCGCAAAATGCATACGTTTCAGGCAGTAATCTTCCTCAGTGGAAGCAAAATAGATCCATCGAAGCTGCGAGAACTCCAGGCTGCTTCAACCGTTCTTTAAGAGCAACAACAGCAACATTCTGAATAGCGGCCCCTGATTGGTTAAAAACTGAATTCTAGCGATTTGATTGGTGAATTCGGAACCACCCTACGCGGGCCTAAAGTGGGCCCACTATTTAAGAGTAATGTTATTAGTCCCTCTTGACCAAGGAACGCAGGGAAACAAAGGACGAAAAGGCATCAGTCTAGTTAAGTTCCTCGCCCTCAGTTCCAGGGTACTTCAGGATGTTTACTTGTTTATAAAAGGAGCCAATCAGAAAGTTTGATATTTTCGTTCTGTGAAAACCATTTTTCACCCATCAGCTACAACAGTAGTCATCCTGTCGAAATAGCTCTCTTCTGAACAAACTTCTTTTCCATGGTCTCTCTGCTATTGAAAGTTTATCTCAGAAGCATCAAAGCACGCACTAGTCACTGCTTATATCTCAGATATTGGCTGGTATCTCGTTAACACGCAAAATATTTCGAGTAACGACCCTGCTGAGCATTAATACAAACTCTAACAAAAATTGCTGGGATAAGCACCCACAATACGTTTTTCTTGTATGTCTGCTCCCCCGGGTGGCTCCCACAATCCCAGATTCAATATTTATCAATTTCGTTACTTGAAGAAGTCAGTGGTGTGGTAAGGGTAAACTAAATGAGGGGCACTGAAAATTTTTGGGGCCACGCTCTTTTCTTTGGTTCTTTGGCTTAGGATGCATCTCCCAACATCATGCTTGCTGATAGTGAGAAGTAGATATTGATGTTGTTGTGACAGCTATTTGATAAATTAGAGGGTGAGGAAATTTTTGAAAAAACGTCCTTCACTTTGGCCTAGAATGTATCTCTTGATTCCATTCAAATCAAATTACAATTATTTAAATCAAAGTATGAAATTCCGTCACGAAATTCAGCACTATTAGTATCCTTCTTCTAGCATTTCTCACAAAAATTGTCAGCCAACATATACGTAGCTTGGGTACAAGAGCCTCTGGCCTACCTTGCCTTGCCGTTTTCTCATCGGTTGTAAAAGAATCTCGAGGACCATCTTTAGGCAAAAATGGGGAACCCATACCCCCCGTGGCCATGCCATTTGTTATGGCTGGTCCTTGCAAAGTCAGTAACCTCTGACATTGGATTTCAATCAGTCTCATCCCTTATTTTGCAAAAATTGATCCTAAATGCCGAATCGCTTTGACAAGGACTGTGAGTATCTACAATCTTGGTCAAAATTCTTGGGACAAATCACAAAATTGCACTACTTCAGTCTTTGATTACGTGCGCCCCGCTCCCCCCGTTTCAATGTTGCTTGAATCAAACGCCATTCGACCACCTCAACATTGAATTAGGGGGGAGGGGGATTAGAAGGTCCTAAACATAAGTTTGTGCGTCGATAGTTTAGGAAACATTGTGAAAAACAACGAAATTTGCCTGTGTCCCAAGTTATTTTGACCTGGATTGTGGGTACGAGCTGAAAATTTAGAATTTCAAGAATATAAAACGCAGAGAATTTTATGTCAGTGTCTTACAGTCAAAGTAAGAGAAGTGTGACCAGCATAATCCCAGAATATTTAATTATTCCTAATATTATTGAATTATTACCAGAATGATAATTCGAATGATGATATGACATGTGGTTTCAGGGGTTCATATTGCCAGATGCATGCAATGCCATGTTTTGTTCTTCCCGAACACACACATCCACTGAACGATAAATGTCCAACTGACAGTGTAGAGGCGGTCAAGAGAATCAAAATATCATAATTATATGATTCTTCAAAATCAATATTTCATTATGATACGATAAATTTTCACTTTAATCCATTTCAATCATTCAAACTACACGACGTTGACTTGACTATGAAACAAGCCTATGATCCTTGATCAAATTTGCTAACATTTCTGCCCAACAAGACTGAAAATTAGCTGAAAAGTGATCTGGGAAAATCATTTCACATGCACTGCTGTATTTCATATGTAAATCATAGACATGACGTCATACCGGGTGAGCCAGAGAAACTTCCCACTTTTGAAAATTCATCGAGCCAAGAATAGTTCACAGATCTGAATGATTCAAATTTTAGTTAAAAGCCGAAAGATCGAAGTACTATATGATTTGTCTCATTTTCTCACGATCTCACGAGTGCTAGAAATATACCGGGTGAGCCAGAAAAAAGTTCGCACTTTTGAAAATTCATAACACCAAGACTACTTCACGGATTTGAGTCATTCAAATTCCACTGAAGAGTCGAAAGATCGAAGTATTTTTGTGATTTTTCTCGCTGTCCTACCGGCACTAGGAGTATTGGTAAATTCAACTTTACAAAAATTTCATGGTTGCAAACTGACTGAGAAATGGCCTAAAACACTGGTCAAATCATAAAGGATTTCTCGCACAGATCAATGAAGAAATGCAGTTGTTCATGGGTGTGAGATATCAACTGCCCATTTATTGCCATGGGACTGAAAATCTTTGGTATTTGTTTGAAAATTGATGTCGTATAAATCTCGAGAGAGGTGAATCGCCCATTGCGCCTTCTGTGTAAGGAGATACATTACAATTTGATCAGTGTTTTAGGCCTTTTTTCAGTCATTTTGCAACCATGAAATTTTTGTAAGGTTAAATTTACGGATGCTTCTATTACTGGTAAGACAGCAAGGAAAATTACAAAATTACTTCTATCTTTCTGCTTTCAACTGGAATTTGAATCATTCCAATCTGTGAAGTACTCTTGGTGCTATGAATATTTAAAAGTGGGAACTTTTTCCTGGCTCACCCGGTATACAAGTATGATGTCATTCTTAAAAGTTGCTGATGTCAGCAAAATGCAAAACATTACATATCAAATGAAAGTAATACCATGAACGAAAACAAATTGATTGGTGCCAATGTCATTGAAAACAAGCAAAAGAAGGCTTTTATGTATGTTTTAGTGATTACGGCTACGGGACCTGTTGCCAAGTATGGACATGTCATAGTTACGTTACAGATCATACGATGATGACCTATTGTTTATTTGATACAATATAAAACTTGGTTCAATGTCACACAAGTTCCTGTTTCTATCACAGTCAATGTAAGGGTAACTGCAGGAAGTTTGGTTTGAGGGCCTTTGGTGTCCCCGCATGTAGAATAGGGTTTACCAACTTAATTCATCAACCATATTGACATGCTAGCTACATTATAAGAATCAGTTTGATAGAACCTGATCAACAGCCAGCTAACAAGTAAACAACGGGTTTTGAAACATTAAAACTTTCTTTTGACTCATCCCATGAATTTCGTTGCTGCTCACAATCACAATGTTTGACATTGTCCATTTTTGCTACAAACATTTTCCTATGTATCTTTTTCTAGATGACTTGAAAAGTTTGTATGAGTCCCTTGGTGTGGAGAATGTCTCTGATAGTCAGTTTGATGAGATGCTGTCAGAGATTTCTGGGCAGCTGAATCATTCGAAATTTCAATGCATGATGGCATCAAGGGCAGGTGACATGGATGACTCTCAAGTAAGCAGCGTTTGTTTCACTATGTCCGTTCTTTTCTGTTCCCTTGTAGTCAGGAGCGTAAATTGGGGATGGCAATGAATGTCCATTGGCTGGCAGGGAAACAGGATAACATTGATTCTGCAGGTCATGTGTTTATCGCTGTCCAACTTTAGATTTGAGAAGCTGAACACTTACGACAGGGTCTCCCACAAAATTGTGCCCTGTTTGTGTGGCTACTGTGGAAGAGTACCAGCCTTAATAGAACTTTTAACTATTCCGAAAAGGATCAGAGCCGAAAGATATTTTGTTACATTTTGCAGCATTTTGAATCTTCACAATGGTGATAAAAGCTCTAAGGCCACTCGATCGAATGTCGCCTTTAAAATGTATCAAAATAGCGCTCGATCTACCGGGTGTCCCAAAAAAAGGTAACAGATTTGATCAGGGCTAGCGCTAAGAATTTAAGTCCAATCAATTGGTAATAACCTTTAAACTAATTCTCGATAGTTTACTTGAAGAAAGACACCTTGTTTGTTGATATTGGAGCATTACGCAGGCTACCTTCACCTCCAAACCAGAGCTTTTAGGATTTGGCCTAAACTACAAACGTGCTTTTGTGGGGAATCTCCTCGAGGATAGGCACAATGTAGAAAGTCCGAGGGAGGATCTTTGCTTTGTGCATGCACATCTAATTACAAATGCAAAAACTGAACACTGAAAAAGTCCCTAAGGAATATCTTTACTCGGCCAAAATAAAAATGAATTTACAAAGGAGAAGCAATCTTGAGCAGCTAATTAAGTCATATACGAGAGTTGCAGTGACTCACACTGATGACGGTGATCCCACAGTTAGTAAAACGCTTATAGACCACTTCTCTACCAGTAAGCCAAATTACATTCTTAATGTAGATATTATAGAAACTGGAATGGTTGACCACTACATGATTTACGGTATAAGAAAGGTAAACGCATCGATGCTTAATTCCTCCAAAAAGCAGAGGCTGGCTGAAACTCGTAGCTTGAAAAGGTATAATAAAGCCTTGTTTCAACAAGATCTGCAAGAAATTGATTGGGACTGTATTCTTACACCCCTAGCCGATGAACCAAGTAAGATGGTAACAACATTCCAAGAGATCTTTGAATCGCTTTTGAATGTGCATGCACCCCTTAAAGTCAAGAAGCTACGCAATGAATTTGCCCCATGGCTCACTTCCTCGGTCAGAGACCTTATGACTAAAAGGGATAGGATGAAGAAGGCAGCTACAAAAAATCCTCACCTTTGGCCAAATTATATAGAGCTACGTAATCAATGCACTTCTGCGATACGAAAGGCAATTCAGGATTATTATCATGGATTAATTGAAGAAACCAAAGATGATCCTAAGAAAATGTGGAAAACCATTAACAGGGTGTTGAATAAGGACTCGGCCGGTAAATCTCTTTCCAATCTAAATGTAAATGGTAAAGTAGTGACTGGAGAGGGTGAACTCGCTGAGGCTTTGAATCAGCATTTTGTTTCTGTTGGCCCAAAGCTTGCAGAAAAAGTTAAGACGACACCAAGTGACAACCCACTTAAACACATCAAACCGAATGATTCAGCTACCTTGATCTTAAAGCCAGTAAATAACTCCCAGATCCTGAAGAGCTTAAAACAACTCAAAAATGGCAAAGCATGTGGGCCTGATAAAATACCTACAACCTTGGTAAAAGATGCAGCTAATTTCATTTCATACCCATTGACTCTTATTTACAATTCGTCAATAAAAAATGGAATATTCCCCGATCTTTGGAAAATAGCTGGAGTTGCTGAAATATTCAAGTCTGGGAAAAGATGCGATAGCAATAACTACAGACCAATCTCAGTGCTTTCAATTTTCTCAAGAGTATTGGAAAAAATTGTGCATGATAAGTTACACGAGTTTCTCAAAGCAAATGGTATCTTAACTAATAACCAATATGCATTTCGGAAACTCTATTCCACGATTATGTCCTTGATAAATAGTACTGAGCATTGGCTTGAAAATGCTGATAATCGGAAGCTGAACATGACAGTATTTCTAGACCTGAAAAAAGCCTTTGATACGGTAGATCACAAAATATTGATAGATAAACTGTTCAAATATGGTATCAAAGGAAAAGAAAGAGAATGGTTCAAGTCATACTTAAGTGGACGAAAGCAGTTTTGTTCTGTAAACGGTCAAAGGTCAAAGACCGAGGAAGTTCTCTGTGGCATTCCTCAGGGGTCATGCTTAGGTCCCCTCCTTTTTATTGTGTACCTCAATGACTTTGAGGGTTGCTTGGACTTCTCCAAAGCAAAAATGTATGCCGATGATACACACACAACAATCGCATCTAATGACATAAGAGAGCTCGTACGCATGACAAAGAAAGAGCTGTTAAATATCAGTGACTGGTTGAGGGTAAATAAACTAAGTGCAAACCCGAAAAAAACTGAATTTATGGTTATTGGTCATCAACGAAGAATAAATGAAATTGATGACCTCCCTCCACTCAAACTTAACGATTCCGAAATAAAACGTGTGGAGAAAACCAAGTCTTTAGGTGTCATTATCGATGAAGGGCTGAAATGGAAGGATCAATATAAATCACTGACAGGAAAGTTAGCAGGTGGTTTATCATCTTTGAAAAAACTTAAAGACGTTCTTCCCCAATCAAAGTTATGTGATGTGTATCACGCTCTCTTTGAGAGTCACATACGCTACGGAAACGTAGTATGGGGTAGCATCTCTTCATCTGAACTACAAGCACTTCAACGTCTCCAAAACAGAGCCCTATCAATTATAGAGCGAGCAAGATTTAAGGACCCGTGGCCTAAAAAATGGCTAAGCGTTGTGAATCTTGTTCGTTTTGATCGCTGTGTTATGGTATATAAGATTTTAAACAAACAATGCCCTGAAAGCTTGTGGAATATGTTCCAACAGAGATGTTCTATATCAAATTATAATACGAGGAATTATAGAGATCTCCATATTCCCAAGCTAAACCTTGAATTAACCAAAAAAGGATTTCATTACTCGGGCATTAAGGCTTGGAACGATATTCCAGTTAACATCAGAGAACTGCCATCACTGCGCCTATTCAAAACACATCTAAAAAGGCATTTGATGACTGATGAGCCTTGATAATTAACTAAAACCCCCTCAAGAACGACTCCCTGGAAGATCAGATTCAATAATTATCCTATATTCTTAGTTTTAGATTTTGTAAGCTGTATTTTACTGAAGGGATATCGTTGTTTAAATGAATTATATATATATATATACTTAAGCACGAGAGAGCGCTTTCAAGGATCTTATCCTCCTCGTGGATATTTAGTCCTTTTGGGTATAAGTGACGAATTCTTGTTTTGTAATAATTTCAATGATCACAAAATGCATTTTATTCGAACAAGGGATGTTTTTCCACACTCAAGAGGGCCTGATTACATGGGCGAGTTGACCCGCTTGTAGCTCGGCTTTGTCCCTGAGCCAACCCGGCTGAAACCAAAACGAGTCTACCTCCGCAACACATTTCAGTATGGCGATCAGTCGAAGAAAACGTCAAATTTTGTTTCAGATTACTTCTTCTCTTACCATTATGTGGACACTCCCTTTTCAGATGTACCGTACATACGGGATACTATTCTTGTATGCTATCCGTAGAAAGCACATGAACCAAAGAATTTTAGCTTATTATGGCTCAAGGCGATTTCCTTTCTAACTTCCTCATACTGACGAGGTTTTATCATCACTGAAGTCCTTGTTCATAAACTCCATTCTATTTTTGAAGTTACTGAGTGACATTGAGAACTTCTTTGCACTTGCACTTGCAGCGGCAGCCATTTTGTTATGATGGTGGTGGCCAAAACGCATGTACGTACAGCGAGTCAACCCGGTGTTGACTCGGCAGTTGCGATTATATGGGAAAATCAACCCAGTGTTGACTCGATTGCTGTGATTACATGGGAAAGGCCAGCTCGCCTGGCCGGGTTGACCCGCTTTCGAAAAACGGGTCAACCCGGCAAGACGGGTTGGCTCGGGGTTGGCTCTCTTCATGTAATCGCAAAATGTTTTATGCAGGATTTGACCAAAGCATCGGGACAACTTACTGAGCCGTAAACGAGCTACAAGCGGGTCAACTCGCCCATGTAATCAGGCCCTAACTTTTATTTTGCATGAACAGAGATATCCCTTTGGGAAAAAATTCTTTAGTTTGATTGTCAAGTTCGATTTGGATTTCTATTAAGAATTTTTCTGAAGCACGAATCTTCTTGTGTGTACTTGATTCAGGAGATTCCACAACTAGCGCGTTGACAGCTTAGGCCGAAACCCAAAAGCTCTGGTTTGAGATAGAGGCAAATCTAGACTTTCAAGACTGAAATTTCTACTCTCAATGCTCCAACATCAACAAACAAGGTATCTATCTTCAATCTAATTATCGAGGATTAGTTTAAACGTTGTTTCCGACTAATTCGAGCCAAATTTTGCAGCTTTGATTCCCCGAGTGGACCACTGATTAGGAACCTTGGTTGGAAGACCATTCGTGAGCTTGTCAATGAAGAGTCCAGATCAGAGGTCTACAAGTCTCTCAATGGGCTTGCTCCACAGTACATGCGCAATCTTTTCACTAGAAACTCTACTGATAATAATGTTCAAGACAAAACATGGCTTAAGTCCTCCTTTTATGAAAGAAATTTTCCATCCACAAACCAATCATTATAACCTCAGAAATGATCGTGATTTTAACTTACCAAGAGTGAGATCAGTCATGTACGGCTCAGAAACTGTTCGATATAGGGGTCCACAGTTATGGTGTACACTTCCAGTCTCTCTAAGACACTCAACTAACTTGATTGAATTTAAGACCAAAATCAAAGCTTGGAAAGGAAATGAATGCCAATGCCAATGTAGGCTCTGCCGAAATTATGTACCACTTTTAGGTTTTATATGATGTTTTTATCCATTCTTTTCTTGTAAATTGAAGTAGTTGGCTTTTATTAGCTATGTTTGTAAATATTATATACATGTATAGCTATTTTATACCTTATTTTTTATGCCAACATTGTAAATAAAGTGTTAATGATAATAATAATAATACTAGTAACTCTCGTAGCCTTCGAAATACGGCAACGGACTTGAGGCTGCCAAAGAAAACATCTGCAAATGGGCAGAAGTGTCTTTCTTTTCGCGGAGCTAAACTTTGGAATAGCCTCCCAGCTGAGACCAAACAGGCATCCTCTATATATATTTTTAAAGATAGCTTATGATGGACTGGCGGTTTTGTTTTTTAGGTACTTTTCTTTCATTTTTATAGATAGGATTTTTTTATTAGATGTACTCATTGTAGGTAGTTTTTAGCGGTTTTTAACTTGTTTAATTTTTGTAGGTTTTTTATATGGGGGGCCCCTTGTAAATCAACCAGTTGGTTGAAGGGTCTCCCTCCCTAATAAAATGAAATATGAAATATGAAATATGAAATATGAAATTCTTAGCATTAGTCGTGATCAAATCTGTTACCTTTTTTTCTGGGACACCCGGTAGGCCCTTTCAAGAATAGCTAAAAGGTCCATTATCTCGATTTTTGATATAGCTGCATAGGTAAGGCTTCAACTTAAGAGTTTGAGGCCTCGTTTGAGTCAATGTGACAAATGACTTCTGATTTATGGCAGAGAAGAACCAAAATACGTGGTTGCTTCAAAAACAGTTCTTCTATTGTTCCCTTGTGAAGTGCAAGTTAAAAAAATCAACCAAGAAGGGGTTCTAGCGTTGCATTTATGAGTTTTTTACATCTTAAAGAGTGTTTATTCATAATACAACACCATCAACCATTTTTTATCATCAATTAAAAGATTTACAACAAGATACTCACTACACTACTTACAAAATACTCTACGATACTTCAAATACAATACCATGGGGAGCAAGATATCATGTCTACCCCGTGGCTTTAGGAAGGCAAAAAGAGAGAAGGGAAAAAGGCAAGACTACATAGAACTATACTCAAAAAAGAAAATTCACTAAAAAAGGGGGACTTGGTGGCTGCTCGACGGATGGCAAAAATTTGGACGAATTCAATCAAATCGACCAGTTTCATGGATAAACTGTAAAGTTAACTCAAGGATATTCCTACTGATTTCATGTGGGAAGTCCTTATTACCATACATTAACAATTGCGTTAAAACCTCGTTTGAAGGTTTAGTGAGTCCAAACGGTCGAACTAATGCAAGAACTCCAGCGAGAAGATCTCGTCGTTGGGTGTCAAAAGATGGATCAACCAAAGTGAATCAACCATTTGCAAATGTAGGGAAAATTTGAAAACGAGGCCAGAACCCTTTCAAACATTACTTGATTTTGACGTTGCTTGAGAAAGATGCCTGGGGGAAGGGGGGTATTTGACGTAAATTTGTACGGGGGGAGTGTGCCTATGAAATTTTTTGTTATCCAGCTCCAGAATTTTGCCTTCAAATGATACCAGATTCTAGAAAAAAATTGGTGAAAAGTATACTTCAAAACACAAAATTGTACTAAATAATAAACCGATCTAACAAAATATCCCCTTTTGACATGCTCCAGAAAAAATGCCCTCTGCCTTCTTTTGATACCCCGTTCTAGATAAAATAGATGAAAACGATACCCTGAAAAACGGCACATCCCCGTCGGACAAAGTTACTAAGTACCCTCCCCGTCGGAGAGAATGGGAGTACTGCTTTGAAAGCAATGACTTATGTTGCATTTGCTCTGCCATAAATCAGCACCTTATCGTCAGAATCGACTCAAAGAAGATCTCAGACTCTACCAAGTTGAAGCCTGGCCTATGCAACTGTGTACCAACCAAGACCATTGGCGTTATAGCTTCATCACAGCAACACACAAATGGGGCACAATTATTTGGGAAGCACAATTTACCCTACACAATACTTACTATACGACCTACAATTATTCTACAGTATTACAAATACGATACCATGAGGAGCAAGATGTCATGTCTACCCCGTAGGCTTGCGGGAGGAAAAGAAGAAGAAGGCAAAACTACATAGAAGTACTCAAAAAAAAATCACTACAAAAAGTGGTCCAGGGGGTACTCCCTAATTTTCAAAGCGGGGGGGGGGGGGTCCGTGCCACGATTTCTTTGCTGACCCCTAAGTATTAAGCCTAATGTTTTGGGGACTCCAAATATTGAGTCTAACATTTTGGAGACCCGAAATATTGTTATCTATTTCTGGGACCCCTATAATGTTTTTTAATGATTTTGGTTTGAGCTTCTTTAACTTTACAAGTTTTTAAATAATACCAAAACATCTCTTTCATGATTCACAACTTCAGGGTCACATTACATTCCATGTGAAGTCAATGCAAGTTAAATCCCACGATTTTCTTCAGATTGGTGGACCCCAAATATTGAATTTTTGTCTATGCTGTCATTGCTGCCATTCACAGACCCCAAATATTCATTTAACGTAAATTTTCGGACCCCAAATATTGGCCGTATTGAAATTTAGGGAGTACCTCCCTGGGAAAAAGGGGACTTGGTGTCTGCTTGACGGAAGACAAAAATTTGAACGAATTCAATCAAATCGACTAGTCTCATGGTTAAAATGTAGAGTCAACTCAAGGATGTTTTCATTGGTTTCATCAGGGAAGTCCTTATTACAATATGTTAATAGTTGCGTTAAAACCTCGTTTGAAGGATTACTGAGTCCAAATGGTCGTACTAATGCAAAAATCTAGCGAGAAGATTTCCAGTGAGAAGTAAGGAGATGAAATGAGAGATATAGCAATTCCATTATAACAAGTGCAGCCATTTAGCATCTAATGCTCCAAGGCTCTTTTGTTACCCTGGTTCACTCTTGGTCTCTTGCCTTGCTTATATTTCAAAGTTTGAGAATTGAACAGAGGCAAGTATCACTGATTATCGTGAGCAAATTTATCAGGTTTATTTCCAAGCGCAAACCTTTTTGTTGTTGCAAGTTCAATCGAATTTTTTGTCTGCATTGCTCATTGTCATGAAATTTGTCTCAAACATTTGCTTGCCATTTTGCAGCAATAGACATTTGAAGTCAAATTTCATTAAATCAATAAGACATTTAGATCTAGAAAATTCAAAAAAAGAAAACGACGAAAGGAATGATGTGATTTTTTCTTGAAATTTGATCGAAGGATATATGAGAACGTCTAATAACTAGTTTCTTTTACTAGCTTTTCAAAGTGTGGGAAATGAAGGTTTGAACTTGCTATTGGTGAGAACATTAAGATCCCGATTTGCATAATTGATGTTTCGACGATCAGCCCAGTCTCTAGTCTAAAACAGTCACTTTTTACAGGTCCTATTGAATGCTTTCAAGATCTTGGATCCAGAGGGCACTGGAAGAATACCAATCAAAGAATTTTGCAATCAATTACGAACAATCGGATACGAGAGGTAGCATTTCTTTTCCATTTACACCAATTTTGCATGCGAACTTTGAACAATTAGTAAATGATGGAAGACGTGAAAAGTTAGACGCAAGGAATGACACTCTAGGATCTAAGTTTAGTGTGCTTCAAAGTTTTTCCTGCTTGAACGGAATTTATTTGTAGATTGAATCGAATAAGCTGTACAGCCGAACTGCTCTGGTTGCCGAACCGGCAAATTGTTTGCTAATCACTGTAAAGGCCCAGTGCTGTTAAATGCTTTGTTTGATTGATAGGTTGTTGTTTTTGTAGTTGTAATTTTATTTTGATTCGATTCATATATACAATAGCTAACAATATATAGATTATTTAAATGTATACAAGTTAAAATCGAATATACCGGGTGAGTCAATAAAAACGCCCCGCGTTTGAAAAAAATCCTGATCCCTGAATATCATAGCAATGATGTTGAAAATTGTCTTGTTTTATTTCCAATATGTCAAGTTAGGTTCATTAATTTACCCGGCTTTAATCGGCCTTCCTTCCCGTCGAAATAGGAGATTTCCTGCAGAAAGCCCCTTTCGAGAACCTGCAAAAACGAGCGAAAACAGCAAGCAAAATGTCCCTTTGTTCTCCTTCCTAGCAATAATGACTTTTGGATGTGCTCATGTATTTTGTCCTCATGGGAGAATGGAATCCCCCTGAATGAGCTATTCACACTAGGGGGAAGTCTTTTCAACTGGCCAAAACGAAAGCACGTGCTAAAGCGTGCTGAAAGTCATCGCTGTGGGGTAAACACATTAGGGACTTTTGCTTGTATTTTTAGCACCTTTCTGAAGGTTTTCTCAAAGGGACTCATTTTGAAAAATTGCCTACAGAATCTGAACGGAGTGACCGATTTTAGCCACGAAAATTTCTAAAAACAATTGAAAATGTTAGCTGTTTAATCAGATATTGCAAAATATCATTGGTTATATATTCAGGGAGCAGTAGCTTTTCAAACGCTGGGCGTTTGTTTTTTTACTCATCCGGTACAAGGCAAAGAAACAAAATTTAAGGCGATTGTTGATCATGAATTCCATTTTTGACATGGCTGCTTAGGATATGCTTCAATAAGAGGTCGGGAGCTTGTTTTAGCCAATCTGACAGGTGGTTGCTGATTTATGGCACAGGAGAGGCAACAGGTGGTTGCTTCAAAGACAGCACCTTCTCCATTCTCCAAAGCAAAGATATCACGATCATGTAAATTTTGAAAGAAAGCATATTTACTACCAGGTGAGCCAGAAAAAAGTTCCCACGTTTGAAAATTTATAACAGCAAGAGTATTTCACAGATTTGAATGATTTTAATTCTAGTTAAAACCCAAAAGGTTGAAGTATTTTTTTCTAATTGTTCTCGCTGTCTCACGCACTACAAATATAGGTAAATTTATAAAGATTTCATGGTTGCAAAATGACTAAAAATGGCCTAAAACATCGATCAAAGTATAAATGACTCCTCGCATAGAATAATGTAGGAAATGCAACTTCTCATGTATGAGAGATATCCTCTGTACATTAATTGCGAAGGGATTGAAAATCTTTCGTATTCGTATTTCGTATCGATTTCTTATAACTCTTGAGGGAAGTGAAACGCCCATTGCCTATTGTTCGGTGTGAATGGAGTCCTTTCAGTTTGATCAATGTTTTAAGTCCTTTTTCCATCATTTTGCAATCATAAAATTTTTACAAAGTTGAATTTACCAATACTTCTAGTGCTGGTAGGACAACGAGAAAAATCACAAAAAGACTCCAACCTTTCGGCTTTTAACTAGAATTTGATTGATTCAAATCTGTTAAGTAATCTTGGTGCTATGAATGTTCAAAAGTGGGAACTTTTTTCTGGCTAACCCGGTAACATGGAATGTTTTATTGTGTATCATCAGTAGACCACATCAAAAGTACTATTAAACTACAGGAAATTTCCAGTACAATGATGAAAGCCATCCTTGCAATGCCTACTTGATTGTGGTATTTTTAAGCTGTTTTTGAAGCAATCACTGTTTTGACCCTTCGTGTTCCATAGATAGTTAACCACTCATTCAATTGTCTAAATTAGTTCTCAAACTCGAAGGTGAAGCCTATCATTTGTGACCTTAGCAAGAGGAAACAACAAAACATGAAGCTCCTCCAAAGAAGCCACACAAGTGGACACAGTTTTTTCGGACATCCTATATATTATACTTTTGCTGCCCCATGGCGACAGCATTAAGATTTCGACCAGCTTCAAACACTTTGTTTTATCAGGAAGTATCCACGTATCATATTGCAAAAATCTATGTAATTAACTTTAATTTCAAATTTTGTATGTGGCCATGAATTGATCTGTTTCTTTTCAGGATGACCGCTGAAGAAATAAACTCGATGTTGAAAATAGCGCCAGTTGATAGAAGTGGATACCTGGACTATAAAAAGTTTGTAGAAGTGATAAGGGGCGCAACCAGGGTAGAAAGCACAGAGTAGAAGTACATTATATACCATTCTGTGATGAAACAATTCTTAAAAGCAATCACATGCATTCAGTCCTATATGTAAAGGGATCGTAATTTCAATGCAGCTTATAAGTATTGTGTAATCTTGCTCAAGTCAGCAAGATGTCAGCATATCATGTCGCTGTAGATTCTAATGAGACTATATTTGTCGTTATGTTTGAAGGTGATCTGAAGCGAAAACTTTTATTGATGCAAATGAATAGCATTTTTGCTTGAATGATAAAGAATGCCGTTTATAATTTTGTGATACCTTGTTTCTTTTTTGAGTTATCCACTATTTTGTATGATTGGTTGATTGCGTCATTTTGTTTGCAAAAGTAAAGAAAGTGTACAAGGCTGACTTTTGTTCCAAAAGGTAATTGAATCAAAGAATTTTTCTTCAATTGGCATGCCTTTCTATCTAAACATCATATCAGTGCATGAGACAATTTCTATTACATCAATTCAGCTCAACTTAAATGTCTCCTACAACTGTAACCTCTCAAAGATCAGATGCAGCTAAATTTCAATACCGGGTGAGACAGAAAAACTTTCCCACTTAAAAAAATCAATAGCACCAAAAGTACTTCACAGATTTAAATGATTCAAATTCCAGTTAAGAGCCAAATGTTTGGAGTATGTTTGTAATTTTGCTCGCTGTCTTACCAGAACTAGAAATATCGGTAAATTTAACATGATGAAACTTTGGTGATTGCAAAATGACTGAAAATAGGACTAAAATATTGATCAAATTGTAAGGATTCTCCTCACACAGAACAATGCGCAATGGGCATTTCACCTTTCTCGAGAGTTATAAGACATCAATTTTCAAACAAAACTATATAGATTTTCAGCTCCAGAGCAATACATGAGCAGTGGATATCTCTCACCAGTGAAGAATTGTATTTTCTTTATTGATCTGTGCGAGGAGTCCTTTTTGACTCGATCAGTCATTTGCAATCATGAAATTTTTGTAAAGTTGAAGTTACCTTTATGTCTAGTGCTAGAAAGACAGTGAGAAAAATCACAAAAATACTTAAATTTTTTGTCTTTTAACTGAAATTTGAATCATTCAAATCTGTGAAGTACTATTGGTGTGACTGGTGCTATGAAATTTCAAAAGAGGGAACTTTTTTCTGGCTTATCCAGTACATAATCCTAGTAATTTGCAAACAAAATGACGTCATCAACTTAAAATAAGTATCAGTGGATGACTTGAAAATGAAAGGAGATATCAAAGAAATTTAAACAGGATTCGGTATCATTCGACAGTACCGTTCATTTGCAAATACATGAAAATTATC
Organism: Aurelia sp. 3 sensu Dawson et al. (2005); assembly: GCA_964020215.1. Classification (NCBI taxonomy): domain Eukaryota; kingdom Metazoa; phylum Cnidaria; class Scyphozoa; order Semaeostomeae; family Ulmaridae; genus Aurelia; species Aurelia sp. 3 sensu Dawson et al. (2005). The sequence goes on along the minus strand of OZ026581.1, from coordinate 9,682,509 downwards.
ACTTCAGATCCCCTTAAAAACTCGTAACTTCTTCAGGAAAATATCAAAACATATTAGTTCAACCTTACTAATCAACGGTTTCTCAATTGACGAAAATTCCAACCTTGTCTTGAAAACGTGGAGGGGACTGTGGCCCCTGCTAACCAGGGAGCAGCGCTTCCTACTGCTAGCCCAGTGGCTGCGAGGTCCTGAAACGCTTACATGCCCATGAAACGTTCCGTAGCAGTTGTAAGAAGTTATATCATAATCTAAGAACCAGAGCAATACGAAACAAATTAAGAAACTTTAGTACCAAAAGCGTAAATTTACATGCTCAATTATGAGTTGTAGTCACTATGGGCTTATCCAGGTTCTCATGAATGAGAATACTTGCACTGTAAAACAGGTGAGCACTGCTTCTGCGTCCTAGCAAGCAGTGGCGTGGTAGGCCGTTTTCCATGCGGTGGCCAGATCACTTTCGGCAATCCTTCTCCGAGGCCATGAAATAAGATGGTCAGAATCATATTTCATCAGAATGCCTCTGAACCAATAAGCAATGCTGCCAGCTTCTAAGTAAAACCTATGCTAAGGCATAAGAAACTGTGTGTTTGTTAATTTTGGTAAGTGGTTATTTTCTGCTTCATACTGTAAATCACCATCATCTGAGCAGAAAATTTTTCAGTCATCATCATCATCATCATCATCATCATCATCATCATCATCATCATCATCATCATCATCATCATCATCATCATCATCATCATCATCATCATCATCATCATCATCATCATCATCATCATCATCATCATCATCATCATCATCATCATCATCATCATCATCATCATCATCATCATCATCATCATCATCATCATCATCATCATCATCATCATCATCATATCATTATTTATACACGAAACAAATCCCTTCAGCTTAAATAAATAAGAAAATAATCTACATTAAAACTAGCCTATGATGCTGTTCTTCCAGGGGGTCGTGTTTTTAATTAGACTGGTGTTTTCCGTCAGCTCTTCAAGTACTCCTTTAGTTCTTTCTTAAAGCGAATAATCGTCGGGAGTTCTCTAATAGCAACTGGAATATCGTTCCAGATTTTAATAGCAGAATATCGATAACTCTTTTTCGCATGTTCTGTGTTTAATCTAGGAATCTGAAGATCTCTACAGTTCCTTGTTGCATAGTTTGACTGCAAGGATCTTTGCTGAAATTTGTCCCAGAGGCTTTCAGGGCTTAATTTGTTCCTTATCTTATATGTCATGACCGACCTATCAAATCGAATTATATTCTCAACGCTCAGCCAGTCACATGACCAGTTATCCTTATATCTGGCGTTTTCAACTATTGATCGGGCCCTGCCCTGTAAGCGTTGGAGAGTATCAAGCTTCGTTTTTGGAAGACTGCCCCAAATTTCATTGGCATAACGTAGATGGCTCTCAACGATAGCGTAATAAGCACTACGCAGCTTGCTTTGGGGAATTATATTTTTTAATTTCTTTAACGATGCAAGTCCACCACATATTTTACCCTTAACAGTGTTGAAATGCTCATCCCACTTTAAGTTCTCGTCGACAGTTACATCTAGCGATTTCGTCTTTGTGACACGTTTGATAACTGAGTCATTTAACATGAGAGCATTCGAAATATTCAACGTGTTTACTTTACGAGAATGGCCTATAATCATGTATTCTGTCTTTGCGGGGTTAGGACTTAGTTTGTTTATTCTCATCCACTCAGAAAGGTTGAGCAATTCCTGTTGCGCCTAGAAGACCAGTTTTCGATGTCGTCCGATGCGATCGTTACATTGGTATCATCAGCATAGATACTAGCTTGGGAAAATTTCAAACAGTTCTCTAAGTCGTTCAGGTATATGATAAATAGGAGAGGTCCTAAGCAGGAACCTTGAGGTATACCGCATGTTACCTCCCTTGCCGTTGATCTCTGTCTATTTGTGGCACAAAATTGCGTCCTCTGATCTAAGTAGGACTGAAACCAGTTCCCAACGGTGTCCCTTATACCGTATCTGCGCAATTTTTCCACTAGGATTTTGTGATCGACCGTATCAAATGCTTTCTTGAGGTCAAGAAATATGGTTAGGTTCAATGTTTTGTTGTCAATGTTTTCATACCAGTGATCGGTACTGCATATCAAAGACGTTATCGTGGAGTATAGTTTACGAAATGCAGACTGATTCTTGGTAATTACATTATTTTCAAGAAGAAACTCAAATATCTGATCGTGTACTATCCGCTCCAGAATCCTAGAAAAGATCGAAATAACCGAAATGGGTCTATAATTGTTTACATCTTTTTTGGCACCTGATTTAAATATAGGGGTTACTCTTGCAAGTTTCCAAATATCTGGGAATACTCCTTTTTCTAATGATGAGTTAAAAATCATCGATAATGGCTTTGATACAAGGTCACCAACGTCTTTGACAATTGTTGTTGGTACTTTATCTGGACCAGCTGCCTCTCCGTTTTTTAGCTGTTTGATTGCATTCAATATACAACTGCTGTCTACAGCTTTAAATTTCATTACTTTTTGTTCTGTCTTGATGTTATGGAGACAGTCATCACCTGGTCTAGAAACAATTTTCTTGGCCAAGTTTGAACCCACCGAAACGAAGTGTCGGTTTAAAGCCTCCAGAACATCACGCTCTCGAGTGAGACATTTACCATCTACTTCTACACTTGAAAGCTTCACTGAATTCTCATTTTTGTCCATCACCTTGTTAATGGCTTTCCACATCTTTTTTGGATTCCCTATATTTTCATCAATTAGTCCATGATAATAGTCCCTGATTGCATTACGCATCTCTCTTGTTACTTTCAGGGCCGCCGAGAGCTTTTGGAGACCCAGGGACTAAACAGCGAAATGAGGCCCCCTGCAAGCGAAGCAACCAGAAAGTTTTTTTGATCATGCCCTTTAGATTGGCTTAAAATCTATTTCGCAGCATTTCCTGCAGTCAAAATGTTAAAATTCTTCAATTATGAGGCCCCTTAAACCCTGAGGCTCGGGGGCAATTTGCCCCTCTTGCTCCCCCCTCTCGGCGGCCCTGGTTACTTTATTACGTAATTTTTTGTATGCAGACCACTTTTCAGGAGATCTTTCAGCTTCCTGCTTCAGTATGTCCCAAGGAGCAAACTGGCTACGAGGCCTTTTCTTTCTTACTGGAGCATGAATATTCAAGATAGATTCGAAGATCTCCTGAAATGTGGCTGCCATACTTACAGGATCGTTATCGAATGGACGAAGGATGGTTTCCCAATCAATCCGTTGTGAAGGTCATTACGGAAAAGCATTTTATCATATTTTTTGATGTTGCGAGACTCGATGACTTTTCGTTTATTTTCTTTACGTCGCCGAGCATTTATTTTCCGAATACCAAACACCAGATAGTGATCAACCATCCCAGTTCTTATTACATCTGCTACTAAGATATGTTTTGGATTAGTGGAAGAGAAATGGTCGATAAGCGTCTTACTTACGTTTTGCTCGCCAGTTTCAGTGGTAGTCTTGGCAACCCTAGTAAAACTCTTGATCAATTGTTCAAGCTGGTACTCAGAGTAGATCAACTTGAGCTTCTTAGTATTTGCATTTTTTGCATTCACTTTTTTGCAGTCAAGAGTGATTCTGGATTCTGAAAAACAATAGTCAAATTTTCTGAGTGTAAGTTCATTTTCTGTCTAGTATTCCCATAATTACAAGATAGGGAAGACCTGACTACATGGTGTATGAAACCTTTCACACAAATTATCCATCGAGTTTGCAGAAGACAACTTTATGATAAAAATTACAAGATAGGGAACACCTGACTACATGGTGTATGAAACCTTTCACACAAATTATCCATCGAGTTTGCAGGAGACAACTTTATGACAAAAATTACAAGATAGGGAAGACCTGACTACATGGTGTATGAAACCTTTCACACAAATTATCCATCGAGTTTGCAGGAGACAACTTTATGATAAAAATTACAAGATAGGGAACACCTGACTACATGGTGTATGAAACCTTTCACACAAATTATCCATCGAGTTTGCAGGAGACAACTTTATGATAAAAATTACAAGATAGGGAACACCTGACTACATGGTGTATGAAACCTTTCACACAAATTATCCATCGAGTTTGCAGGAGACAACTTTATGATAAAAATTACAAGATAGGGAACACCTGACTACATGGTGTATGAAACCTTTCACACAAATTATCCATCGAGTTTGCAGGAGACAACTTTATGATAAAAATTACAAGATAGGGAACACCTGACTACATGGTGTATGAAACATTTCACACAAATTATCCATCGAGTTTGCAGGAGACAACTTTATGATAAAAATTACAAGATAGGGAACACCTGACTACATGGTGTATGAAACCTTTCACACAAATTATCCATCGAGTTTGCAGGAGACAACTTTATGATAAAAATTACAAGATAGGGAACACCTGACTACATGGTGTATGAAACCTTTCACACAAATTATCCATCGAGTTTGCAGGAGACAACTTTATGATAAAAATTACAAGATAGGGAACACCTGACTACATGGTGTATGAAACCTTTCACACAAATTATCCATCGAGTTTGCAGGAGACAACTTTATGATAAAAATTACAAGATAGGGAACACCTGACTACATGGTGTATGAAACCTTTCACACAAATTATCCATCGAGTTTGCAGGAGACAACTTTATGATAAAAATTACAAGATAGGGAACACCTGACTACATGGTGTATGTAACCTTTCACACAAATTATCCATCGAGTTTGCAGGAGACAACTTTATGATAAAAATTACAAGATAGGGAACACCTGACTACATGGTGTATGAAACCTTTCACACAAATTATCCATCGAGTTTGCAGGAGACAACTTTATGATAAAAATTACAAGATAGGGAAGACCTGACTACATGGTGTATGAAACCTTTCACACAAATTATCCATCGAGTTTGCAGGAGACAACTTTATGATAAAAATTACAAGATAGGGAACACCTGACTACATGGTGTATGAAACCTTTCACACAAATGATCCATCGAGTTTGCAGGAGACAACTTTATGATAAAAATTACAAGATAGGGAACACCTGACTACATGGTGTATGAAACCTTTCACACAAATTATCCATCGAGTTTGCAGGAGACAACTTTATGATAAAAATTACAAGATAGGGAACACCTGACTACATGGTGTATGAAACCTTTCACACAAATTATCCATCGAGTTTGCAGGAGACAACTTTATGATAAAAATTACAAGATAGGGAACACCTGACTACATGGTGTATGAAACCTTTCACACAAATTATCCATCGAGTTTGCAGGAGACAACTTTATGATAAAAATTAAAAGATAGGGAACACCTGACTACATGGTGTATGAAACCTTTCACACAAATTATCCATCGAGTTTGCAGGAGACAACTTTATGATAAAAATTACAAGATAGGGAACACCTGACTACATGGTGTATGAAACCTTTCACACAAATTATCCATCGAGTTTGCAGGAGACAACTTTATGATAAAAATTACAAGATAGGGAACACCTGACTACATGGTGTATGAAACCTTTCACACAAATTATCCATCGAGTTTGCAGGAGACAACTTTATGATAAAAATTACAAGATAGGGAACACCTGACTACATGGTGTATGTAACCTTTCACACAAATTATCCATCGAGTTTGCAGGAGACAACTTTATGATAAAAATTACAAGATAGGGAACACCTGACTACATGGTGTATGAAACCTTTCACACAAATTATCCATCGAGTTTGCAGGAGACAACTTTATGATAAAAATTACAAGATAGGGAACACCTGACTACATGGTGTATGAAACCTTTCACACAAATTATCCATCGAGTTTGCAGGAGACAACTTTATGATAAAAATTACAAGATAGGGAACACCTGACTACATGGTGTATGAAACCTTTCACACAAATTATCCATCGAGTTTGCAGGAGACAACTTTATGATAAAAATTACAAGATAGGGAACACCTGACTACATGGTGTATGAAACCTTTCACACAAATTATCCATCGAGTTTGCAGGAGACAACTTTATGATAAAAATTACAAGATAGGGAACACCTGACTACATGGTGTATGAAACCTTTCACACAAATTATCCATCGAGTTTGCAGGAGACAACTTTATGATAAAAATTACAAGATAGGGAACACCTGACTACATGGTGTATGAAACCTTTCACACAAATTATCCATCGAGTTTGCAGGAGACAACTTTATGATAAAAATTACAAGATAGGGAACACCTGACTACATGGTGTATGAAACCTTTCACACAAATTATCCATCGAGTTTGCAGGAGACAACTTTATGATAAAAATTACAAGATAGGGAACACCTGACTACATGGTGTATGAAACCTTTCACACAAATTATCCATCGAGTTTGCAGGAGACAACTTTATGATAAAAATTACAAGATAGGGAACACCTGACTACATGGTGTATGTAACCTTTCACACAAATTATCCATCGAGTTTGCAGGAGACAACTTTATGATAAAAATTACAAGATAGGGAACACCTGACTACATGGTGTATGAAACCTTTCACACAAATTATCCATCGAGTTTGCAGGAGACAACTTTATGATAAAAATTACAAGATAGGGAACACCTGACTACATGGTGTATGAAACCTTTCACACAAATTATCCATCGAGTTTGCAGGAGACAACTTTATGATAAAAAGTACAAGATAGGGAACACCTGACTACATGGTGTATGAAACCTTTCACACAAATTATCCATCGAGTTTGCAGGAGACAACTTTATGATAAAAATTACAAGATAGGGAACACCTGACTACATGGTGTATGAAACCTTTCACACAAATTATCCATCGAGTTTGCAGGAGACAACTTTATGATAAAAATTACAAGATAGGGAACACCTGACTACATGGTGTATGAAACCTTTCACACAAATTATCCATCGAGTTTGCAGGAGACAACTTTATGATAAAAATTACAAGATAGGGAACACCTGACTACATGGTGTATGAAACCTTTCACACAAATTATCCATCGAGTTTGCAGGAGACAACTTTATGATAAAAATTACAAGATAGGGAACACCTGACTACATGGTGTATGAAACCTTTCACACAAATTATCCATCGAGTTTGCAGGAGACAACTTTATGATAAAAATTACAAGATAGGGAACACCTGACTACATGGTGTATGAAACCTTTCACACAAATTATCCATCGAGTTTGCAGGAGACAACTTTATGATAAAAATTACAAGATAGGGAACACCTGACTACATGGTGTATGAAACCTTTCACACAAATTATCCATCGAGTTTGCAGGAGACAACTTTATGATAAAAATTACAAGATAGGGAACACCTGACTACATGGTGTATGAAACCTTTCACACAAATTATCCATCGAGTTTGCAGGAGACAACTTTATGATAAAAATTACAAGATAGGGAACACCTGACTACATGGTGTATGAAACCTTTCACACAAATTATCCATCGAGTTTGCAGGAGACAACTTTATGATAAAAATTACAAGATAGGGAACACCTGACTACATGGTGTATGAAACCTTTCACACAAATTATCCATCGAGTTTGCAGGAGACAACTTTATGATAAAAATTACAAGATAGGGAACACCTGACTACATGGTGTATGAAACCTTTCACACAAATTATCCATCGAGTTTGCAGGAGACAACTTTATGATAAAAATTACAAGATAGGGAACACCTGACTACATGGTGTATGAAACCTTTCACACAAATTATCCATCGAGTTTGCAGGAGACAACTTTATGATAAAAATTACAAGATAGGGAACACCTGACTACATGGTGTATGAAACCTTTCACACAAATTATCCATCGAGTTTGCAGGAGACAACTTTATGATAAAAATTACAAGATAGGGAACACCTGACTACATGGTGTATGAAACCTTTCACACAAATTATCCATCGAGTTTGCAGGAGACAACTTTATGATAAAAATTACAAGATAGGGAACACCTGACTACATGGTGTATGAAACCTTTCACACAAATTATCCATCGAGTTTGCAGGAGACAACTTTATGATAAAAATTACAAGATAGGGAACACCTGACTACATGGTGTATGAAACCTTTCACACAAATTATCCATCGAGTTTGCAGGAGACAACTTTATGATAAAAATTACAAGATAGGGAACACCTGACTACATGGTGTATGAAACCTTTCACACAAATTATCCATCGAGTTTGCAGGAGACAACTTTATGATAAAAATTACAAGATAGGGAACACCTGACTACATGGTGTATGAAACCTTTCACACAAATTATCCATCGAGTTTGCAGGAGACAACTTTATGATAAAAATTACAAGATAGGGAACACCTGACTACATGGTGTATGAAACCTTTCACACAAATTATCCATCGAGTTTGCAGGAGACAACTTTATGATAAAAATTACAAGATAGGGAACACCTGACTACATGGTGTATGAAACCTTTCACACAAATTATCCATCGAGTTTGCAGGAGACAACTTTATGATAAAAATTACAAGATAGGGAACACCTGACTACATGGTGTATGAAACCTTTCACACAAATTATCCATCGAGTTTGCAGGAGACAACTTTATGATAAAAATTACAAGATAGGGAACACCTGACTACATGGTGTATGAAACCTTTCACACAAATTATCCATCGAGTTTGCAGGAGACAACTTTATGATAAAAATTACAAGATAGGGAACACCTGACTACATGGTGTATGAAACCTTTCACACAAATTATCCATCGAGTTTGCAGGAGACAACTTTATGATAAAAATTACAAGATAGGGAACACCTGACTACATGGTGTATGAAACCTTTCACACAAATTATCCATCGAGTTTGCAGGAGACAACTTTATGATAAAAATTACAAGATAGGGAACACCTGACTACATGGTGTATGAAACCTTTCACACAAATTATCCATCGAGTTTGCAGGAGACAACTTTATGATAAAAATTACAAGATAGGGAACACCTGACTACATGGTGTATGAAACCTTTCACACAAATTATCCATCGAGTTTGCAGGAGACAACTTTATGATAAAAATTACAAGATAGGGAACACCTGACTACATGGTGTATGAAACCTTTCACACAAATTATCCATCGAGTTTGCAGGAGACAACTTTATGATAAAAATTACAAGATAGGGAACACCTGACTACATGGTGTATGAAACCTTTCACACAAATTATCCATCGAGTTTGCAGGAGACAACTTTATGATAAAAATTACAAGATAGGGAACACCTGACTACATGGTGTATGAAACCTTTCACACAAATTATCCATCGAGTTTGCAGGAGACAACTTTATGATAAAAATTACAAGATAGGGAACACCTGACTACATGGTGTATGAAACCTTTCACACAAATTATCCATCGAGTTTGCAGGAGACAACTTTATGATAAAAATTACAAGATAGGGAACACCTGACTACATGGTGTATGAAACCTTTCACACAAATTATCCATCGAGTTTGCAGGAGACAACTTTATGATAAAAATTACAAGATAGGGAACACCTGACTACATGGTGTATGAAACCTTTCACACAAATTATCCATCGAGTTTGCAGGAGACAACTTTATGATAAAAATTACAAGATAGGGAACACCTGACTACATGGTGTATGAAACCTTTCACACAAATTATCCATCGAGTTTGCAGGAGACAACTTTATGATAAAAATTACAAGATAGGGAACACCTGACTACATGGTGTATGAAACCTTTCACACAAATTATCCATCGAGTTTGCAGGAGACAACTTTATGATAAAAATTACAAGATAGGGAACACCTGACTACATGGTGTATGAAACCTTTCACACAAATTATCCATCGAGTTTGCAGGAGACAACTTTATGATAAAAATTACAAGATAGGGAACACCTGACTACATGGTGTATGAAACCTTTCACACAAATTATCCATCGAGTTTGCAGGAGACAACTTTATGATAAAAATTACAAGATAGGGAACACCTGACTACATGGTGTATGAAACCTTTCACACAAATTATCCATCGAGTTTGCAGGAGACAACTTTATGATAAAAATTACAAGATAGGGAACACCTGACTACATGGTGTATGAAACCTTTCACACAAATTATCCATCGAGTTTGCAGGAGACAACTTTATGATAAAAATTACAAGATAGGGAACACCTGACTACATGGTGTATGAAACCTTTCACACAAATTATCCATCGAGTTTGCAGGAGACAACTTTATGATAAAAATTACAAGATAGGGAACACCTGACTACATGGTGTATGAAACCTTTCACACAAATTATCCATCGAGTTTGCAGGAGACAACTTTATGATAAAAATTACAAGATAGGGAACACCTGACTACATGGTGTATGAAACCTTTCACACAAATTATCCATCGAGTTTGCAGGAGACAACTTTATGATAAAAATTACAAGATAGGGAACACCTGACTACATGGTGTATGAAACCTTTCACACAAATTATCCATCGAGTTTGCAGGAGACAACTTTATGATAAAAATTACAAGATAGGGAACACCTGACTACATGGTGTATGAAACCTTTCACACAAATTATCCATCGAGTTTGCAGGAGACAACTTTATGATAAAAATTACAAGATAGGGAACACCTGACTACATGGTGTATGAAACCTTTCACACAAATTATCCATCGAGTTTGCAGGAGACAACTTTATGATAAAAATTACAAGATAGGGAACACCTGACTACATGGTGTATGAAACCTTTCACACAAATTATCCATCGAGTTTGCAGGAGACAACTTTATGATAAAAAGTACAAGATAGGGAACACCTGACTACATGGTGTATGAAACCTTTCACACAAATTATCCATCGAGTTTGCAGGAGACAACTTTATGATAAAAATTACAAGATAGGGAACACCTGACTACATGGTGTATGAAACCTTTCACACAAATTATCCATCGAGTTTGCAGGAGACAACTTTATGATAAAAATTACAAGATAGGGAACACCTGACTACATGGTGTATGAAACCTTTCACACAAATTATCCATCGAGTTTGCAGGAGACAACTTTATGATAAAAATTACAAGATAGGGAACACCTGACCACATGGTGTATGTAACCTTTCACACAAATTATCCATCGAGTTTGCAGGAGACAACTTTATGATAAAAATTACAAGATAGGGAACACCTGACTACATTGTGTATGAAACCTTTCACACAAATTATCCATCGAGTTTGCAGGAGACAACTTTATGATAAAAATTACAAGATAGGGAACACCTGACTACATGGTGTATGAAACCTTTCACACAAATTATCCATCGAGTTTGCAGGAGACAACTTTATGATAAAAATTACAAGATAGGGAACACCTGACTACATGGTGTATGTAACCTTTCACACAAATTATCCATCGAGTTTGCAGGAGACAACTTTTTGATAAAAATTACAAGATAGGGAACACCTGACTACATGGTGTATGAAACCTTTCACACAAATTATCCATCGAGTTTGCAGGAGACAACTTTATGATAAAAATTACAAGATAGGGAACACCTGACTACATGGTGTATGAAACCTTTCACACAAATTATCCATCGAGTTTGCAGGAGACAACTTTTTGATAAAAATTACAAGATAGGGAACACCTGACTACATGGTGTATGAAACCTTTCACACAAATTATCCATCGAGTTTGCAGGAGACAACTTTATGATAAAAATTACAAGATAGGGAACACCTGACTACATGGTGTATGAAACCTTTCACACAAATTATCCATCGAGTTTGCAGGAGACAACTTTATGATAAAAATTACAAGATAGGGAACACCTGACTACATGGTGTATGAAACCTTTCACACAAATTATCCATCGAGTTTGCAGGAGACAACTTTTTGATAAAAATTACAAGATAGGGAACACCTGACTACATGGTGTATGAAACCTTTCACACAAATTATCCATCGAGTTTGCAGGAGACAACTTTATGATAAAAATTAAAAGATAGGGAACACCTGACTACATGGTGTATGAAACCTTTCACACAAATTATCCATCGAGTTTGCAGGAGACAACTTTATGATAAAAATTACAAGATAGGGAACACCTGACTACATGGTGTATGAAACCTTTCACACAAATTATCCATCGAGTTTGCAGGAGACAACTTTATGATAAAAAGTACAAGATAGGGAACACCTGACTACATGGTGTATGAAACCTTTCACACAAATTATCCATCGAGTTTGCAGGAGACAACTTTTTGATAAAAATTACAAGATAGGGAACACCTGACTACATGGTGTATGAAACCTTTCACACAAATTATCCATCGAGTTTGCAGGAGACAACTTTATGATAAAAATTACAAGATAGGAAACACCTGACTACATGGTGTATGAAACCTTTCACACAAATTATCCATCGAGTTTGCAGGAGACAACTTTATGATAAAAATTACAAGATAGGGAACACCTGACTACATGGTGTATGAAACCTTTCACACAAATTATCCATCGAGTTTGCAGGAGACAACTTTATGATAAAAATTACAAGATAGGGAACACCTGACTACATGGTGTATGAAACCTTTCACACAAATTATCCATCGAGTTTGCAGGAGACAACTTTTTGATAAAAATTACAAGATAGGGAACACCTGACTACATGGTGTATGAAACCTTTCACACAAATTATCCATCGAGTTTGCAGGAGACAACTTTATGATAAAAATTACAAGATAGGGAACACCTGACTACATGGTGTATGAAACCTTTCACACAAATTATCCATCGAGTTTGCAGGAGACAACTTTTTGATAAAAGAAAACTTTGCGCAAATGCGTGCGAAGCGAGAAGGAAAGTTTTGGTTTCTTTTACTCAGATTAGCTTAAAATGGATAAAGGGAATAGACATAGGTATATCTCATAATCGCTATAAATAGGCCAGAGAAACGCCCACAAATCCATTGTTCCTTTAGCTACACAATGAAACCGGATGCGTCGAAGCTGTCGAGTACAATAGATTATATTTTTGACCTGGCCCGGGCCAGCTTTTAACCATGTCGATTCCCTTTAAGATGACATTAGAATTTCACGAATTTGCTGTTGCTGTTACTTGTATAGCATATTCCAGACTCTTTCACATGCTTCAAGTTTCTCAACTGACTCTGTAGCCACCTCTGACATCATAGTGCGAAATGCCGTTGAAATTGTTATCCTTGCCATCTAGGAATGAAGACTTTGTCCATTGTACGAAATTTTCTAAAACAGGCATTGCATAGCCCAGGAGCGAGGTCAGTTTTTTCGCAATTTAGCGATATTGTTTTCAGATATTTTGTAATTTTCCACTGGTAAAATTTAGGACTGCCCATTCTGTCATTTAGAACTGCCTAATTTGGAAAATGTAGCACATACTCGAAAAAAATTTGTAACCATGGCCTGCAGATTGGCGTAAAATTACCCTAAAGTTCTCCTCCCACTGGACATATTCACAGTCTTCCATCCTATCAACCGTAGAATTTTCTGATTTCTCTTGCATCTTCTCGGTTGTTTACCGTGTAATTAGGGTAAGGTGGGGGTAATTTGGGTCTAAAATGGGCATTTTTCGAAATAAATGGAGCACCCTCACAAACTTGTTGGAAATATCGAAGATCTTTTTTCGTTTTACCTACATTGAATCTTCTGTCGTTCCTGGAAACTTGTTCCCGTTCCTTAATTTGAAGTCTGAATATTTTTTTAGAATTTTTTAATTTCCTCACTTTTGCGCGTAATTTCAGCCTGTAGGCGGGAAATTTGGGGCTATTCGAGAAAAACGGTATCTGTTTCGTCAGGAGTATTGTAAATTCACAAAAATAAAATTTTAGAATACTTTTATGGATAACTGTGATTGAATTTTCAGAGTTGAAGACTTGAAAACTTGCTCAGAGAAAATTAAAACTAAATTGTACCACCATCGGCGCATATTTAGGCCCATTCTTGAAGATGGAAATGTAAACAAAGTTTCTTTCGAAATGATACTTAAAAGAAATGAACCCTTGTGACTTGTTCTGAAACCCCTAAAACACAAAAAAAACGTGTGCCTTATGCTGTTTTCGATGTGTCATCCATTTGCTTGCAGTATTATCCCAATTTTTGTTTTGATTCGGGAGCCACTGCTAATTCTTGCACAATGTGACTCGTAACAATATTCTATGAAATCCCAGTAGGCCCAAATTACCCCACCTTGCAAAATAATCGAAATAAAATCTACCGAATCGCAAAAAATTCCGAAAAACTTTTAGCACCTTTCCAAATGATTGAACATGAGATTTATAATGATTTGTTGACGAAAAGAAGTTGCAAGTAGGCGTAAATCGAAAGTTTTCTACGCTGTCAGATCATGATAAAAGTATAGGCCGGTGAAAATCAGGAAACTGAAGCACTAGAAATGATCAAATAATTCTTCGACACCACTTAAACAACTCCTGAAAGTATAGATTTCAACATCCACGGAATCATGAATCGAAATTTTTAACTTGCGATCGCTTTATACTTTCTGGGGTAATCTCAGAGGCATTCAGCAAATACGGAAAACGTATAAATGATAATGTACGGGGGGCGGAATCCGCCCCCCAGGTCAGATGGGGTTAACTGGAGGAAATATCAGTTCAATGGTACTATTTTTCACATTTTGTGCTAGACTTTCCACTTTTGAAAGAAGATTAGAAGGACAATCTACAAATCTGGATAAATCAGGAAAACCTAAATGTGCTTCGCGCAGGCAGTCCTTAACAACTTTCATTTTTTCCCTTCATGGTTGGAAGCATCACTGTTAGACCTTTACTTCTTTCAACTATCTTTGATGGTAAGGAAGTATCAGCCGGGGCCAGTTCTCAGTGACAATGGTTGGAAGTATCATACATAAAACTTTATCGTGTCTTTTTCGCAATTTTGCACAAACACTTCACTGATTAAAGAGATCTTAAGGGTTGGGAAGTAAGCAATAAATAACTCACTAAAGAAATCATAATCTCCAAACTTCCCCTTCCTATTTGTTTAAATCTTGCAAGGAAAGAAAGAAAAACAAAAGCAAATTTCAGCGTCATGGGATAAGCTTATGGCTTGGCTACGTTCAAGTCGCAGTTCAGATACTTCCAACAACCAGCAAGTTTCATTGCAAGATTCGGCGATTCGCATGGTGGAGTGCACACGTGTTTTGCTGCGCTCCGTCCTGGAGTGAATTTAGCGCCGTAGCATGGCGTAGGTTTCAGAAATATAATGGTTTTGAAGTGAATTGGTTGAGTGTTTCGTTGTATTAACCAAATGGTAATAAACTGAATCTGGCATAAATGAGTGGAACGTCAGGAACAACGACGAGAGCACAAGCAGTGTCCAAGGCCTTCGTAATGGAGCATCGAAAGGAATTCAAAGAGCTTATAAAGGAAGCACTGGCTCCTATTCAAAGCGAAATTGCTAATTTACCAACGAGAGATGACCTCAAAGATTGCCTTCTGAAAGTTGAAGATGAAATAATGAGAAAGTTAAATGAGAAGTTTGAGACTCAAGAAGCGAGAATTAAAGAGTTGGAGGAACGTGTTGACAACCTTGGCGTGGATGATGATACAGTTGCTGTGTTGGAAGAGCGAATCAAATATCTGGAAGAGAGAATTGAGGTAATGGAGAATCTGGAACGTCGTATTGATGATGGTGAACAATACAGTCGTCGTCAATGTTTGAGACTTAATAACATCGAGTTACCTCAGCAAGGAGAAAAGGAAACGTGCATGGAAAAAGTTGAGAAAGTGCTTCGTGATCTCGATTGTGGAGTTGGTGTCGAATCTGTTGATCGGGCACACAGAATTGGGCCCGTAAAGGTCTCGGACGAAGGAAGTCGCAGTCAGCAAATGATAGTGCGCTTCAACTCCTTCAGAGATCGCACAAAAGTGTACAGAGCACGGAAAAGTCTCTCTGGTGATTCTGGTGTCAAAGTTAGGCTTGATCTGACCAAAAAACGCTTAGACACGTTGATAAAGGCACAGGATTTGGTCAAGAATCATGGAAAGTGCGAATTCGCATTCGCGGATATAAATTGCAATCTCTCCGTGAAATTGAAAGGTAGTAAAGGCTTTATCTTCTTCACTTCCATCGCTGATTTGAACGATAAACTAGATAAGCTTGACAATATGTAATCATTTAATTCCTCATGTTAGGCCTAATTTTACCGATTTGTTGTTATTAGTTGCAGTTCGGGTAAGGAGTACAATGCTATTATCTTAGCAGTCCCTAGGGATGCCATGATACGATTTCTCTTGAATCAAATGCCCTCCCTCTATCAGCCTGACAATGAAAGTAGAATTCAAAGTAGGTGGCGGATGAAAAAAGACCGCGAAATAAATTTTTTTCCAAATCTCATCGGATATGTTTTCAGACTTACTTCAATGAATTTATCTATACGCTGTCTGCGATTAGAACAGGCCCAAGGGATGCCATAAATTTTTGTTTCTAATTTCAACATTTAGTCTGCATGTGAAGTGGCACTTTCGTCAACCCAACTTTTTTTGCAAGTGATTCTAAAAACACAAAAATATACTACAAGGGCATCCCGAGATAATTAGCTTGATATTTTCCAATAATGCGTTACATTCAAAACATTTTTCTCTTTTGAAAAACTTATTTGTCGTAAAGAACGGAACCTGCGATCCATTGCACGTCTTTACCCCCATGGCGTTGATTTACCATTCTACTGTATTTACCTTTTATATTGTGTTTTTCATAGAATATCAGTCTTATTTTGAAATATTTTTCTCTAGTTCCCCCCTTGATCGCTGCAGTAAATACCTCATAGTCGCAGACATTACTCAATCTGCTTCTGACGGAATAGATCATGTTTCGATCCTATGCCCATAAGTACTGAGCAATGGCGTGCAGGAATTGCATCAATTAAGGCAACTTTGCAAGTGCGGGCCTGTTCAAACTTCTCTGTTGGTGATTTCCTGTTTTGCTCTTTCTACGCCTTCGCTAGTTTGTACCTGTTCATTTTTTTATCGATTATATCCGCACCATTTTCGGTCTTAGCTGCCTCCCTTGCCTCCACTATTCACAGCTGTTCTCGTACTGAGGTTTGCTTTGCACTGAATGTTCAGGAATTACAGAGCCCCCTCCAAAATTTCATTAAACTGAATTCCTTTTTTCTTGTTCTGATCTGTTTTTTATCTACATGGGTTTTGGAGAACTTATGGGAAAATGTCAACCAGCTATTGCATTGCTATGGTTATCGAAGGCGTCTTCAAACCAAATTGTATAGCATTGTGTATTTTTTGTTGATTAGCAGATACATGGAATTGCTATATTTTGGGAAATCTTTCCCGCTCAGTGGCCTTCTTTTACTTGCTGGTGATATTGAGTCAAATCCTGGGCCTCACTATGACGGCTGTCTCAAGTTTTTTCATTGGAATCTAAATAGTATTTGTGCTAGAGAGGGTATAAAAATTTCTTTGATTGAAGCTTATAACTCTGTGCACAAATTTGACGTGTTTGCCGTCTCCGAGACAATGCTAGATAGCTCAATTAGTGATGAAGACATTTTCATTGCAGGCTTCAGTAAGGAGGTATACCGTAGTGATCATCCGAGTGATACTAAAGTCGGGGGTGTTTGCCTTTATTTTCGAGAGAATCTTTCAATTAAACGCAGAACTGACCTTGAGCTTCTCCAAGAAATGGTTGTTTCAGAAATTCATATCGAACGGAAGAAGATTATTTTGGTCGCAATCTACCGTAGTCCAAGTCAAAACAATGAACAGTTTGAAAATTTTTGCGACAGACTGCAGCTGGTGATAACACATATTCGAAGAGAACGGCCTCAAGCTTTGATTTTAACTGGAGACTTCAATTGCAGGTCTTCTCAGTGGTGGGAAGAAGATGTGGAACATCCAGAGGGCACTGCTCTTGATGAGTTAATCGAAACAAATAATTTGTGTCAGCTAATTAATGAGCCAACAAATATAAGGGGGGGAGGGGATGTCTTGTATTGACCTCATAATGACAGATCAACCGAATTTATTCATAGACTCCGGTGTACACCCCTCTTTAGACGATCACTGTCAACACCAAATAATCTATGGCAAACTGAATGTATCAATGCCATGTCCACCCCCTTATAAAAGGAAAGTTTGGGAATATGACCAGGCAAATATTCAAGCAATACGCGACACCTTGAATAAGATAGATTGGAAATCGAAGTTTAATAACCTTGGTTCTGACAGCATGGCAACCCTCTTCACAGAAAACTTATTGTCTATCCTAGCTGAACACATTCCAAACAAAGTTATTACATGTTGTGACAAAGATTCACCTTGGATAACCCCAGAGTTGAAAACTGCAATAAAACGCAAGCATAGGGTTTATAGGAATTTTGTACGTCGTGGAAGGAGGCAAGAAGACTGGGATCAAGTTAAAACAGCTCGCAACGAGGCAAAAAACATGATAGTTAATGCAAAAGAGGGATATTTCCTAAATTTGGGGCGTAAACTCTCAGATCCCAACCAAGGAATCAAGTCATATTGGTCAGTCCTAAACAGGTTGATCAATAGAAAAAAGGCAGTGAATATTCCCCCATTGTTGGAAAATGGAGTGTTTATCACGAATCCACTGAGTAAAGCTGGTATTTTCAACGATTATTTTGTAGAACAGTGCTCCATGATAACAACAAGTAGCACTTTGCCTACTTTCCAACCAAGACCCAAGTCATTACTTCAAAACTTAATAATCAACCGGGAAAAGGTACTTCAGATAATTAAGTCATTGGACCCAAAGAAAGCCCATGGTTGTGACGAAGTCTCTATTGCAATGGTAAAAATATGTGATGAGTCAATATTGGAGCCTTTGTGCATGATTTATGAAAAGTGCCTTGAGAGTGGAATTTATCCTGCTCTCTGGAAGAGAGCCAACGTTATTCCAGTTCACAAGAAGGGCAGCAGACAATCCAAACAAAATTATCGTCCTATCTCTCTATTGCCTATCCTTGGAAAAATCTTTGAAAAAATTATTTTTGAAACAATCTATTGCCATCTTTGTGACAATGATCTATTGAGTGTTCATCAGTCTGGTTTTCGTCCTGGCGATTCAACCATCAACCAGCTATTAGCCATTACCCACAGGATATACAGTGGGTTTGAAGAAATACCAAGCAAGGAAAGCAGAGCAGTTTTTCTTGATTTATCTAAAGCGTTTGATAGGGTATGACATGAAGGTTTGTTATATAAACTTGAATGCAGTGGTGTATCGGGCAATCTCCTTCATCTGATCTCTAATTTCCTGTCTAATCGTGAGCAGCGTGTGTTGTTGAATGGAAAGAGCTCTGAATGGAAAAGAATATCTGCGGGAGTGCCTCAAGGCTCTGTTTTAGGTCCCTTATTTTTTCTTGTGTACATCAATGATATTGTTAAAAATATAAACAGTGAAATCAAACTTTTTGCCGACGATACTTCACTTTTTTCCGTTGTTGAGAGCTCAATTAGATCTGCCAATGATTTGAATAGTGATTTGGAGAAAGTTCGTTTGTGGGCATGGCAATGGAAAATGAAATTCAACACTGATAAAACTGAAGAGGTTATTTTTTCTTCGAAGAGAATAAGGCAGCAACATCCTGTGCTGATGTTAGGACCTGACGAGGTAACTAATAAATCGGAGCATAAACATCTTGGTATGATCCTTGACTCCAAACTGAGTTTTCAAAGTCATGTCAAGGAAGCTATCGTGAAAGCCAGGCGAGGTATTGGTATGATCAGATACCTTTCAAAGTATGTCTCTAGATATGTGTTGGACCAAATTTACAAACTCTATGTAAGACCTCATCTTGACTATGGTGATATAATTTACCACAGACCTGATCCGGAAATGAAGCTAGACATAACGAAAAGGTTGGAGCAAACCCAATATGCAGCAGCATTAGCGGTTACAGGTGCATGGAGGGGTACCAACAGGCGGAGGTTGTACGGGGAGCTTGGCTGGGAGAGTCTCTATCAGAGAAGGTGGTACAGGCGATTATGTCATTTCTTCAATCTGAGGAAGACGCAAGCGCCAATATGTCTATTTGATGAAATTCCCCCCGAACGTCCTGTTGCATACAATTTAAGGCATCAGCGCGAATATGAACCAATGGCTGCGCGTACTGTTCGCTTCTCAAATACTTATTTTCAAAACGTCCTTTCTGAGTGGCACTCGTTGGAAAGTAATATCAAAGAATCTGAAACAATTTCAGAATTCAAGCGTAAACTACTAGCAGTAATAAGACCAAAACAAAGATCGGTTTACAGTGTTTATGACAGAGTAGGTATCAAGAATTTAACAAAACTGCGCCTACAATTTAGTCCACTCAACGAGCACAGATTTCGGCACCATTTTGACTGCTTTAGCCCCCGCTGTTTATGTGGAATGGGAGAGGAGGATAATGAACACTTTCTCCTGCACTGCCCCCAGTTTGGTTTGGAACGTATGGATCTCTTCCGTCAGCTTGCAGAAGTCCCAGACTTAGATATTACAGACATGGATTCAAAAAATTTGTGTGATCTACTTTTATATGGAATTGATAATCTGAATATCTCAACAAACAGAATGATTATTGAAGCTACAATTTCGTTCATTGAAAAGACGAGGCGGTTCGGATGAAAATTTTTGTAAAGAGTACCTGCTCATGGGGGAGCGTGTGGTCTGCCTGCTTGTGGTTGCGGGCCTGGTTTGTGTGCGGTGCTGTTCTCGCTTGTTTGTGTCGGGTCTTCCGTGCTCCTCCGGGGCCTGGTCATGGTGTTGCTTTGGGTGGCTGCCCCTTTGGCTGCTTGTGCATGGTGCTTCGCGGGGCAGTGAGTCACCATAGGACTTTCCTGTGGTGGCGCGGTGTGCTGCGGGGTGCTGTGCTCGGGCGGTTTGGGGGTGGGCATTCGGGGCTGCATGGCGGCTCGGCTTGGGGTGTGCTCGGGGGATTCGGCGTGGGCGGGCGTGGTCGGTGCCGTGCATGGGCTGGGCCTGGTGCCTCTGGTGGGTGGATTGTACGTTTCTCCATGGGCATGATAACACCGACGCAGCGACACCCCCTTTCCCAATTTTTTTTTTATCTTCTTTGAATTTGTAAATTATTAAAGAAATGTAAATGCCATTGACAGTGGGAACTAGATGACCCTGTGTCCTTTCCCGCTGTGAATGGCATATTGAATGTAAATATATTGTTGTTTTAGCTCAGTATGGTTTGTTTGTGAATAAAAAAAAAAAAAAAAAGTTTCATTGCAGGATACTTCCAACTACCGATACTGCAAATGGGCCTGGCCTAGTAATTGATACTTCCAACTATCAAAGGAAAATGAAACAAACTAGGGCCTAAAAATGATGCTTTCAACCATCAAAGACAGTTCCAACCATGCACTGAAAAGAATTCGCCCCGACAACACTAAGGCTGATCCTCAATACGGCAAACATGTAAACTCCATTTTTCAACCTCCTTGGCAAGTTTCCAGATTTACCAACCTCGTTCCCAGGGCTGCCATTGAGGTTGCAGAAACAAGGGAGAAATTTCAACTTCGTTCCCAGGGTGTTCTTACGTCATACGCTGATCACGAAGCCGAATGAACACACTGGTACATTTCGATCAAATTTGCCCAGAAAATGGGCAAATTTGGAAGCCATTATGGATTTCACCGTTGGCTAGGCAACCCCAAGCTACGGGAAATGGCCGTTGCTCTGGCGCTAATTCTGCAGAAGATGAATGGAGAAATTGAAAACAAACACTTTGAGGACCTTTTTTGAACCATTTTGCATGTATTTAAGCAATAATCTGGGGTCGGCAAGTGTGTTTAATGTAAAAATAAGCTCGGTTTGTTTGGAGCAAAAATGGGCCTAAGTTGCAAATTTGGGAAACTTTCACCGCAGCTTACAAAGTAAAATGGCTCGTAATTCTTCGAATTTCGGAATTAAGTTGCAAATGATGGTCGGAATAGGTAAAGAATGTGGTTTTATGTCGAATTTTTGACGTGCTGAGGTCGTTTACCACGCACAAATCTGAGTTACGACCCATAATGGCGAACAGCCAATCAGATTGCCGAACGGCCTCATCTACACTCCCGTAACAAAAGTATCCGGACAGCCGAAACAAAATGGCGTCGAATTTGACCGTTAGCCCTTCGACCCCCAAACGGTTTAGCCGTTATGCGGCCATTTCAGGGACTGGAAACCAATAATTTTACCGCCAAAACTTTGTTTATGGATCACGCAATCAAGGAAGAAATTAAAAATCGAGAAACAAAGCAAAGTAAACTTGTTTAGATAGCAAAGCATGGAGTTAGCTGTGAGGAAACAAATCAACCGAAAATAAGACAGTATGGTTAACAAATTGCCAGTCTTGGAGGCTGCTACGTGGGTGGACGTGATTGTTTCTTCTACAAAACAAAGCAGAAACGATTGCAGTTTTGAAAATCTTGTGAAGTGTGTGGAAAAGACACTTGCCTAGAAAATGGCAAATAAATTTGAGTCTCGCATGGTTGAAGGGCTGTGACATCGTTGTTGCCAAGGTAAGATTTAATTTGTATCAAAGCCTTACAAATATAAATAAGAGCGCAGGTTGGCCTAAAATTGGTATCAGTTTGTTTATCTTACATGTGAGAATCAACTTGAGCAAAATGATCAGGTCCCTAACAAATATTATTTGCAAAAATTCTGTTTAGAAGTTGATGGCCATAATTCTGTTGTTACAAATCCTTACCTCGATTGCAGCGACTGCTCCTTTTGTTTATCTATAACTCCTTTCTTTCGGGATATGACTTGAATTTTCTCCCACATTTGTGAAGTCCAGACTTTTTTTGCAAAGTGATGCTATCCAAGTAAACAACTTATTTCGAAATTTATTTGAAATTTCATTTTCAAGTTAGGATGCTTCTTGGTTTTCAGTTGCTTTATTACCTCACAGCTAACTTTATGTTTTGCTATCAAAATGCGTTTACTTCGCTTTCTTTTTCAATTTAAAATTTATTCCGTGATTGCGTGATCGATAAACAAACTTTTGGCGGCAAAATCTTTGGTTTCCAGTCCCTGAAATGGCCGCATGACGGCTAAACCGTTTGGGGGTCGAAGGGCTAACGGTCAAATTCGACGCCATTTTGTTTCGGCTGTCCGGATACTTTCGTTACGTGAGTGTATCCCAGAGTAGAGATAGAGCAACGAACTCACTCGGGGGACGAGATTGGAGAAATTTGCAAATAACAAACATGGCCGCCCAAAGTCACGTGCAACGTGGTGCTGCGGTGGGGCGGGAAAAGTGATGGCCAACTCGCAACAGAATTCTTACAAATTGACTTTAGTAGTATGGGGTTCACTGATAATGGCGAGTATTGAGAAAGTACTACCACCATCATGATTAATTATCTTTTCACTAAGAAAAATGTGAGCATGGAGTACAGCCAACTTCGAGAAAAACAGAATCTTGCTGCTGTGGTGGATGGTGGATAGTGGATAGACTAGGGTAAGGTGGGGTAATTTGGGTCTAAATTGGGCATTTTTCGAAATAAATAGAGTATCCTCACAAAGTCGTTAGAAATATTGAAGATCTTATTTCGTTTTTCCTACATTGAATCTTTGTCGTTCTTTGAAACTTGTTACCGTTCTTTGATTTATAGTATAAATATTTTTTAAGAATTTTTTACTTTCCTCACTTTTGTGTGCAATTTCAACCTGCCGGCGGGAAATTTGGGTCTATTCGAGAAAAACAGTATCTATTTCATCAGGAGCATTGTAAATTAAATAAAATAAAATTTTAGGATGCTTCTATGGATATCTGTGATTGAATTTTCAGAGTTTCGCAGGCAACGACTTGAAAACTTGCACAGAGAAAATTGAAAATAAATCGTACCAACCATCGGCGCATACTTAGGCCCATTCTTGAAGATGGAAATGTAAACAAAGTTTGTTTCAAAATGATATTTAAAAGAAGTGAATTCTTGTGTCTTGTTCTGAAATCACTAAAACATGAACAAAAGGTGTACCTTTTGCTTTTCTCGATGTATCATCCATTTGCTTGCAGAATTATCTCAATTTTTGTTTCGATTCCCGTGCCCTTGCCCAATTCTCGCACAGCGCGACTCAAAACAAAATCCTATGAAAACCCAGTAGACCCAAATTACCCCACATTGCAAAATAATCGAGATAAAATCTACCGAATCGCAAAAAACTTCCGAAGAACTTTTATCACCTTTCCAAATGATTGAACATTAGATTTATAATGATTTGTTGACGAAAAGAAGTTGCAAGTTGGCATAAAGCGAAAGTTTTCTATGCTGTCAGATCTTGATAAAAGTTTTTGCCAGCGAAAATAACGAAACTGAAGCACTAGGAGTTATCAAATAATTCTTCGACACCACTTAAACAACTCCTGAAAGTATAGACTTCAACACCCACGGGATCATGAATTGAAATTTTTAACTTACGATCGCTTTAAAAGCGAAAAACCAAATTTGCTTTTTCGCTTTTTAAGCGACCGCAACTTGAAATTTTCGATCCATGATTCCGTGGGTCTTGAAATCTATACTTTCAGGAGTTGTTTAAGTGGTGTCGAAGAAGTATTTGATCATTTCTAGAGGGGTGTCGCCCTTATTGAGGGTATTCTACATTGGTCGAACATTGCTGGTGAAAGAAAAAATTTTCAGAACGAAACTTAACATGAACACCTTCGTAAACTCTTCACTGTTATTGATACAAAATATATTTGTCATTGGTGACGTTGTCTTTAAGAGCGAGCTACTCGAGAAGATAGTGCTCGAGAGGGCCTAAATTTCCAACGTCGCCCTGATTGAGGGTATCCAAACTTTACATGGTTTCAGGTAAATTTAGATAACTTGATGCGAAAATTAGCAGCATATCAACAATTACAGAGTTTTTTTGTTGTTATGAAATGTTTTCTGATTGTGTTTGCTGTGTATCATTATCCTAAACGCTGACCTTTGTTGCCGCTTTCGTTCAAAGACTTTTCAAGCAAGCTGACATTAAGTTTTCCTCCTTCGGTGAACTGAACGATGCTTAAATCAGTTTATGATAAAAAATATTTTCTATAGTCCAATGATAGGACAAACCTGTTTTTGCACCGTAATATGTCCTTTTGCAGCAAATAGTACTCGCCTGTCATGCGTTGGCAGCGCAGATTTCGTTCAAGAACCAGAAACCGAAAGATACCACAGTACCCTTATTTAGGGCGACTTTAGGCCAATCAGACGGCGTTCAAAAAGAAGCCCGTTGTGGCGGAAGCGGATGTCTGAAGTTGCATGAAGTACTTATTCTGGACAAGCGGAGCTTAGCGAGAGGCCATTTGTTGTTGTAAAAGTTTTAACAACATCAAAAAACGAAGCAAAGAGAAAATTGTGGATCGACACGTGAAAGGAAAAATGGCGGATACTTACAGTTACGTCTCAGGTGAGCTTCGTTGTGCACTTTTCCCTCTGCTTGTGGACGGAATTTTAAGAAACACAAACAAGAAAAATTTAGCAAATGGAGTCACCAAAATATTTTCGCCCGCTTTTTCGTTTCAATTAGACCCAAACTCCTGTTATTCAGCAATAAACGCTAGATAGTTAAAATCGGTCAAAACGCGTTTACCCTCAATCAGGGCGATATCCCACTAGTGCTTCAATTTCAAGATTTTCCACGGCCTAAACTTTTATCTTGATCAAACACCGTAGAAAACTTTCGATTTATGCCAACTTGCAACTTCTTTTCGTCAACAAATCATTATCAATCTCATGTTCAATCATTTGGAAAGGTGCTAAAAGTTTTTCGGATTTTTTTTTTGCGATTCGGTAGATTCTATTTCGATTGTTTTGCAAGATGGGGTTATTTGGGTCTACCGGAATTTTCATAGAATATTGTTACGAGTCGCGTTGTGCAGGAATTGGCAATCGCTCCCGAATCAAAACAAAAATTGGGATAATACTGCAAGCAAATGGATGACACATCAAAAACAGCATAAGGTACACGTTTTTGTTTATGTTTTAGTGGTTTCAGAACAAGACACAAGGATTCATTTCTTTTAAATATCATTTCGAAAGAAACTTTGTTTACATTTCCATCTTCAAGAATTGGCCTAAATATGCGCCGATGGTGGTACGGTTTATTTCTAATTTTCTTTGAGCAGTTTTTCAAGTCTTTGGCTGCGAAACTCTGAAAATTCAATCACAGTTATCCATAAAAGCATTCTAAAATTCAATTTTCGTTAATTTACAATACTCCTAACGAAACAGATACCGTTTTTCTCGAAAAGACCCAAATTTCCCGCCCGACAGGTTAAAATTAAGCACAGAAGTAAGGAAAGTAAAAAATTCTAAAAAAATGTTCAAACTTCAAATAAAAGAACGGGAACAAGTTTTCAAGAATGACAAAAGATTCAATGTAGGAAAAACAAAAAAAGTTCTTCAATAGTTCCAACGACTTTGTGAGGATACTGTATTTGTTTCGAAAAATGCCCAATTTAGACCCAAATTACCCCACCTTACCCTATTCAATTGACAGCGTGATTGACGTCCTGAATTATCACGCAACCAGGTGTTATTGAAGTCATTATACCTAATAATCAAGGCTTGGCCACATGGGTAAGCGAAAAATGCCAAATACAGTTCTTCTTCAGCTTTCTTTTGGTATAGGTGGTTTGTTTCTAAAATATATATATGTGGTGCTGCGAAATGTTTTTATTGCGCAAGGTTTCGATGGTTTTCAAATGTTGCGGCGATCTTTGGTTCTTTGCCTCTCTGACAATGTTTTTGATAAATTTTTAAGGATTTCGAGCATGCCCTTTTCCTTGAAATCGTTATTTCGGGAAATTTACTGAGCTGAAAAATTGCAAAGAAATAGTTATAACGTAGGGTAGCATTTTCTCAACAGAAGAATGTTTGAAGCATATCGATTGTCTACTTGCTCTATTTTCTATAACAGATTGCGTTGGGTCATTTTTTTCTTGGTCTTCTTGAAAATTGTTGAAACTGGGTCTAACTTGCCGAAAGTTTTTGCTCAAGTCAAATGGCAATATCTGACAAAAGATAACGTTACAAAAATAGCCGGGTGGATCCAAAGTATTATTGTCATATTTCTTGTAGTTTCAGAGGAAAAGGAAAACGCCGAAGGAATTCATTATTCTAAGGAGGAAATTCTAAATAAATCTTTTGTTTTTTTTCACTGCTTACTGTACTGTTATTACTGGGAAGATACTTGTGTACTGCCTAATCATTAGAAAAGCTTCATTAGACCGACAGAGCAGAAACTGCACACGCATGCGCGAAAACTCGTAACTTTGAGCCCCCTTAGCCCCTGCAACAGATCCCGAAATTAGGCAACACTTGATATATCTTCTTCCTAGGACCTAAAACTCTCGATTAATCATTTCAAAAACCTTATCTGTCCTAACACTTCCTTATCTCAGATTGGTCGATAACGTCATTTTACGCAGTTTCTGCTCTGTCCATTAGACCTTGTTTTGAAACAGTCACGAGGGCACACAGGTAGTGAACATGTATATTGTTGTAGAACCTTTAAGAAGCCGGTAAGAAATTCTGATAACTGAAAATTTGATAGTTTTAAGAACCTACTGGCCAAAATTTTTAGTTTCTTATAAGAAAATATGTGTACTTGTAATTAGGAATGTGTGGCAGGTCCAATCAAAGTGGTGTTAGAATTTGATTCAGAGGTTTGGAAAATCCTATTTTCACCTGACAAAGCTCTTTTTAGCCCCTTCTCCATTGAGCCCCCTTCGTTAAAAAGCCTCCCACTTCTGAGCCGAATTTAGAAATGTGTCCCCACCCCATATCTATTTAGCCCCCACCTTTATCAAATGCCAGAGGCACCGAATATTTTCCACTTACTTTGCCAAACAAGGTTGCATGCAAATTTTGGAGTGCTTTGTGATTATGTCAAATTTATGATTTTGACTCGTAAAATTCGATGCTGATTCCGCCGAATATCAAAAGAACTAAAAAGCAATCATTACATCCTTGCTATTTGACTTTTCAAATAAGCATCCCCCTCTGTAAAAAGTCCCCCTTTCTTTTTAAGCCACCCTCTGAAGTCTAAGAAATTAACACAGGCAACTGCTGAGAAATTTTACACAAATATGCAAGCTGAGGCTGACCAATATTCTTAAAATATTCTTAAAACTTGGATGATTCCGAGCCTGAATTGGATTCTTATACGAAGAAGAAGGAATAATGAAGGGCTGGCCGCATAAAACGTCATGTACAGCACAAACATAGAAAATCTAAGCATTTTATATCACCGTTTCTGGAAAAGCTACAGAATGTGCAGAAAGCCCCTTTTTTCATGTGAAATACCAAAAAGCTGCCTTTTGTGGGAAGGGTCATATCAATGTTTCAACTTGTTACAGACGTTAAGGTGAGAGAAGTCTGCAATTAATTTCAGAATTGTTAATTATAGTCGAAGGCTTGACACACGAAAAGCTACACAGAAAAGTAGAAAATTTGCTCTTTTCACTGAAGCATAACATTTCTCTGGCAAAGCAATGGCGTAGATTCCCTGGTATTCCCTTCAGCCATTGACAATCGTCGTTAGTGGGAAGGGCATATCATGGTTTCAATTTGTTACAGACGTGATGATGAGAGGCGTTCGTTGTTGATATTTTATCACAATCAAAAGCTAGTAGCGTAACACGTTAAAAGAATCACGAAAGTAGAAAACTTGGCCGATTTATTAATGATGTATAGCATTTATCTGGCAAAACTGTAGCTAAGATTCCTTGGCCTATTCAAATGAACCAACAAGGTACATTGTAATTTGTGGGCAGGGTCATTCAAGGTTTCAAATCATTACCGACGTGATGATGAGCGGAGTCTGTAGTTGAAGAACTACGAAGGCTTGAAAATGAAATTTTCCAGAAAAGTTGAAAATGTGACCTTTTTACGATGTAAACACTTCTTATCGACGAAGTTGAAATTATTCGTTGGCCTAATTTAAGTCTTGGACGTGTGAAATCCCAAAGTTGTGACCATGTCATTGCCATTGTTGCACTAGAACTATCCTTTTCTTAGCTTAGGAAATGCAATTCTGCAGAAGCATGAACCAAACTGCAGAAGCATGAACAAAACAACCAGAGAGACCACTTTCTCAGCACCATGATTTATCGCCGCAACACGCAACATCAAGAATCGTGAATTTCATCGGTTGAATTTCACCTTGGATCTCCGTGGCTTTGCTGCACATGTGCAATGCAAATTTCTCCCTTGTTGGTTGCAGATTTACCTATTCCAACAAAGTCCGGGGTGCATGATGCTGCTGGTCAGCGGCAAATTCATTTTCCAACTTGCTCTGCGTCCTTGGTCCTTGGCTCCTGATTCTCCTTTCCGTGAAGCAGCCATTGCGCAAACGAGGCCAGCACATGGCACTTCAAAAGATCAGGCCAAAGTACATCTAGCACTGCCAGGGTCGACACAGCGATCTTTGTAGAACGTAAGCTTAGCACACATTGGAAATTAAAGCACGCCATCATGAAAAATGACAGTTCAGATGAAGAATGGTCAGATTTCGAAGAAGAGATGCAGCCAAGCTTGAAAGCTCTCTGCTTATTCTGCCAGGAATGGATGGAAAGCACCGAAGAGTGCTTAGGCCATATGGCAGATAACCACAGGTGTGACATCATGGCCTACTGTCAACAAAACAACTTGGATTTTTATGGATTTGTGAGACTGATAAATTTCATAAGAAAGAATAAGGTAGATGAAGAACAATTTGGCAAGTTAGTGATTAAAGATTTTGAAAGTGAGGAATATTTTAGGCCAGTACTTGAGGATGATAGTCTGCTGCAGACTGACTTTGATGGGATCTTGGACAGCTTTGGAAGCAGTGGTGTTGAGGCCGGGACTGGGCGAGTAACAGTACCATCTTCTGAGGAGCTAAGAATTCTTGAAGTAAAGTTAGAGCAAGCAGAATATAGGGCATTAACAGCAGAGGACAGTTTAGCAAGGGCAGTCATTGATCTTGATAAATGCAGAACGCAAATGAAGCAAGTGATGTTGCAAAGATTGGAAAATGTTGAGGTCACTTCAAAAAGCGATTCAACCAGCAGTGGCAATGCATATTTTGAATCATATGCACATCATGGGATACATGAGGAGATGCTTAAAGATAGAGTGAGAACGGAATCATACCAAAACTTCATGATGTCAAATCCAGATGTCTTTAAACGTAAAGTTGTTTTAGATGTAGGATGTGGCACAGGTATTTTATCAATGTTTGCTGCAAAGGCTGGGGCAAAGCTTGTTTTTGCTGTTGATCAGTCAGAAATCGTCTACCAAGCTATGGATATTGTGAGGGAAAATGGACTCCAGGATATTGTCAAGGTCATTAAAGGCAATGCGGAGAAAGTAGCTTTACCAGATGGTATAAAGAAAGTTGACATCATCATTTCTGAATGGATGGGGTATTTCCTTTTGTTTGAGAGTATGCTTGACTCAATAATTCGATGTAGAGATAAATTTTTGGGTGATGAAGGGATGGCTTATCCTGATTGCTGCAGTATGTCCATGTCATGTGTCTCTGATGAGAAATTTTGGGATGCAAAGATTGGCTTTTGGGATGCCGTATATGGCTGTAAAATGTCTTGTATGAAGAAGTATGCGATAGAGGAGGCCATAATTGATGTTTTTGATGAGGACATTATCATTTCAAAACCAGTGGAAGTAAAGTCAATCAATGTGATGAAAGCAAAGATTGAAGATTTGGATTTCAAAACTGATTTTGATATTATGATCACAAAGAGTGCTGTCTGCACTGGCATGATTGGACATTTTGATATTGGTTTCCAGAAAAATTTGCAGAACCCCATCTCTTTTAGCACTGGGAGCCATACAACACCAACTCATTGGAAACAAACCATGTTTTTATTTGAAAAGAAACTAACTGTGCGAAAGGGAGACATCTTGAAAAGTAAGATTAACTGTAGAAAAGATCCAAAGGATAAACGAGCTCTCATTGTTGAATTCAATGTTGAGAAAGATGACAAGTCAGAATCAGTTAAACAAACATTCTTGCTTAACTAACTGGAGTGTCATCAAAATTATGTTTTGAAAAGGTGCTAATTTAACTAATGTTCTTGTGGATTATTTCAAAATTTAGTTTGTAAGGTCAAATTAAGTTTACAGCTAAACATTCTACACATTTTTTTGAACCTAAATCTAGATATTTTAAATCAACATAATGGGTTACCCAAAAAATGACCCAACGCAATCTGTTATTAAAAAGTACCTAAGAGGCTGATTGAAATGCTTTGATTGTTTTCTGTTCCTAAAAGATGATCTTACATTAGGACCATTTTTTGGAATTTTTTCTGCACAGTAAACTTCCCAAATTAAGAATTTTGAGAAATGGGCATGCTTGAACCCCTAAAATAGTCGTCAAAAGCAAGGGATTGATTTGCAGCCATTTCAGATCTTCATAACAATGAGGTATGTGTTTTATTTCAAGCTGGGAATAGGCGACTCAGTCAAAAGTTTTCAGAACAAGTTTGTAGACCCTTGATACCTAAAATATTCTTGTCTCAATGGACAAGGACACTCCTGCATTTCTGCAAGCAATTCTTGGGGGTTTTGATTTGCATGGAAAGTTGAATTCCTTTGAAATTCCACGAGTTTACAAGGAACAGTTATTCTGAATTCTTAGGTACCTGGGGACTACAAACTTTCCTGGAAACTTTTGACTGAGTTGCCTATTCCCATCCAGAAATAAAACACGCTCCTTATTGTTTTGGAGATCTGAAATGGCTGTAAATTGATCCCCTGTTTTTGACTACGCTTTGAGAAGTTCAGGCATGCCCTTTCCTCAAAATCCTTCATTTGGGAAATTTAACGTCCCAAAAAACTTGCAAGAATACTTATAATGTTGGCTGGTCACTTAGCGATATAGTGACGCTCGAAGCATTTAAATCGGCCTCTTACTTATTTTTCTATAACAGTTACACAGGTTTTGTAAGCATTACCTCAAGGCAGTTGTGGCACCAAGGGGGAACTGCGACTGGGAGGATTGGGGGACTTGTTCCCCCAAATCTGAAAATTCGGCAAAAATTGTCAAAGAAAAATGGCACAAAACTAGTTGGGTATAACTTTAAATTGAAAAATTACGTCAAAATCTTTCGGATTTTTCAGAGCTGGGGCCACTACTGACTCAAGGTTGAGAATAAGAAAACAATTTCCTTTCAGCGTTTCTTGATGAAAATATGGTAAGTAGTGCGACAGACAATGATGCAATGAAATTCATTAGAATGTCCATAAGTGTACTAGCTAGGGGACTGGAAGGATGGGGGGTGGGGGTGGCCGTGACCAAACTTGGAAAAATATCACCCTCACAAAGTTCACATACAGCTGCGTGTAATAGGAAGCGGTTTGTAATGGCATATTAAGCCTTACCTTGTTCTAAAAGTTTGTAAATAACCTTAGTCCTGGTTATACAGTAGATCCAATTCCCCCTCCTCATCAGGCGCAGTATTGTCTCCGTGACCAGGATGTCGTTGGGCGTGTAAAAGCAAGGACAGAAAAATTCAAATCTACTTTCTATCCCAACTGTCTATCCGAATGGAATAAGCTCGAGCCTGAATTGAGGTTTGCACCTTCTTTTGCCGTTTTTAAATAAAACTCTTGTCAATAATCCGCCCCCCCCCCTGCACAATCTGTCTTTGGTATTCGCGATCCAAAAGGATTATCTTATCTAACTCAACTAAGAGTTGGTCTCAGAAAGTTAAATTTCCACAAATTCAAGCATAATTTTAGAGATACCATTATCCCAATGTGCCCAACAAATGATGGCATCGAGGACACGGAGCACTTTTTGTTGCTCTGCCCTCCTTTTCTTTTGATGTTCAACGTCAAGACCTTCTCGCTGGAATTGTTGAATTATTACGACCGTTTTTACAAATCACCGATCTGTCAAATGATGTTTTGGTACATCTTTTACTGTATGGTGATCAAGACCTTTCCTATGACTTAAACAGGAAAATACTCGAATTAACTTTACGCTATATCCATGAAACTGGTCGGTTTGATTAAAACAATCCAGAGATTATATCAAAACAATTGGACAAATGATGGCAGGCGCCCAAGTTTTGTTCTATTTTTAAACTTGCCGCTATATATACGTCATTTGTCTTTAACGTTGCGCGTCTTTTTTATTGGCCATGGGGTAGTCATTGTCTTTCGCTCCCCGTGGTATCGTACCTGTAGTGTTATATAGTAATTAGAATGGGTGTAGTTAAATGTAGTGATATATTGAAAATATTTATATTTGAATAAAAAAGATATTAAAGACAAATGACGGAGATATAAGGCAACTTAAATCAGGGCCTGGGCAATCTAAAAATAGCCTATTGTATTCCTATATATTTTGTGATCTCAAAAGATTGTCAAAACAATGGGACAAATGATGGCAGGCGGCCATCTTTTGCTCTTTTTGTAAGCTAGGCGTTATAAAACATAATCTCAGACAACTTAAATCAGGGACCTGGGAAATCTAGATATAGTCTATTGTATTCCATTATTGTATTTGATCATCTCCAGAGATTGTATCAAAACATTGGACAAACGATGGCAGGCGCCCAAGTTTTGTTCTATTTTTAAACTTGCCGCTAAATATCCGTCATTTGTCTTTAAGACAGGCAAGCAAGGAAGCAACATTTATTTGTTCATGCAGGCAAGGTTTCTGGCAGCTACGTTGCTGATGTGGGCCGAAGCAAATCCAAGCCAATGAAAATTGTCTTTCAAAAGCATGTTATGCAGTAAGGTGGCAAATCAAATGATTTCCTATCAGATTGGTGTTGAAAGCCAGTCTACAGGGTAAAATTGAGTAATTTGCCGCGATCTGCAATTTGGTAACTACTTTATCATCATTGTGTGGATAGCATGTCAACTGGTCAACTGTGACGGTGCCAGGGGGTGCCAGCTCTGAAAAATCCGAAAGAAGTGGGGGGGAGGGGATTTTTTCGACGTAATTTTTCAGTCTTAAGGTATACCAAACTAATTTTAAGTCATTTCACTTTGACAATTTTTACCGACATTTGGGATCAGGGGGATAAGTCCCCTCTGTTCCTCCGGGGGCGCTGCCATTGCATGTAAACTTAGATGATGACATTTGATGCATTAAGGTTGTCACATACATATTTACTTGATTTAGTGAGTTGGCAAGTGATTTCTTGACAATTTTTCAAAACAGGACTAAACTTCTGTATCAATCAATTTCCCAAAGAACAGGTCGTAAACTCACGCAGCTCTGGTGACTCAGGCGAATATTTATCATTGCCAGAATGATGTTATATCATTGACCTTCCATGGTCAAAGCAGTCACACAAATCCTTTGCCTTTCAAAATAAGGCCCCTTCTGGAATATACCGAGTCACCAGAGCATTCGTTCTGGCCCCACAAGAAGGGCACAAAAGAACAAGGAAAACTCAGGCGACATTGAGTGATCTTAAATACATGCAACATTCATTCTCCTTCGAGTTAATTTCGGCATCTAGACCCTGTCTATGGATTTGCTAATGTTTCTTTTACCTTATGCTAATTCTTTCGTGATTGCCGTGAATCTAAGACCCGCCGTTATATCAAAGTAGAGTTCTCTGTGGAAATAGGCAAATGAGAGTATCTACTAATAGTTCTTGCGAGAATTGGGTGCCGTAACAGGTGTCAACAAATATAGGCATTTGAACAGCTCCTGCGGAGGAACCTTACATTAAAAATTTTCACTTACAGCGTATGTTTTAGATGGGGTCTCAACTTAGATTTTGCGACCTTGCTTGTCCAAATCGGGCAAGTATTCGCAGAGAAATTCATTTACACAGGCAAAATTTGAGGGCCGTGTAACAATGCTTGTTGAATTATGCTGTTACTATTTTTGTGTAATTTGGAAAAAGTTCTTGGGGCTGTTCATCATCAATGCATTATTTCTTGAAGTATTTTGAGCTATGAAAGTGAAATTTACTCTTCA
The DNA here is from genome assembly GCA_964020215.1 of Aurelia sp. 3 sensu Dawson et al. (2005). Classification (NCBI taxonomy): domain Eukaryota; kingdom Metazoa; phylum Cnidaria; class Scyphozoa; order Semaeostomeae; family Ulmaridae; genus Aurelia; species Aurelia sp. 3 sensu Dawson et al. (2005). The sequence goes on along the minus strand of OZ026581.1, from coordinate 9,647,469 downwards.
CTAATTCAATAGTGAACTATGACTGAACTTCTATGACTGAACAACCGTAATTGTAACGAAACTTGGTGAGGAAGATCCTTGAGTACTGGAAGACACCAGAGAGGTGTTTTTTTTATCAATCTAAAATTTTAAAAACAACAATTCAATACAACTACTGTGACATTTGTAGCGAGGAAAGACACAGGGTCACCGGGTCCTCACTACAAATGCCACTTACAATTTTCTACAAAATATTAACGGTAGCTTAAGGTGGTCGCAGGAGAAAAGCTTTCGGAATTTAAAGATTATCAAATAAGTTAGAGCTTTTCTCCTGCAACCACCTTATTAATAGTAGAAAAGGAAACAGATAGGTGCGAGGGGCATTTCACTCAATCGAAAAAGCGTACGAGATTTTTGCAGAACAAAAGGATTTTTACAGATTTTTGATGGATTTTTCTTGCAAACAAAAGGATTCTTGCCAAAGGCGTACGAGATTTTTTGGAGTGAAATGTCCCTCGGATAGGTGACACCCCAATTGAGGACCCTTAGAAGAAAATACTACTACTTTTGCCAAGCAAGCCATTTCAAAAACTTACTTACAGTGACCTAGTTCCTTCACTTTTGTGATAGATTCCTTCTACTTATGAGGTTTCCGGTTTTTGCTTATTCAGCGGCTTTAACATGCAGCATTTTAGCGACGGCCAAATTATCCAAAATTCGCACTTTTAAAGCTTCTGCGCTTCCATGATAATTCTCCACAGAAAATGATGCAATTTTTTTCTCTGACCTCATTTTCATCACATTGTCCAACTCTTTCTCCTTGAATTTCAAGCAGTTCTTCTTAGATATCATAAAAAGTGTATTTGCATTGTAGTCATGTAGCTGAGCCGACTACCAATGCCTCCTTGAGTTCGCTCTCTTTCATAAACATAGAGTGGGGCAACTCAATTTCGGAAAAGCTACTGAGATTTTGTAGGAAGGATTGAATTTGGATTTTTAGGGATTTTTATGAATATACGAGGATTTCCTTCAAAAAGATACTACCGAGTGTCCCAAAAAAGTATACAAATTTCGTTGACCATAGCGATAAGAACATAGCGTGAATCAATTCGAAACAATTCTTAAAACATACCTTGATAGCTGACTTGAACCTAGATACCTTGTTTGTTGATATCGGCGCGTTGAGAGCTAAAATATTAATCTTCAAAGGACAAATTTGCCTCCAAAATACAGTTTATGTGAGAGCCATCGTCAAGGGAGCTCCGAAATCAGCTTCATTCAGCTCAGTATCAACAATTTACCTTTACACATACTTGAACGGATTTTAGTTTAGTTTTGTTAGCTATGACGTTGTGTTCGTTCCATTGCGCTAGTCCGCAAAGTACATTGAGACGTGTAGTTAGATTAGGACTGGGACCTAGTGTTTTAGGCCGTAGATTTCGTTACAGCGTGTTCGAGTTGTGTTACAAAATGGGAGCGTGAGAAAACAGTTTTCGGGATTATTACAATTTGTGACGGTGTGCCTAGACAATTTGGTACATCTGGCGATCCTGCTAAAATTTGTGAGAGTGTACCTTGACAAAATTTACAAATTCGGTACATTTGTGGCGATCCTGCCAGGACGAGCTTGAAGAGAGATCATGACAGAAGAAGGAGACAAACAAGGTAGGCCAACTTCAGAGGAAACTGAGAAATTGACAGATCTTGAAATTGAGAAAGAGATCACCAAACTAACTTATTTCACAGATCAAACAAACGAATTATTGGAGGGTAACGATTACAGAGAGATTGAGATTGTGACCAAGAGGATAGAACAAATTCATGGAAAGATTTCAGATTTGATACTGCAGTTTGAAGAGCTAAAAATAGATGAAGGCAAATCAGCTAGGGCAGTAAGACAATGGAAAAAGGAAACAAAAGAGAAATTCTTAAGGCAACTTGATGACAAAGAAAGGCTTATTGTGGCATTGAAAGAAAATGAGAATAAAATCAAGGAGAAAGAAACTAGAGCCAAGGAGAGAGAATTTCATTTACAAGAAGAAAGATTTATAGCACAACAGAGATTACAAGCAGATTTTGAAAGAAAATTAAGTGAGGAAAAATATTCAAGAGAGCAGCAAATATGGGAAAAGAGAATGGAAGCTGAAATGAAATTAGCAGAAAGAAAATTAGAGTTAGAAGCTGGTGCTAAAGCAAATTATTCAAAATTGCCAGAGCTTAGGGTTACACAGTTTAAAGGCACCATGTCAGATTGGGTGAGGTTTGAAAATATGTTTACAACACAAGTGTTAAACAAAGGATTTAGTGATGAGCTCAAATTTGGCTACTTGCTTGAAATGGTGAATTCAAAAGTCAGAGAAAAGATTGCAAATTTGAAGCCAGGTTCAGAGGGTCTAAAGATAGCATGGGACAGACTAAAGAAAGAATATGGGCAAACACAAACAGTCATAAATACACATATTGAGGAAATTGTAAATTTGCCAGTATTAAAGTCAGCCAGTTTCCAGAAAATTCAAGATTTCTATGAGAAGCTTAGCAAAAACTGTGATGCCCTTTTGACACTGGGAGAAAAGGAGGTTCTTAAGGGATTTGTGATGACAACCCTAAATAAGCTTCAAGCCATAAAGTCAGATATAGTGAGAATAGATGAGAAGTGGGAGACATGGGAAATGCATGACTTAATTGAGAATATTCATGCATGGCTGAGAAGAAACAAACCAGATGACACAGGAAGGGAGACAGAAAAAAGAGAGAGGCACTGGTATGCTGGAGATTCAAACAAAGAAAAGAGAAAACCAAAGTGCATTTATTGTGATGCAGAGCACTGGTCAGACAAGTGTGACCAATATGAAATAACAGAGACAAGAAAAAAATATTTCAGAGATAAAAAATTGTGCTTCAATTGTGGAAAGAAAGGACACAGAGAAAACAAGTGTTTCAGTAGAGGATGTTTCTATTGCAAAGCAAAACATCATAGCAGCCTATGTGAAAAGGAAGAAAAGAAAGCTCCTTTGATGACAGGCTATGCTCCATCTCCAGAAGAAACACTGCCACCAATAATTCCAGTTGTATCAAATAATGAGACATTATGGGCATTTTTAGACACTGGGTCTGGGAGAAACTTTATTTCAACTGACGCTATCAAGATGCTTAGATTGAAGCCAATTAGACATGAAACAAAGAATATTATGACTGTTAATGGAACAAAGAAGCAAGCACTGCCAATATACAAAATAGTTGTGAAGTCAGCAGACAAAAAAGCATCAGAAGAGATTGAAGTCACAGGAGCAAACCTCAAAGATTTCACTACAATAACTAGGCCAGATTTGAGAGAGCTGAAAACCAAGTATGAACACACAAGAGACAAAGCATATTACATGACATCCTCAAGAAAATACACAATTCAGCTAATTCTTGGAGACAAATTCTACTCCAAAATTAAAACAGAGGACATTTTCAAAGGCAAACCAGAAGACCCAATAGTTGAAGGGACAACTTTTGGCTGGGTGATTCATGGTGGAGATTTTCCAGACAATCAATGTATGTTTACAAGAGAAACAAGTGACTATGAAAGGCTTTACAGCTTAGATGTTTTAGGAGTAGAGGATAGAGGTGAAAATGATCAACTTGATGTGATGAAAGAATTCCATGAAAATATTTGCAGAAAAGAGGATGGCAGATGTGAAGTGAATGTACCATGGGTGCCTGGAACCAAACTAACCAAAACAAATGAGCTTCAGAGTAGAAAGAGACTGCAAAATCTAGAGAAAAAAATTAGAAAACAAAGAAAGCTTGAAACAAGAATATACACAGATTGTAGAAGACCAATTGAAAGATGAAATAATAGAGAAAGTGCCAGAAACAGCAACTGGAAGCAGAATTTATTACATGCCTCATAAGCCGGTAGTTAGAGACAGTCAACTACAGCAAAGGTCAGGATGGTTTTTGATGCAAGTGCACGACCTGATTCCGCATCCAATAGTATAAATGATTGCATGTACAAAGGTTTAGCAATACAGCCACATTTGTGGGACATATTGATAAGAGCAAGAATGTCACCATACATACTTCTTGGAGATGTGCAGAAAGCATTCTTGCAAATAGGAATCAAGAGTGAAGACAGAGATGCATTCAGGTTTTTGTTCACTTTGGGAGGTAAAGAGGAGCACTTGCGTTTCCTGAGGGTGCCCTTTGGCACTGAAGCCAGTTCTTTCATGCTAGGAGCTACACTTGTGCATCATTATGATCATTTTGACACACCAGAGTTTGCAGAAACTGTCAAAATGCTAAGAGAAAACACTTATGTTGATAATTTGATGGCAGCAGGAGAGAGTTATGAGGGCTTACAGAAATTCAAACAACGATCAACAGCAATTCTTCAAGATGCAAAGTTTCCTGTGCACAAATGGGAATCAAATTTAGCTGAGCTTGAAAGTGAAGAGATGAAAAACCCATCCACAATTTTAGGCCTAAGCTGGGATAAGAGAGAGGATATTCTAGAAATTGAGATCAACAAAATTGCTGAAGGAAATCCAGTAACCAAAGCAAGTATGCTGAGTCAATTGAGCAGAGTGTATGATCCACTTGGTATTGTCTCGCCAACACTTGTAGAGGGAAAGAAGTTGTACAGAGAAGCTTGTGATGAAACAAAAGGATGGAATTCAGAGTTATCAAAGCCTCTTGTTAAAGATTACTTAAGATGGGTTGAGCAGTTGAAAAATGTGAAAGTTCCTAGGAGTTTAATCAAAGAAAACAGAAAAGTGAAAGGGATAAATCTCCATATATTTGCAGATGCAAGTGCAGTTGCATGCTCATCAGTAACAATTGCATTAATACAACATGAAACAGGTATTTTGAAAGGCCTATTGACATCAAAGTCACGAATATCAAAGCGAAATACATCAATTGCAAGACTGGAACTAGTGAGTGGACAAATGGCTGCCAATATGGCCATAAACGTTTATAGTGCACTTAAGGGATTGCCTATTACCTCAGTAAACATATGGATGGATAGCATGGTAGCACTCTTCTGGATTACAAATCCAGGGAAATCATGGAAAGTTTTTGTTGCAAACAGAGCAAGGAAAATTGCAGAGATAACAGACAAGCTTGACATCAAATGGAGATACTGTCCATCAAACAGTAACATTGCAGACATAGGGAGCCGAGGGGCAAACATTGAAAAAATGGTCAAGGGGGAGTGGTTTGAAGGACCAGAGTGGCTACTCTCAGAAAAAGATTGGCCAGATCAACCAGAGTTAAAGAGTTCTTCAGCAGTAAACAGTGAATTTAGGCCAATGAAAGAAACAGTATTTCATGCAAATGAAGTAAAGTCAGATGAATGGGAACAACTTTTAGAGAGAAAAACATATTGGCAGACTTTAAGAACAACTGCATGGGGACTAAGATTTGTCAAAAATTGTCTAGTCAAAGTCAAAAAGGGAAAGCCAACAAAAGGGCAACTGACTACAAAAGAAATTTTAAATGCAAGGGATTACTGGGTAAGAAAGGAACAAAACAAGATAACAGAAATCAAACAAACTCCAGGGTACAGAGTTGAAAAAGACGAGGAGACTGGAATTTTGAAATGCTATGGGAGAATTCAGGGTTACAATCCAACCTACCTAGAAATGGGATTATTTGCAGAGAAACTCATCAGTCATACACATCAAGAGATATTGCATTTTGGGGTTGCAGATACAATGGCTGCCATCAGAGAAAACTGGTGGATCCCAAGACTAAGAGCTGCAGTTAAACGAGAAAAGAGAAAGTGTGTAATATGCAAGGTGTTTTCAACAAAACCTTACAAAGGCCAATCAACTGCACCTTTACCGACGTTCCGTACGAATGTGAGCTGGCCATTTGAAACAACTGGAGTCGATTTTGCTGGACCGTTTCTATACAGAGTCAACAAGAACAAAGTAGAGAAAGCATACATTATTATATTCACGTGTGCAGTTATGAGAGGTGTACATTTTGAAGTTACACGATCGCAAAAAGCTGAAGAGTTTCAATCAAAGTTGAATGCATTTATCACTCGGAAGTCAAGACCAAAGTTACTCATATCAGACAATGCTCAAGTGTTCAAAACAACTGCAAACTGGATAAAGAAAATTCGAAAGAGTGAAAAATTACAAAATTACTTAGCAAAACAGGAGATCAGTTGGAAATTTAATTTGTCGAAGAGTCCCTGGTGGGGCTATCGCTACTTAGTTTCAACCAGTTTGAAACAGTCGTCATGGATATTGAGAGACACATGAATAATCGCCCTTTGACGTATGTAGAGGGAGACAACGAAGAAAGCCAAGTTTTGACACCAAGCATGATTATGTGGGGAAAGAACTGCCATATTTTAGAAGATATCGATGTAGAGGAGAACGATTTGACCAAGATGCAGAGAAGATTAAATAACGCCAGAGAGCATGTCTGGCGAAGATGGAAGAAAGAATATTTACAAAGTCTGATGGGAGTGCACCGCATTACAAAATCTAACACATGCATTCCAAAGTTGGGGGAGATCGTTCTTGTCTTAGGAGAAGAGAAGAACAGAGGTAAATGGAAAAAAGGCAAAGTCGTTAGTCATGTAAAAGGAAGAGATGGAGTTGTTAGAGGAGTCACATTGCTACACAAAGGACATATTATCGAAAGACCTTTACAAGCTGTATGTCCGTTAGAAATCAGAAGTTGTATTCCTGAAGAAGTTAAAGACGAAAGAGTTGAAGTAGATGCAACTGAAGAGAGAAGAAATGAGGAGAAACCGAAGAGAAATGCTGCGATGAATGCCGCTATGAAGACAAAGATGATATTGGAGGACAATGAAAATGACTGAAAGTGGAGAAATGGATGGTAATAAAATTTGAGGTTTGTTGAACTAAAATTTTAGGGGGAGTTGTGAACGGATTTTAGTTTAGTTTTGTTAGCTATGACGTTGTGTTCGTTCCATTGCGCTAGTCCGCAAAGTACATTGAGACGTGTAGTTAGATTAGGACTGGGACCTAGTGTTTTAGGCCGTAGATTTCGTTACAGCGTGTTCGAGTAGCTTTACAAAATGGGAGCGTGAGAAAACAGTTTTCGGGATTATTACAAGTTGTGACGGTGTGCCTAGACAATTTGGTACATCTGGCGATCCTGCTAAAATTTGTGAGAGTGTACCTTGACAAAATTTACAAATTCGGTACATACTATTCATCTGTATAAGTCAGTGCTTTTTTTCAACTTGGCAAAAAGTATCCATTCGAAAAATCTGAAAATCAGTTTTTTTGCTCTAAAAAGATCTATTTTGACTTTAACGGACGATACGAGTCTCCGGACAAAGACGGGTTTAGTGGCACTTTGGAATGTTACGTCATTGGGAGGAGCGTATTTGGATTCTATATTCCTTATTTTGGACCTCTCAAGATTGTTTTGATAATTTTTCATCTTTGAAATACAATCTAAGATACCTGAATTTTCAAAATCTGGTTCGAGGAGCACCAAAGGATGAACGATTTCGTTGGAAATCACAATGAACGACAATGAAATTTTAGCCAATCGTTTATCATTAAAATATAACGTTGACTCATTCAAAAAGATAATTACATTGCCGTAATACCGTGGAAAGTCCAAAAAGCATACAGTGAAAGCTATTGGAGCATGTAAAGATGTAAATTCCATATGAAGTAACTTTAGGGTCAAAAATACTCGGACCCTTATCGAGCTCGATTGAACGCTAAACGAGCTCGATTGAGCTTCAAACGAGCTCTATCTACGGGTACAGAAACAACGAGCTCGTTCTACGGTACTGAACGAGTTCGATTTCACCAAACGTATACGTTTGAAAAAAACGACCTCGTTTGAAATAATGCATCGTGGTCGTTTGACGGTATCTTAGAACGAGCTCGTTTAACGGCGGGAGTCTGTAAACTGACTCGTTTCAAATCGAGTACGTTGTTACGGGGGTTATTTGACTCGTTTACAAACGAGTACGTTCTACGGGGCCTTCAATCGAGCTCGTTATAGTGGACTTATCATTCTTGAAATTATTGATCTGCGATGGTACCTCTATTGAGTTGCACCGTGTCTCTTGCATCGTGCACGTTCATTATCTTGAAACGAGCTCGTTTGAAAGAGGCTTAGACGTACTCGTTTTGCATATTTGGAGTCTCTTAATACGTGCTCGTTTGGAATGAGACAAGTCTGTTCCAACGAGCTCGTTTTAATCTTGTGACGTCTTTTAAAACGTGCTCGTTTGGAATGAGACATGTCTATTCAAACGAGTTCCTTTAAACTTGTGATGTCTCTTAAACTGAGCTCGTTTTGGCAAGGCTCGTTCATCACACAGTTAGCATCAGGTAGACAAAGCAATAATAACACTCTTTTGATATTGAAGCATTCTAAATTTATATCTATAAAAAATCTAATTTAATATCTACTCCTACAATCCAACGATTTCCTAGCTGTCGGATGCATTAGTTCAAAGCTCAAACACCACGGTAAGGGGCACCAATTGTTTGAGGTCTTCTTTTTGTCGAAGAAAGTCTTCATTAGATCGACATTTTTCCAATGAGATCTAGTTACTTCAAAATGTCTGAAGCTGTGCCTCTGCCAAAAAATCAAGGCTTTCTCAAGTAAGAGAAGGAAATACTCTTTCCCATAGGCAGCGATAGGAGAACGCGTCAAAGCATAACTTTCTTAAATCGCAGATCTACAAATACATATCAGATACTTTATATTACAACGTGAAAAAGCTTTCTTATCAGCCCATCATTAGATCTAAAAATGTACGGTAGATGCTTTAAAACGTTGCAACAGAATATGATAAGAAAAGTTTCCTCTAAGGGCCTAGACAAAGAAGAAAAGAATAGTTGAAAGAGAAATTGATGCTTTTTCCTACACTGCATCAAGGGGCGTACCTATTGGAGGCAAATAATGATCACTTTGCTGCTACTAGTTCTAGGCAGAGCTACTAGATAATTACTATGCTTCTCCTGCTACTAGATAGAACTGCTATATAATCACTATCCTTCTCACAATGGAGGGAAAGCTATGCTTCCCCTACAACTAGATAGTAGTACTGCTTCTCCTACAACTGGATGGATTTGCTGGATAATCTTACACCTCCATTTCTACCAGATAGATCTACTGCATAATCACTAACCTTCTCCTGCAACCGGATAGAACTACTGGATTATCTTCTACCTCCCTCACTACTAGATAGGACCACTGTATGAAAATTATTCTTCTCCTATAATGTAAGAGAAGCAATGCTTCCCCTACAACTAGATAGAGCTACTGTCTAACCATCACGCTTCTCCTACAACTAGATTGAACTACTGTACTCTATACTGCGATTAGAGAAAGATCATTCCCTTTTTCCAACACGTCACTCAAAAAAAGGATTTCACTTTCTCCTACCAAAGAAAGCTACTCTATTCTCACTTTACGGCTAGATAGAAGATGGCAGGAGAGAGCCGCACGGGAGCCTCTAAAGAATCACAGAGTAGAAAGAATGTAGTCAATTCTCGGAGGTTGGGGGAGGGGGACGTGTCAAGTTTCTATTTGTGAGAGAAACTGAGATTTAGTGACTGAGTGTGTTTCAACGGTAAGACGAGATTTTGTATGAAATCGTCCTAGAAGTTCCTTTTTTAGTCTTGGCAACTAAGATGCTCATAGACTGCTCATTTTTAACTAAAAACTGTTCTTCTGGGCCTTTAGAGTTAACAAAGGTATCATATTAAGGATTGAATTCAGTTTTACTAATCCTTGCTCAAGAAAAAGTACCTTGTGAGCGAAATCCTAAAATGACTCATATCTCACAAAGTACTCTAAAATCACATTCTAACCTACTTTTACCTGGTTAAGTCTGTTAAGGTTACGGTAAACGTTTTCTGGGTGAAAATATCCATTTTTCGATTTTTTCATATTCTGTTAGCCGAACTTTCAAGGCACACAATGATACCTTGCTTGAAGCCAACAGAAGTTTTGAAAATGGAAGAAACTTCATCTAAACGAAGGTTTCCTTTAATGTTTTAATCAAAGTCTTGGCTTGTGGTCTTCAAAATCCATACCTAAATGCTTGACCTGTTAAGCCGATAATCCCTAAGTCCTTGTGGTTAGTGTGAAATAGCATTGCGCCTTCTTGTTGTCATAATTCCCATAATTACTACTTACCATTGTTATGTTATTGTTACTTCTTTTCCTAGTTTTTACCTCAAACACAAGGGTACAAAATAGCTTTTGAAGGTGGTACACTCTTTTAAGCAATAAATTTGCCTGGAAAATATCATTTTGGAGTATTTGCCAACAATTTTGATATGGTTAAAATCCCCACTTTCTTGTGCATTGAATGATGTATAGTTTGCCTAGATTCCGTCAATAGTTCGGCTTTTAGGAAGCGAAAACCAAATTTCGTGTCACAAACGTTTACCGTAACCTTAAGATACGTATGTGACCAAAGTCTCATGCATGTTCATTGCGTTTTGCTCCTTCAGTGCTCACTTTTGTGATCTTTCAGCTTTCAAAATGGCAGATTTTGTGGCAGTCAATAAAAACCATGCCCTTAAACTGGTATCCACAACGTCATGGAAGATTTTAGATTACAAAATTCTTACTAACACATTAAGGCGAAAAGTTTATCTACCTACAAGCAAATCAAATGATAAGAAAACAGGTATGCAAATTCATTGTCAATTATGAGAAGAAAGAAATCCCTTGCTCATTGCCTTTCCCTTTCATTGGTCATGTATGCCTCAGAGAATCCATCAGACATCAGAGTTGAGTCCATCCTGTTCTACACCTAGAGGGAATGTTCAAAGAAACACAATAAAAAAAGGTTCAAATTTACCAAACTCATTAAAGTGGTAGCGACTTCTATTAGAAAGAGAAGGCGGTGAAACTTCTACCAGTTCAACAGCCTTTCGAGTCTACCAACTGTCCTACAGATCGTACTGATAACTTTCGTTGACATGCCTCCAGTTTAGAGAATACCATTTCAAAACAGACTTAGCTAGACGATGAATGGATAATTGACGGAAATCTTACTGAGTCTACGCACCTGAGTGTAATCCATCTGCGTTATTGAAGAATATCTCCTGAAAGAAAGATCTTCAGAGTTTGATCATTGGTGCAATTTATACATCCTCCATTGGAAATTCAGTTAAAATCTATGCATTTATTAGGCTTCTTTCACTGAAAAATCTCTTTACTAGGGGCGGAAGGGAGGGGGCAAAAGCTGTAAAATGCGAGCAACAATCATTGTTATCATACTTGGATTCTCGCTCTTGGACTTGGGCACAGTTTCATGAACACAGAATAGGAAAAGCATAATCTGACCGGAATACGATTCGCAACCGACTTTTTCAAAATCTTAGAACGATGAGTATCCTTCCCTGCCTCAGATCTTTTATCCTCACTGACTATCAGGACCGTCAAGAAGGGGTGGTAGCCAGGGTAGTTACCAGGAGGCCCGGGGCCTTTAGGGGCCCGGAGAGACATACATATTTCATTTTTTGTTTGTTTTCAGTTTTCCGCAAGGAACGGTTCTAGGCCAGCGGGCCCATTGGCCTTCTATACTTAGTCTTTACACATAGATCAAAAAAGATTTTCCATCAAAAATTATGTTTCCAACAGTGTATAAGAGGGCATGTCCACCTAAAAGCGTGTTTTACGAGTGAATTTGAGGGCGTGGTCCAAGAGGAAAATGGCGTGGCCCAAAAAATTTGTCGGTGCCTTTAGCGCTGGAGGGCCCTTTTTTGCTCCCAACCCTGGGGCCCGGTCCGGCTCTCGACAGCCCTGCTCGATTTTTGAAATGCTTTAGAACTGTTCAGACCATGTTCAACTTGGATAAAGATTATAGAAAAGGATCTCTCATTGGTAGATAGTAAGCTAAATTTAAACAAAACAACACCAGATGAAACAATTGCAACACTTGAGGGACTGGCTGAAGACAGAAGAAAGTGGAGAAGTTTAGTGAAGGACATAATGGCGGTTAACCGTTAAATATGTGTAGATGATGATGATGTTCTTTGCTGATTTCATCTGTTTTGCCTTTCACCAAAATATCTTGTAACTTGACATCCTTTGTTTTCAGGGTGTATTTCCGCAATGAGGAACTTGAGCAGCCTTGAATAATTTGCTGTTTTATTTCGTTATCCACTGAATCTGTGGAAAATAAGCATGTTTGAGCCAATTTCCTCAAGCGAGTGTGAAAATTTTCCAAAGTTTCTTGGGGTTGTTGTTTTGCTTGACGAAAACGAAATATCTCGAAATCTGTGTTTTGTGCTGGGGCGAAATATTCTGTGAGACTTTTGATTGCTGCATCTAAATCGTCATCTCTTCCCGTATCTGCAAGTGTTTTGAAGATGTCCTGGACTTCAGGGCCTGCTTGGTAGAGGAGTAATGCTCTCTGCTGGGTTTTGTTTGAAATGTTTGCTGCTTTGATGAATGTATGAAAAAGTTTAATCCAGGTTTTCCATCGTGCGGCAAGGTTACTCTGATCGCTGTGTGGATCGAAACTCGGTAGTGGTGCCAGGTCAAGTTTTGCAGCCATATTCCTTGCAAGTCTTGATTATTCGCTTTTTCTCGTCGCCATTTTATTATATCCTCTGCATATCCGCAGTAGTGCTTATGAAATCAAGAAGTAGGCTTCCTTGAACCGAACATAACATGCATAACAATCGAAATGTATCATGGCACCGATTACATAAGAATACTAGAATTATAGCGTCCATAGGGAGTCCATAACAGACACTTTTGCCAAGTTGAAAAAAAACACTTGCATAAGTACTCCCTTGAGCATCAACGCACATTTGGGGGGGTCACTGGGGGGTATGCAATTCCGCATTTCCGCAATTTTTCTGCCCTGTTTCCGCAAATCCGCACACAGAAATTGGCTGTTTCCGCTATTCTTTAGGGATATGAGCAAAGTCCTCCTGTCACGCGTTAAACGCTACTACTGTGGAATGGAGAACACAAAATTTTGTTTTAATCGAAGCTTCAGTCTGACTGAGTCCCGCTATTGTTCCGTTATCTCTCTAAAGCCTACTGCTCAAATATACGAAGAATAGGGTTATAACAAAGGACTACATTACAAATCGTCACACCTCCCCCCTAGATTACATTGCATGCACTCAAGAAATCTGCAGTGCAAGAAATGCAATCTGAGGACAAGGATAAGATAGGTCTCGCCGGAATTCTCTGTTCTCTTACTGCAACCAAAGACATCAACTGCATCAACTTTTTCTCAATTGCTTTGCATCTGTGTCTGCAGTTCTTTCTTCAACCCAGGCACCTTATACAAAGGTCCTTCTTTGAGGGTCACAAAATCTTTAGTGTTCCATATGACGATTTGGATAAGAATGATAGCAACAACTCATTGATTTTTAGAGTATAAGCGAGTCTTTTCTCAACGAACTTTGATTATACGAAGGGGAGTCTTTTCTCAACGAACTTTGATTATTCGAAGGGGAGTCTTTTCTCAACAAAACGCAGCTGACGAGTCTGTTTCTCAACGACAACTATATACAAACTCTAGGTCGATTAGGGAGTAGTTAATGATTGCATAACGCAAATGTACTGCCAAGATGGCGAACTAATTGTTTGCGGTAGCGATAATTTCAGGTGTTAGAAAATCGTCTGCGATCCAAACTGTCTCCCCGTTCTTTAGTTCCACGAAATATTTGCTCTTGTTATGGATTGTGGGATTGCGTAAATAATTCGTAGTTGTAGTTGGATAGTATGCGCATAATTAATTTGCATAATTAGGACTTTTTGAACCACGAGACTGAGATAGTTGAGGAGTTGTTGAGACGAGAGTATGAGTTGGAGTTTTGATTGAGAACGCGATTCAGATGAGAACTGGATATTAACGAGAATTAAACTATTAATATTGATTTTGCGACTCGAATACCGAGATTTAAGAAATGAGGACGGAGGTTTGCTGAAATTGTAAATAATTGTACATAGTTTTTATATTTATCGCTGCGGAAGGACGCTTTTTATCGTACGCCATCAGCTCGTCGTATATGTTTGTTAGGATCGCCCGAAGAGACTGCTTGAATCGCTGGGTTTCCCATACGAAAAAGTGTTGCTAAGGAATTGGACATTTGCTATCTGCGGCTCCCTAGGAAGTACTGCGCAGCGATGCATTGTTATTAGATGAGATGGCCGAACAATGATAGGGCGATTCGTAATCTTATCTCAAACACTACGAGAGAATTTCTAAACTTTACCCTCAAAATGCCGGTTACTTTTTTCTTGGAAAGATGACAATTTTCATATCAAAAAGACCCGCCAAGTGTACTCTCTTAGCCTCGATGTGTACTTTTTTGATATCGTGTACGAGGCAGATACAATATTGCAGATACTGAGGCCTGTGCTTGTACGATGAAACGTACGCCGTACTGAAGCACTTACGACTGCCGAGGACTTCTAGTTTTAAAATCAAAATTGCCAGTTCGAATTTTGCAGAAAATGGAAAGAAAAGTAGACTAACGGAATGAAGAAGAGTTTATTGTGCCAGAGCAACGTGTACTTTTCAAAAATGATTTAAGATTTTGGCTCAAGGGATGAAAATTGCAAGAAATTTGCTGAAAATGATCGCTGCGGCCTATCCAAAACAGTGGGCGTTGCGGGTGAGTGAAAGCTATTATCTTTTGTCCAAGCTCTTTTCCACATGACGATTATCTGAAGATCCATAACAGCTCTCAAGGCGACCTTTCTCGTTTCTAGTCCTCATTTTATCAAGAATTCGGGTAACAGATTCGGTAATTCGCTTAAGATTGTCGGCCTCGTCTATCTTCAACCTGTTTACGTTTACGACAGGGTGTCTCTTGGAATTGCCCATATTCAGCCTTACATTTTCCTCTGACAGTATTTCTTCTACGGTGAAAGGTCCCATCCAATGTTCTCGGTCCAAGCCACTTTTTTTCTCTCCGGCTTTTAGATAGACTGAGTCACCGACTGTGAATCTGGACGGTTCTGCTTTATGTTTTTCATCATAAATCACCTTGTGTCTGTTCTTTTCCTTTCGATTCAAATCTCTCACAATTCTGTAAGCCTGACGAAGGTTGTTCATTCTCTCACTCAAGAAATCTTCAGAATAAAGACGTGATGGAGCTTGAAATTCGACGCTTGGTGGTACTTTGAACTGTCTTCCAAACATTAAAAATGCTGGAGTTTCCTTCGTAACGGAATGGGGGGTAGTGCGGTACGCAGCAACCATATCATGTAGAAACTCATCCCAATCATCCTTTCCTTTGTTGATAACTAACGAGAGCGAAGTTTTCAAGGTGCTGTGAAAACGTTCACACAGGCCGTTTGCTTGGGGGTGGTATGCCGACGTAGGCGAATGATTTATCTTTAATTTCTTGCAGGCCTTCTTAACCAAGTCAGACAAAAATGCAGACCCTCTGTCAGAGAGAACAGACCTTGGATAGCAAAAGTCTCGCGAGAAAGCTTGAATGCATTGAATTACCTCTTCTTCTCTTGCTTGAGGAAGGGAATAAGCCGCGGGCCATCTGTTAAAATGGTCTTGAAAAGTCATTACATATCTGTTGCCACCTACTGTCAACGGCAAAGGGCCCACAAAATCAATACCGACTATCTCCAGTGGTTCACTAGCTACAATTGGTTTCAGTGGAACTGTTCTTGTTTTCTTAGGTGATTTCCGTTTCGCACAGTCTTTACAGTTCTTCACGTGTCTAGCAACATCTTTCTTCATGGAAATCCAAAAGTAATCTTCCCTCAATCTATTGAAGGTTCTCAGAAACCCTGAGTGACCCCTTTCTTCATGCTGATGGTAAAACAGTTTCCCTCTTTCCTTAGGGGGAACGACCAATTGCTTTCTGGTCCTATTCGGATAGCCCTTGTGTTTCGGTGTCCAAGTGTGATAGAGAACATCTCCTTCTAAGACATACTGAGGTGCATATTTCTTGATTTTGTCCCTCTGCCTCACGTCCTCGGGCAAAATTTCATCTGACAAGAAATCTTTCATTTCCTTCATTTCTTTGTCCTCGTCCTGACGACTACTAATTTCAACTGATTCTAACGCCGCAATGTCCCATCGACTGTCACAATGTTCAGATTCACTGAGGTCAGATGAAATGGGGCATCTTGATAATGCATCTGCATTTCCATTTGTGGAGCCTGCTCGATGCTTTACATTAAAAGAATAACCCTGAATTTCACAAATCCAACGTTGTATCATTTGGTTCTTAGTTTTCATGGTTTTGATCCATTGTAATGGACAATGGTCAGTAACAACGGTAAAGTGGGGGTTGTCCAAATAGATAATGGTGGAAATACTTTATTGCCCATACGATGGCTAGACACTCTTTCTGTATAGTGGCGTAATTTTCCTCGCTAGGTTTCAATTGTCTGCTGGCATAAGCGATTGCAACTTCCTCTCCATCCTGGACTTGCATGAGTATTGCACCTAGACCGTGATTACTAGCGTCGGTTTGCAAAACGAATGGTTTATTAAAGTCAGGACAACGAAGAATCGGCGATTGCACAAGAAGTTCTTTGAGGTGTTCAAAGGATTTGTTCTCTTCACTGGTCCACCGGAAAGCTTTGCCTTCTTTGGTTTTTGTTACGTTAGTTAACGGTTTGGCAATCGCTGCAAAATTTGGAATGAAGCGCCGATAGTATGAGGCTAATCCCAAAAATGCCCTAACCTCAGTTCGGTTTTCTGGGACAGGAAAATCCTTGACGGCTAGTAGCTTACTTGGGTCTGGCTTAATCCCCTCCCCATCGACGATGTGTCCAAGATATTTAAGTTTAGCCCAATGACATTTTGAAGGTTTCAGGGACAAACCTGCTGCATTTAAACGAGTTAGGACAGTTCTAAGGCGTGCGAGATGTTCATCGAAGTCTCTCCCAAAAATTGTTACGTCATCCAAATAGACAAGACATTGGCTCCAATGGAGACCGGTAAGAACGTAGTCCATCAGACGTTGAAATGTCGCTGGGGCGTTTGTTAAACCAAAGGGCATCACATTAAATTCCCAGTGTCCTTTGCTAGTGGAAAATGCAGTAATTTCTTTTGAGCTGTCTTCAAGCGCTACTTGCCAATACCCACTTTGAAGGTCCAAAGTCGTGAAATACTTTGCCCCTCCAAGAGCATCTAGCGTGTCATTAACACGTGGTAAATGTTGTGTTGATTGGGTCGAGCCGATGAGACGAAGTAAGTACCACAGTTTGACGTTTTCTCTTTATATATCTCAAACAGCAACTGAACAGTAACGACTATAAACTATAAGCTAATATGTAGTAAATATAAGAGGCAGTGAATTTAAGTTGAACGCCTTTATGCGAACTTTAGCTGTTACCAAAAACTCTTCGACCTCAGTGCCGAATGATCACTTTTCTGTCTGCACCCTACGTGCTTTAAACTCAGACTGCCAAAAAACAGAGGCACTACCAGAAGTCTGGGTACGAGAAGGAAGTAACAACGTCACGTAAGGGCACAAGGCCAAACAAAATGAATGGGTTGTCATTTCCTTCACAATACACTCCCCCGAGTTGATACATTACAAAATCAACTCAACTACAAAATGATCAACATACTACTCAACTACAATTTAATGTCTACCATATTGTTCCAAAAAGTATGCAAAATGTCCTCTGAGCGGTATCGAACAATTATCTACTCAATTGCTATTCATGCCCTTTCTGCGTAATTCTCCGATCACAGCTGCATTGCGCTTAGGCCGATCGGTTGCGGGGGCGCTACTTAAAGCTTCTTGGCTGGCTGCAGGCGTGGCTGCATGTGCGCTTGCTTGGCTTGCGACATGCTGTTTATGCGCTGCGTTTGCGACGGGCGCTGCTGCTGCTTGTTGCGAGACTGGCGATACTTTCAACGGTACCAAAAGTTTCAGAGGTCTTGTAAAAATCCTTTCACTCTTGTCTGCAACGAACTGTATCTTTGCTGCTCTTATGTTGCCATCAGTACCTGAAATGAGCTGAATGATTTTACAAAAATTCCAAACAGATCGCTTCGTTTGAACATCCTTCAAAATAACAATATCACCAACACTAACAACAGGTTTCTTACCATCTGCGTTCGATTTGTATGACTCCATAAGTCCTAGCAGATACTCATTTTTCCACTGTTTAGTAAACTGACTCAAGAGCCTGTGATGGTACTTAGCTCTTGCTGATAACGACTCATAAGTACTTACCACTTCATCGTATTTTTCGTTCATTTCGGATATATTTCGACCATATATCAAATGTGATGGTGTAAGGGCATATTCTACACCGTCTTCATCTCCGTATAAATACGTTAATGGTCTACAATTTATCACACCTTCTACTTCGGTAAGAATTGTAGTTAGTTCAAAATAACTAAGTGATGCTCGTCCGATCGTTTTTTACCAAACAACGCTTTACACTACGAATAAGGCGTTCCCATGCTCCACCCATCCACGGACTTAAGGCAACAATGAACTGCCAATTTACCTTTCTATTGGCTAAATACTCGAATATTTTGGGTGAGCGAACCAACTTCCTTATTTCCTTTGACGCTGATTTGAAATTCTTTGCGTTGTCACTTAGCAACGTTGCGGGCAATCCTCTACGGGCACAAAACCTTCTAAACGAACGAATAAACGATTCCATATCTAAGCCTTCAACCAGTTCTAAATGAACAGCTCTTGTTGAGAGGCACGTGTATAAGCATACGTAGCATTTCATTAATTCCCCATTCTTACTTGTGACCAGTAATGGTCCTGCGAAGTCTAGACCAGTGTGAGAAAAGGGTGCATTATCATCTACACGAAAACGAGGAAAATCAGGCAAAACACAGCCTGCAAATGGCAAACCTTCGGCTCTTTTGCAGATAACACATGGCCTAATAACCTTTTTCACCGCTTCCCTTCCTCTCAATATCCAGTATTGTGTTCTCACGTGATTAAGTGTTTCTCTCAACCCATTATGAAACACCGATTCATGACTTTCGCGAATAATCAAATTGGAGTAATGATGATCTCTAGGCATCAAAATTGGTCGTTTGCTTGCATCTGAAATAGAAGCATTGTTAATGCGAGTCCTGCAACGCAAAATATCGTCATCATCTAAAAACAGGTTAAACTGTGAGACATAAGTTGGGGGTCTGGAATCTACCTTCGATTTACTTGCAATAAATTCGATTTCTTTCGAAAAACATTCGGCTTGCACTGCTCGAATCACATGATTCTCTGCACAGCGCAATTCTGTCCCTTCCAGTGGGCCTAGCTTTGGTTCCTGTTTATTTACGACGGCTTTCAAATTTGACACAAATCGAAGAATCCAGGCATATGTTCGCAACAACCTGTTCTTGGTGCTAAACCTCTCGATACTTACCACAGGTGTTGTCTTTTCAACTGGACCTTGCTTACCGACGAGTACATGGATTGGCTCAATACTTACTTTCTCATCCGCAGCAACAGCTGGGTCAGTCTCTTGGTTTGTTTCCAATTTAGGCCATTCCGAAACGGGCAATACAAGAAAATGCGGGCCTTCCCACCACACCTTATTTGCACCAATATTTTTACCATAAATACCCCTTGAAGGTAAATCGGCGGGATTCAAGGAGCCTGGGCAAAAGTGCCACTCCTCACGGTTCGATAATTCTAAAATCTTTTGTACTCTGTGTCTAACGAACTGCTTCAACGGTTTATTATTCTTCACCCAACACAAAGTTGCTACCGAATCTACCCAAAAATGTGTCTCAATAGAACCTTGGCCTAACTCTTCCTGCAGAGTTTTCTTTACGGTGTCCACTAAATTTGATAACAACACAGCACCCATTAACTCCAACCGAGGAATTGTTTGTTTCTTAATCGGCGAAACCTTGGCTTTCGACGTCATAAATCTTACCTGTACCTCCCCCGCCTCATACTCAATACGCAGATACACAACCCCTGCGTAGGCACTCTCACTAGCGTCTGAAAATCCGTGTATTTGTACATTCTCCACCTTCTTACCTTTCAGAAAATAGCACCTGGGAATGGATACATTCTGCAATTTTGCCAATTCTGATATGAACACTTCATACTTACGACGTTCATCACCAGACGGTTCCTCGTCCCAGCCCCTTTTGTCCAAACAAAACTGCTGAAACATTACCTTTAAATAAACTGAATAAACTAGTGAATAAACTAAGACATCCTAGGGGGTCAAAGATCTTAGCAGCTATTTTCAGTAAGGAACGCTTTGTCGGAGGTAACGAATTTGCAAAGTCGATTACGTGCTGCACGTCAAAATAGATTCTGTCGGAATCACTGTCCCAGTTCACACCTAAGATTTTCGCCTTATCGTCACTACACGGAGGGCCTAAAGCCGAATTGACATACGATTGATCTTCTTCGGAAACCTTTGCCTTACCTTCGTTTTGTTTCAAATGACCTTTTTCAGCTTCCGACGACCTAATTTTACTCAATACCTCTTTGTCGTTCGAATTCCATTTCCTAAGGTTAAACCAACCTTTGTCCAAGATTTCCTTGGCATCCTTGTAAACTTTCAACGCCTCCTCAGAGTCATTCGTACCGCCTGAGAAATCATCTGCGTAAAGATGTTTAAGCATACTTACCGCTTGCGGGTGGCTGTCATTGAATTTACTTACGTGTTTCCTTATTGTCTCCCCTAAAATGGCTGGACTTGGGGTCAAGCCAAACGGAAGACGTTTCATGCGAAGCTGAACAATAGAAGGAGAGTCACTACTTACGTCATCATACCATAAAAACCTGAGAAAATCTCTGTCGGCCTCCTTGATTTCAGTTTTTATTGACTTGAAGAAGGCCTTCGACACGGTCGATCATGAAATCATGTTAAAAAAACTTAAAATGTATGGAGTGACTGGCCTGGAACATGACTGGTTTACATCTTACTTGGATAATCGTAAACAATTTTGCAGGATAAATGGCTCTTCTTCTGATGTGAAGGGAATAAATTGTGGAGTTCCTCAAGGCTCTTGTCTTGGTCCACTGTTGTTCCTGATCTACATCAATGACCTGCCCTTTTCCCTGCAAAAGTCTCATGTCAGCATGTATGCTGACGATACGACCATTTCGCTCTCTTCAAAAAGCATTGGTGACCTGCAAAATGACTTAAATTTAGATCTTCTGAAGCTACAAGATTGGCTGCATGCAAACAAACTTTCTCTGAACGTTGTGAAAACGCAGTCGCTTATCATAGGTTCTGGACCAAACATCCGTAAGATAGAAAGCCAGCCTGATGCTCAACCATCTTTTTCAATAGGTGATCAGGAAATTGAAATGATTGCCAATGCAAAATACTTAGGTGTTCAAGTAGATAGTCAACTAAACTGGGACAAACATGTCGATACTATCAAGACCAAGGCTAATCGAGCCCTTGGACTTATTAAGTATTCTAAGAAATATCTTCCATCTGATGTGCTCAACAAAATGTACAGAGGGATTGTCGAGCCCCATTTGAGTTACTGTAGCTCTGTTTGGGGCTGCTGTAGTAATTCAAAAATTAACGTCCTGCAGAAAATTCAAAACAGGGCTGCAAGAATTGTAACAAATAGCCCATACGATGCCTCTGCTGCTCCACTAATTCAGAACCTTGGCTGGCCGACTATCAACAATCTTATAAGAAAAGAGACCGCCACGCTAACATATAAATCTTTGAATTCACTTGCCCCAGTCTACATGAGAAAACTATTTACAAAATATTCAGATGATAGAGAACGGTCTTTGCGCTCAACAGAAACTGATCTAAGGTTACCGTTACTAAAGACTGTCAATGGCCAAAAGGCTTTTTCATATCGCGGTGCAAAACTTTGGAACAGTTTGGAAAAAGAAGCAAAATTGGCACCCTCCCTGAAAACTTTCAAGGAACGACTATGAGGGCGGTGTAACTTTATTTTCTACTTCATTTTTATTATGTTTTATTGTAAATTAGGTATTATAGCATTGTATATTGTAAATTAGGCATATAAATTTCTTTTGTTCTTAGTTTAGCCTATTTTCCTTTATTTTATGTTATTTTTTAACAGGTCAGTTTGAAAAACATGTATAAATATATGAAACTTATACCTGTATAAATATTTTAAAATGAAATGAATGAAAGTTTGATGAAATGCCTTTTCGATATCTGCTGTTAACGCTATTGTGTGACTCCGGAATCGTAATAACGTATCGAACAAATGCGGCATGTAATTTGGCCCAACTTCAAGACGGTCGTTAAGCGTTAACACATCATTACTACTTCTGGCACTACCGTCAAAAACAATACGAACCTTTGTTGTGTCATGATCGCTACGAATAACACAATGATGCGGAATAAATTTGACGTCTACCTTGTTTTCTGTACCTTCGGGAACTTCTTCTATGATACCGCTTTTCAATTGCTCTTGAATGATAGCATTATATTCTTGGCGTAATTGTTGATCCTTTTGTAAGCGAAAAAGTACCGATTTCAATCGTGAATGACACAAGTCATAATCTGAAGGCAAAGGATCTGAAATGTCATCCTTCCACGGAAGGCTTACCTCATAATTCTTGCCATTGAATGTGATGTCAAATTCTTTCTTCGCGTTTTCTGCATTCTGATTATCGCTTGACTCAATCCCTGTGCTCTCTGTCTTCCAAAATTGTTTCAAGGTTTCAATGTTTCAATAAGCTCATTCTCATTGTCAACTGCTCTTTGTTCTCTGACAGCAGGCTCGTTCTCACTGTTCGTGTTTTCGTTCACCAAATTTTGATCTACAACGCAACAAGAAACAAAATTAGAATTTGTATTCGAATCATTTGAAGACAAATCCACGGGGCCAGAAATTAACCACCCAAGCTTGCTACTTATTGCGACAGGGCCTGCGCTCCCCCTTCTTATCTCGCCTGTAACTACTTCATAGAAATAGTCTGCGCCTAGCAAGATATCTATCGCGTCACTACCTGAATCTAGGCTATCCGCAAAATTTAGGCCTTGTAAATGTGCGTATTGTTTGTACTCTACTGGGGTCGCAAGAGGAGAGCAAATTACGGGATGTGTTAGGGCAGTTATGCTTAAAGCTCTGTCGCCTAATTCTATGTTAAATTTGACTTGGCTACATTTCTTCTTGTTAAACCGCTCAGATCCGAATGTGTTCAAGTTTATTTCTTGTGTGTTTTTTTCAGTTAACTGCAATTTGTTCTTCAATTCATCTGTGATGTATGTTCTTTGACTGCCATTATCCAACAATATTCTTGCCATAACCTTGTTCTCTTGTTTTTCACCAAAAACGTTTGCTCTGGCTGTCTGTAACAACACTGTCTGTTTTTGTGAGCCTACTTTAGCTGTTGCCGTTACGGTTTCGCTTCCATTAGCACTTTTCGCTGCCTCGTCTTTCTCACATGTAGATTCTGGTTTCTTTAAACAAATAGACTGATGATGTTTGTTGTTGCATTTTCGGCATCTTCGGTTGCTATTACAGGAATTGGCTCGATGTCCCCTTTTCAAGCAAACAAAACAACGTTTCTGCTTCGATAAAATCTCCTTTCGCTTGTTTGGATCCACGACTTTATCGCATTGATACGATAAATGTTCTCCCTCACAAAAATAGCATTGCCTATTCCCGCTCGATTGCTCCTTCACATGAAAGGATGAAACCGTACCAGGGACTTGTTTTGGACGATGACTTGTTACCTTTTTCTCAGTTTCTCCAACAAACGAACAAGTTTCCCTCGCTTCTATCTCCTTTCGTACAATGTCTAAAATGTGCTTCATTTCCCATATGTCCGATTTTGTCTCTCTGGATACTTGTAACGCGACATCCTTTGGCATACGTTTCATTACAACAAGAATAAGTAAGCTTCCATAATTTTCCTGTTTTACTCCCAACGATTCGAGATCACGAATGTGAATGTTGATATTATCGAAAATTTGTCTCAGCTGGGCGACAGTGTGTCATTTGGACTATACTGCAAATTGAGCAAACTCTCCATATGCACTTGCACAATTTTTTGCTTGTGACCGAACCTTTCGTGCAAGGTCTCCTTGGCATGCTCATAATTTTCTTCGATGATCTCTAATCCTTGAATTGCTCTGAAAGCTTCTCCTTCCAAGATGTTCACTAAATAGTTGAACTTGTCCACTGGTGCCAGACTCTCATTTTTGTCGATCGAACTCTCGAAGCTTTGCCAAAACGAATAGAAACAAGTGATGTCGGCATTAAATCTTGGCAAGGTTATTTTCGGAAGCCTAACTCCACTATTTTGGCTTGTACTGGCTGTTGAAACATTTTGAATTCCTACCCCTGCACCTTGTGGGGTTCTTATTGGCGAACTAGTTGTAAATCCATTGGCTAAATCTGCTGCTCCGTCGGGTAATTTTGCCTTCTCTGTTTTCTTAATAAAGCTTTCAATTTTGTTCACAATTTCTGTCACACGAGCTGCGATATCTGTCGATTCGTCTATAGTTTTCTCAATTTCTGTAACTTCACATTTCAACAACAGCTTCTCGTCTATTTCTTCCAATATTCTCAACTTTCCCTCCAGCGTAGTTTTGATCGTCGCAATTTATATCAACACGTTCTCCTCTACTTTTGAAGGATCTATACGGATCAAAATGTGTTCCGCTTGATTTTCGAATTTTGTGATGCTTGACCGTGTTCCTCTTCGCACATATTTAAGTCTTGTTCCACTGTCTTCTCCTCTTCGAGTTTTTTGACTTTCGTCGTCACTGGTCATCCTGCAAAATACTTCAAATCAATTGCTCAGCCCCACGTTGGGCGCCATATGTTGTGTTGATTGGGTCGAGCCGATGAGACGAAGTAAGTACCACAGTTTGACGTTTTCTCTTTATATATCTCAAACAGCAACTGAACAGTAACGACTATAAACTACAAGCTAATATGTAGTAAATATAAGAGGCAGTG
Organism: Aurelia sp. 3 sensu Dawson et al. (2005); assembly: GCA_964020215.1. Classification (NCBI taxonomy): domain Eukaryota; kingdom Metazoa; phylum Cnidaria; class Scyphozoa; order Semaeostomeae; family Ulmaridae; genus Aurelia; species Aurelia sp. 3 sensu Dawson et al. (2005). The sequence continues at coordinate 9,622,652 of OZ026581.1, read as the reverse complement.
AATTTAAGTTGAACGCCTTTATGCGAACTTTAGCTGTTACCAAAAACTCTTCGACCTCAGTGCCGAATGATCACTTTTCTGTCTGCACCCTACGTGCTTTAAACTCAGACTGCCAAAAAACAGAGGCACTACCAGAAGTCTGGGTACGAGAAGGAAGTAACAACGTCACGTAAGAGTCTGGGTTGTTAGCACATGAATTGTGCAAATTGTGATACCAGCATGAAAATTGGTACACTGGGGTAATTTGACATGCTGAAAACGATGCCGAACAGACACAAGCCGAAAAATGCCCCCAAGTGCTATTTTTAGACTGGGGTACTTCACCCTAGTCCTCCTTTGGGGCTTTCTGTAATAAGCAATTATTGATTAGTGATGTAAACATGAAAGTGTGATATTCCACACAATTTGATGTGCTGAAAAAGAATATGAATCAACAAAATAAAAAATTTACCCCAAAGTTCTATTTTTAGACTGGGGTAGTAGGTCCCAGTCCTCCATTGAAACTTTTTACTGTAGGTCATGAAGGATCAGCGTTATAAACATGAAAATATGGAGTTATACACAATTCGATACGCTGAAAAACGTTATAAAGAGACACAATTAAGAACTTGCCCCTAAGGGCTATTTTTGGAAAGGGGTACTTGGCCCCATTCCTCCTTTGGGGCTTCCTGCTGAATGTGATTATTGATCAGTGATATGAATATGAAAATATGGATTTATACACAGTTCGATATGCTGAAAAACATTATGAAGAGGCATAATTAAAAAATTACCCCTAGTTGCTATTTTTAGATTGGGGTACTTGGCTCCTGTCCCCCATTGAAGCTTTCTGCTATGGGTTATTATTGATCAGTTATATAAACATGAAAATATGGATTTATACACATTTCGATATGCTGCAAAACATTATGAAGACACAGAATTAAAAACTTACCCCTAAATCCTATTTTTAGATTGGGGTTTCTACTTGGCCCCAGGCCCCCATTGAGGCTTTCTGCTCAGGGTAATTACTGATCAGTGACATATGCATAGAATATGGATTATACACATTTTGATACGCTGAAAATGTTATGAAGAGAAACAATAAAAAAAATCCCTTCTATATATTATCTTAATTAGCTTTGCTACTGAGAGAGTTCCTCCTTAAAGAATTCCCCTTCATACAAATCCTCTAGTGTAGTGTTATTTATCCTTGTTTTATTCTGTGTATCACCTTATGTATTTATTATAATTGTTGTAAGTAGTTTAATATTAGAGTGTTTGTATGTAGTGGAATTTAAAATGAAATGAAATGAAAAAGGCTGGGGACTTAGCCCCAGTCCTTAAACTGGCCTTTTCCTCAGTACCTTTTGTTTTGATAATGATTATAAACTTGCAATGTTTGAGTTTCTTTGCATTTCAATACATTGCACTTTATGATGAGACACAATCAAAATTTACTCCTCAATGTAGTTTTTGTCTGGTTTGTCTGGTGCAATTTAGTTGGTTACTTGACAATAAATTTTTGAAACTTGTTTATCAAGACCATTCAAAAGCCCTGCATGATTTTTAGAAAAGAGGGAGAACTCATACTTAGTGATTTTACACGAAAAGGGCTACCGTTTAGGGAAATCTATCATATGGTGCCACTAAACACTGTTCAAAATTTTAAAAACCTCACTTAATCTGAGCATTGCCCACCACAGTGGCACAGTTCTGTGCAGTCGAGGTTATAACGCTTGCATTTGCATCTTGAGCCACAGTTCTTCTGACAGCTACATTTGACGAGTTCGTAGCATGCTTTCGCAGCTTCTGGAATTAGTGACCAAACAGGCATGACAGAGTTGTTGTCTACTGTCCATCCATATTGCGAGACATCAGGTATTTCTTGCATTTTTTCAGATGACTGGCCCCAAATGATTCTGAAAAAAAAATTTGCTATACACCTTATGGCAGCAAGAAGGATTTCCAAGCTCATTCAAAACAACTCACAATTTTCTGTAAGTCTTTGTCATGTTTCTTTTGCGCTATAAACAGCAAATGTAGTGATGCTGTGAAGCAAAGCTGAGAAGATTGACATCTTAATTAGTGGAAAGTAACTCCGAACAAAAATGGCTCACCCTCCTTGCAGTAAAGCTCGTTTGGCATGCTGTAGTAGTGCACCTCTAGTTGGAGGTAAATTATCAATGCTACGCCCTTTCCTGGCAAAGAGGATCTTTCTACATTCATTTACATCTGTCAGCTGGCTCGAACGATCATACATTAGGATCACAAATCTCTCTAAGCACTTCATGTCTTCATCAGTCAGATCCCTCGTGTCTCCTTGAGATAATCTGAAAAGAAAGAAAAACTAAAAAACTGGCTTGTAACAAAAAACTTTGCAACACATGTACCCAGACCGTAAAAAGATGAGTCGAGTCTTTATCCAATTTTTGAAGCAAGATGAACATTTTTTGAATAGAGTTTTGAGGTTGCAGAATTGTTCGATTGTGCAAACATAAATCGTCTTTTCTATTCACCTGGCTGGCAACACTCTTTCATTGTATTTAACGCGAGAATGATAATAAAATGATATTTGTTGCACCAACAACTCACCTAGAAAATACGTTCGTTGCATCTGGATATGACTTCCATGCTTCCCATGCAATCTTTTTGGCACGACCACAGAAAGATGAAACAGTGTCACATCCAGTGAATGCGAACCAGAAGAGTAGCCCTGAGCAAACACCATTCCTCATATTGGCAGAGTAGGCATGGACCGGTAGCCAACGTTTGTTCTTCGCAACACCAAATTCTACCCAGAGTTCCTCCAAAGTTAGTGAATTAAACAATGCTATGGCAATTACTACCACATCAGTGTCCACGGTCCGTATGCTGATTTTTCGATGATTTGCTGCTGCTGCACTTTTGACGTGAACGAACATTCTTGTGTCCGCTTCTTCGTGGTTACATGGCATGAGACTTTCTTCGTCAATGCTGCCATTGAAAATCACGTTTTCAGACAATGTTGCTACGATCGTCTTGCCAGAAACTCCATTCATTTCAAGCTGCTTGGCTAGGAGACAGAATAGCTCCTCTTTGTTTTCATCAACCCTCAAAAACTGACGCCAGTTTTTAGATATGGGGGTAGAAGCCCTGACTGATAAACGTACACCAGAACCGCGCTTTTCTCTCGTCTGTGACTTTAGACTATCCTTGAAATACCTGTCAAAAACAATATCAATTCTCTCCAAAGTGATGCCTCTCAATTCTCTCATGATTTTGGCTGCAAAAGACTTCGCGTAATCTCCAAAGGTTTTCTCATCTCCAGGTGGCGTCATTTGCACAAGAGCAGCTCCGTCGACAACTTTTGCAGTTACTGGAGGGCCGTTAGCCTCTGATTCTGCTTGAACTTCCAAGCACTTGAAAAAGTCTGCCTTGTTGCATTTTCTCAACCTCCCATACTCAGATAGAGAAGGAGGGTAGACGTGGTTCTCGTGAGCAAAGAAGTCATCCAAGTCCCCATCTCTTGATTGGCAAGAAACATACAGCGAAGCAAATAACTTGCAGTCCTGTTTCAATGAGACAATTTGGAGCTTTGCCTTCGTAGTTGTGAGAGTATTTTTTTCTCTAAACAATGGCAGCTTGTTTTTAGAGATGGGGGCGTAAATAGAAACTTTCCCGGTCACAAGTCTGTCGTTTAAATATTCGTCATACTGTTTCTTGCCTGTTGCATATGCTACTCTCACGGATGTCGCAGCACTTTCGTTCATGATGTGTTTCGAAACCACATTGATCAGAATGTCCCCTTCCTCAAAAGGATTGCCCAACTCATCAAATGCAGTCTTGAATGATAGAACATTTTTTCGGAAGCGTTTTTCGTGCGAATCCGTGTCCTCATGGTGAAATAAATCTTCTTGGTCCTTGTCTTCCTCGTTGTTGAATGAAGAAACAACCCTCGCAATCTCTGGTCCTCCGACCATCCATTTCATTAAGGATGCATGGTTATCAAGAATGCCAATTGCTCCACCTTCAATCTTGATCAGCTTGTTGTTTTGTTCGTGCGCCTGATCTTCAGCTATGGCAGAAAATGTACGGGATGTCTTTTTAGAAGTGAAATGTCCACGAATAAATTCTCTGTAAACAGCTGGATGCTTTGCTTGTAGGTACTTTAGGTCACTGATGTAGATGGGCAACCACCGTGAGTAGTGAGTATGGTCAAGGCAAAACATCCATGGTGCGATCTGATCAAGGGCACTTATGAACATCTGGAAGTTTGACTCTCTTACTGCTTGGATAAATAACAGTAGAATTGACTCTAATTGCATTACAGTGAACCAATAGTCAAATTGCACTGATTCAGTTCTCCTCTGTGACACCCAAGCTTCGAACGAATGCTCTCCTTCGCTTTTCTCGTAAGCCTCCAAGAGAAGTAGATGCAGTGCGGAAATCGTTACCTGATGGACATATCGTGACCTTTTAACATGACTGCCAGAAAGAAAAGCTTCTGCTCTTCCAGGTGAATTGATTTCAGCTTTGGACACAACTTCAACCCATCCACTACCTTCCATCCAATCGCCTATTGCATTTAAAAATGCCATTTCTATGTGAAGTGCTCCCATCATCATTACCAGCTTATCCTCTCCATACAGTTTTGGATACATCCACTGTATCTGCTTGCCCAAAGCGTACACCGGCTGATCGGCAGTAATAACAGGGCACTGATCTGGGTTAGTCTTTAACAGAATTTGCTTGACAATGTCCATGGTATGGCGCACCATGGCAGTGGAGTTGATGCTATCATGGAGCAATGGAAGCAGCGTTGATAGTGTCTTTACTGGCTTGACCTCTGACAGTCTGGAATGAAAGCCGGACCACGAAATACGATTTTCTATGTCCTTTGAACTACTTTCCTCATCTAATGACTTCACTTTACTCAGCCAGAGGCTAGCTTCTCTTTCTGCATCAATATGGGTATTTTTACAAATGTTAACAGATTGGAGAGGGTATTCGGATGCAATGGCTTTTGTCGGCGGCAATGTTGTATAACTATCAGGTAGTTCGAGCTTTGTATTGGAAACTTCGATATTAGGCTGTAGCTCAAGATCATCAACATCTAAAGAAGTTTCTGGGTGCTGGAAAATCGAAATGCTCGTACCGTGAAATGAATCCTTAGCGGTTGTAGATGATGGGTTGTGGTCGATATTATCTATTGCCGATGTGGTAAATATGCCTTCTTTGAGACTGGGAGGACAAACACATTCATTTTCTCGATACTGCTTGCAAAGCTGCTTAGTTACAGACAGCTCGACACTTTTTACTCTGCTGTACGAGACTGACAGACCTTGTCGTGCGAATGTGTTTACCAGGTCTTTTTTGCGTGTCTTTGAATGAATAAGCAATCCTGTATACAAAGGAAAGGGAGTCTCTTGGTCTTGTGAATGACGAGCAAATTCCGTGATAGCAGTATTGCGTCTTTTGTCTTTCATCATGTTGAACCGAATCAGCTGAGATATGGTCAATGCAGTCTGAACCGTTGCAGGCGTTCTTTGCGATATATTTGTTCCATCAATTAACATACTTATAAAGGTAATGAGGGACTTTGGAACTGATGCTTCTTGTGAGCCAGTCGTTAGCAGCCCACTGTCTCTCTGCCACTGGTGTTCAAATACTTGCTTCCGTAATATATTAGCTGCCTTTGACAAACAAATCCCATCTTCTTCGAAGCTTTGTGAACATAACTGGTGAATAGCACTTCCAGTTTCCTCATTAAAAGTTAACAGGACTTCTCGGCCCTTTTTGTGCTCTCCCAATCCAGGAATATGAGACAATATTTTTTGTTTCAACCTAGAAGAGTGCACTTTGCTGACATTTTCTTCATTTGCTCCATAGTGGATCAATCTTTGACAGAAGAGCGACTTAATGTCACGTAGCATGAACACAGGAATGTCACTCGATCCCTCATAGCTACTTTTGATGTATTCAAGGACCTCAGCTAGGGCGACGCCCTCGATGATAGACTGCTCTGATTCTTCACCTGACGTCGATCCGTTAAGATTCCTAACGCGATTATACAGGGCAGCAAGACAAGTTTTATGGTACACAGCTTCTACTGCAATTAGGTCACCCTCGCTTAACCGTGCCAGGAGCTTCTCATCACGTAGACTAACTGCGGCGTCGCGTACTCGTTTATCTAGACCTAGCGTCTGAGCTTTAGTTAGATTATCGTCTAAATCCTTTTGATCGCAAAAGAAGCACGTCGGGCAAAAGTTTTCAGCACTGTATCGAGCTCTTGTGCTTGGAGGAGGGGGACACTCAGGCAAAGAAACAGCTGCATGCTTCCTCTTCTTACAGACACGTTGGTAATGCTGATTGTCATACTTGTTTTTACACTTCTTATGGTACTTTCCTTCATTTGCTACAAGCTTTTCAATCAGTTGGTCACAATTCAGATTGCTGATTCTCTTTGAGACTGACCCTGGTAGCTCTCCAATTTCATGAAACTTAAACAGTTGCTCAGCTATGCTTCTATAACCTGATAACTTGTCCACTTGGTTGCTTTTTTGTGCAGGACAAACAAATTGATCGTCTTCTCCTTCTTGGCAAATGAAACATGCGCTCCAATCAGATTCGATTACTTCTAGTCTTGCGGCAGTGGCCCTTTGATAATCAGTCGTAGCGTCCAATAATGCAAACCTTTTCTTCGACATTAGTCAAATTCAATAATATTTAAGCTAAATTCTTTCACAATCTTTAAACAGCTTTACAAATTTTGCAACCTTCCTCATGGTGAACGCAGCAAAAATGCACCTCGAGATTGAAGTGTTTCAAGCACTCCTATGCGATACGTTTCAAACTGATCATTAGTAAGCTAAATGAGACACTTCAAACATCCAGATTGATGAAATACAATCTTTGTATTAAATCATTAACAACTAATTTGGTAATACGAGGCCTGAGGAAAGAAAGGCATAAAACGGACCACCTATATGGCAGAGGTATTTCAATTATGAAAGATCAGTAACTAGACCCCGGTGAACACGGATGCTTCATTTGCAGCAGAGCTTCTCATGTTTACATCACATCATCAGCTACGGTTTATGGAAAAAAACTCAAAAGGAGAGCATTGAGCGAATATTTCTATTCATTATATGTTTCAGCGTATCGAAGTGTGTAGAAATCTGTATTTTCATGTTGTGTCAATAATCAGTGACTACTTACAGCAGATAGTCCCAAAGGAGGACTGGGGCCAAGTCCCCACCCAACAGCATATAGAGGCAATTTTTTATTGTTTCTCTTCATAACAATTTTCAGCGTTTCAAAATGTGTATAATCCATATTCTATGCATATGTCACTGATCAGTAATTACCCTTAGCAGAAAGCCTCAATGGGGGCCTGGGGCCAAGAAGAAACCCCAATCTAAGAATAGGATTTAGGGGTAAGTTTTTAATTCTGTGTCTTCATAATGTTTTGCAGCATATCGAAATGTGTATAAATCCATATTTTCATGTTTATATAACTGATCAATAATAACCCATAGCAGAAAGCTTCAATGGGGGACAGGAGCCAAGTACCCCAATCTAAAAATAGCAGCTAGGGGTAATTTTTTAATTATGCCTCTTCATAATGTTTTTCAGCATATCGAACTGTGTATAAATCCATATTTTCATATTCATATCACTGATCAATAATCACATTCAGCAGGAAGCCCCAAAGGAGGAATGGGGCCAAGTACCCCTTTCCAAAAATAGCCCTTAGGGGCAAGTTTTTAATTGTGTCTCTTTATAACGTTTTTCAGCGTATCGAATTGTGTATAACTCCATATTTTCATGTTTATAACGCTGATCCGTCATGACCTACAGTAAAAAGTTTCAATGGAGGACTGGGACCTACTACCCCAGTCTAAAAATAGAACTTTGGGGTAAATTTTTTATTTTGTTGATTCATATTCTTTTTCAGCACATCAAATTGTGTGGAATATCACACTTTCATGTTTACATCACTAATCAATAATTGCTTATTACAGAAAACCCCAAAGGAGGACTAGGGTGAAGTACCCCAGTCTAAAAATAGCACTTGGGGGCATTTTTCGGCTTGTGTCTGTTCGGCATCGTTTTCAGCATGTCAAATTACCCCAGTGTACCAATTTTCATGCTGGTATCACAATTTGCACAATTCACGTCAAAACCCGTGCTAACAGCCCTGACCTTCACAATAGTAAGGGATATGCGTCCTTTTTTGTAATATTGTTTACCTCACGATAATCAACACAAAAACGCGTACTTCCGTCTGGTTTGGCAACTAAGACGATAGGGGATGACCAAGGGCTTACTGATGGACTGATGACTTCTTTGACAAGCATTTTCTCAACCTCCTGGTCGATGATCTCCCTCTTTGCCATTGGTACACGGTAGGGATGCTGTTTTATAGGTTTAGAATCCCCTACGTCAATTCTATGCTTTATTGTATCAACTTTCCCTAGTGGAGGGTTTTTGATGATGTTCATTTCATTCAAAAGCTCTAATAATTGTACTTTTTGGCAAGGACCAAGATACAGGGGGGTTCAGGGGGGCCATGGCCCCCTCAAAATATTTCAGCTGTTGCTACAGTAAATCTCCATTCTGTATCATTTTAGTATTTCAGAATATCAGATGGGTACTCCATGTTCTCATGTCCGGTATATCCCGTTCAATTTCTACCCTTCATTAGTCTAGGAAGCTCTTTGGGGGGTATTTACAAGCTATCAAACTTGTCTCTAACCATAACTCTAAAGTGCCCTTTGGTAAATTAGGCTTTTTTACTTTTGTGGAAGGTGTGTACATTGTAAGCATAGATTTACCTGTAAAGTCAATCCGTATCGAGGAACAAAAAATTGTGTTCCGTTATGTCAATTTGAAGAGCGTGGTCTCAAATTTTCCAGGGGAGTACCCCTTAGACCCCTCCAAGGTTCTGGATCGCTTTAGCTCGCCAGCCGGTTAGCCCATGGCCCCCTCAAGTGAAAAATTGTATCTCGGTCCTTGCTTTTTGGGTCGGCTCCAAATGGTCTAAACCAAGATCATTATGTGATAATAAATCAGACTCTGGCAGCTCTGTGGACTTACTCACCGTAGCTTCATGTTCATTTGATATCTGCTGCTCGATGAAAGGTATTGCATCTGCTATTTCGGTATCCTTGGGTAAAAACACAGTGTCTTCGGTTAAGTTGGTGACTTGGACAGTGGTTTTACCCATTGGTCTAACTTTGGTTAAGATCCGTGCAACAAAAAGGGTATTGTCCTTCGAAAAACCTCCTTCAACAAGCAAGTCATTGTTTGGTATCGATTTGTGTTCCAAAAATTTTGCTTGCATGACAACAGTAGTTTTAGGCAAAATTTGAACGTCTGCCACTGTGGTTAATGTCTGTACTTGTTTTGGCCGCGTAAAATTCACTTCTAGACCGGGAATATTTAAGATAAACTTGCCAAAATCAACACACGCTTTATTCTTTATCAAAAAGTCTTTTCCCAGCAGGAATTCATAGGAAAAACCTTCAATTACCAACACAGTATGTACAAAAGTATGGTCATTCAATTTAATGTTAAATGCAGCTTGACCCAGAACAGTTAATGAAGTGCCATTTGCAGTATACAATTTGGAGTCACATTCCGACAACAAAGGTTTCTCTGCAATTTTATCAAACATTTCTTTGGAGATTAGAGTTATTTCGGCTCCTGTGTCTATCAACATTTTAATAGTGCAATGGCTTAGATGTAAAATGGATGGGAATTGTCCATTTTATGAAGAAAGCATGGAAATTGGCATACCTGCCCATTTTGATACGCTGAAAACGATAAGATACAGACCCCAACTGTAAAATGCCCCCAAATGCTATTTTTAGACAGGGGTACTCGGTCCCAGTCCCATCAATGTTATGTTACTCTATATCACTAACAAATGACAATGAAATTCCAAAATCAACTAATTTGGCACAATTTGATATGCTGAAAACAGTGGCTAAAATAATTCTTTGAAATATTGCCCCCAAATGCTATTTGCTGAGAGTGCGCATGCGCGAACAGCATTATTGCTGCGAGTGCGCATGCGCGAGCAGCTATTTATTTCGAGATTGATAAGGAATTCCCGTGTCGGTTTGTTTGGTTGGATGGATGGATGGATGGAGTATATGCAAATGAGGGACTAGCCTGCGTGCAGACTTTACTTTCCACTGCGAGGGAGAGCCAAATCGGAACTCGTTGTACGAGTTTGATAAGAAATTTCCGTGTCTGTTTGTTTGTTGGGATGGATGGATGGAGTATATGCAAATGAGGACAAGCAAAACAGCAACGAAGCAGACCTTATTCCATAGTGCTTTGCCGATGAACAAACTCGCATCGTAGCTCGACACCAAGGAAATTTCAACAAAAACAGGAAGGTAATCATTTTAATTTAATTGAGAAGTAACATAGACAATTCTGCAACATTCTTCATGTGTTAGAATCGCCCATATGGTTTCAGAAGAGATCGAGCTTCGAAGACGAAAAGGCATGGGAAGGCCTAGCGGCCTAAACCTGCTGTAATGAACAAACAGCACGTAGGGCGCGAGGAATTCGCGAGAGGCGGTTCACTCCCAAAAAATCTCGTACACCTTTGGCAAAAATCCTTTTGTTTCAAGAAAAATCCATCAAAAATCCTTAAAAAATCCTTTTGTTCTGATAAAATCTCGTACGCCGATTCGCATGAGTGAAATGCCCCTCGGGAATTCGGGCTTCCGTCAAGTAATGCGTGCATAATGTTTCAAGTTTTGCTAACAAATAGTGGTTGAAGGTTTCATCATATCCCCTATATCAAACCCAATCAAGCAGGGAATGTATTCAGGAATGCGAATGAATCGTTTGTAGAACAGAATAGGCGATAATTTCCCTTCCAAAAACAAGGAAATTATCATGCAGAAAATTGCACAAAAGTGAGTGATAAGGATCCTTGACCATGATCATTTGGATCTGATAGAGTTCCGATATATTACTTTCATTGATAAATATTCCTACAATGCAAAGGATATGTAAAAGTCACTTGTGATTCCATAACATTCCATGGACAATGAACTGCAATTCAATTGTCTACCAAGAGCAAGACGTCAAATTCATTTTATGCTGCCAACCAACCATATATCCTTTGCAATACATTTACACATACAAGCAAGCTCATTTCACTGTTAATTGTTGTAGGAGTAAAAGGATTCACTTGTGAGATTCATGCAAAGGTCAAAGCAGCATTGGATCATTATTTATGCATCACCACGTGTGAGTGTCAATCCAACTTCGAACATTCAATGACCAACACTGCATTGGCACACCATTACGATATTTACGTGTGTCATTCTTGCAAAGACCTGACCAAGGAATCACAGGGGGCAGTATTTCAAAGACGAGACCAAGAAACCAGGGAAGATGTCACAGTCCGTTACGCCTTGTGACCTTACTTTGATGAACGTTACACTTGAAAGATTGTGGTGGCCAACCCATGTGCATCATGAGCTCTCAGGACTGTCCTTCAGACTTAAAAAACTGTTCGTATTTAGATATCATTGATTATTGAGTCCTGAGTTTGTTGCCATATTGCTAACAGAAGCAGATAATGGACAGTTACTTTGTACAGTTAAATAGGAATTATGAAAGATATTGCTACACGTAAAATGATCTGTGGACAAGGAAGAAAATAATGCCATGTGTGGTACCAAAAAGGGTTAAAGAAAGTCATACCGTCTAACACATAACATACCAACATCAAATAACTCTGCCTTAAAGTTACAATTTAACACTTCAAATGAGACTAATCTTGTATTAGAATGTAATAGATGCTGTAGTAACACTAAACAGACTTGAAAGTTACAAACAGTTCTTTTTTGCTTGGGGCAACTTTGCCTCACAAGTCTAGCAAGTCACAAATCCTCCAAAACTCCTCTCCAACATTTATTGTTGACAAATTCGCAGAAATAGTGTGTTTTACACTACGGCTTGAGCAGCACTTACTTAACTTCGATAACAGCTAGTATACGAGTTTGATAAGAAATTTCCGTGTCGGTTTGTTTGGTTGGATGGACGGACTATATGCAAATTAGGAGCGAAAACAGCAACAACAACAGATTATTCCATCGTTCTTTGCTGACTGAACGAGAAAGCCCACACCTTCGATTTTGGCAGAGAGAGGCTGGCTCACGCACACTGCAGGAAGAAGACGGATTTTTGAGCATATTGGTACGTATAATAGCGTTTTTTTATCCCGAGTTTTACACCAAATATGAAGAGATTTCTTTTTATCCTCTCCGTTGTGTTGACCGTTTATCTTTCTACAGCGGACAGGTTTCAGAAGTGGCAGGAGGATGTCATCAACAAGGGCCTAGGCATCGCTCAACAAGCATAGCGCTAGACAAGCCAATATCATTATCTCAATGAGAAATTCCTTGATTTATTTGGCTCAAACAAAGGAAGATGCAATTTCCCAACATTGTTGGATGCTTGGCCTAAGCTACTTGATAAACCATACTCCTAAATCTGCCTTTATCTAAGCCATAACTGCTGCTATCAAATTTTTGAGGGTCGGAGCGAATGCTTTGGTACATGTTTATTTACTGCTCTTTAAGTTATCCTACAGGTAACAGAGGATAGACCAATAAAAGTATGCAAATTTGTGAGAAATATGCCAGAATGGTGCAACTGCCCCTTTAAGTAGAGTGAAAACATTGCCATCATTTGTAGTTGAACCAATGAGCTTTGAGCGCCTTGAGAAGCTTAAGTCAGCTGCAAAATTTATATATAGATTACAAGAAAAGGAAAGATTACAGAGACTAGCTTATGAGACTGCAACATCCAATGAGTAGTTTTAGACCTTACGTGCAACTGTTGTTGCATTGATAGCTAATTTGTACTGTGGACTGCAATAGTTCAATCCAGCAAGAACTTCCTTGAAAGTTCTTTTGTATTTTGACAGGGGAAGGGGGACAAAAGAGAAGACAAGGAGAAAGTAAACAGGACAAAATGCAGAGAAGTAAAGTTAATCTCTTCTGGATGACACTTCACTATGCAACTGGCATCTGAAAAATAGGTAAGAATTCATCCTTACTTGCACATAAAAATAGTAGAAAACTTCAAGAACATTCAAGAAAACTATGAAAATCTACAGAGATGTGCCATCAATTGTTTCTGAACAGAAGAGATAATCTCTCATTGTATAGGAAATCAAAACCTAGAATAGCACAAAGATAATTCAAAAACCTTGATTCTTTGCATCTGATGGAATTATGATTGGCTTCTTGATTCATTTTTCTTCTCCTTTGGCACAAATTTTTCTCATCAGTAGATTTCTGTTGTCTACTTAGCAGTTGCAATGTGTACTTAAATCAGCCTTTGCAACCAGCATACCTTGCATTTGCCATCTTTTTATTGATAGTCTGTTTGTGGACGGTAAAGATGGCAACAATAGGGACAGTAAAATGGTGTATTCACAAATCATGCTTGTTGCAATGGCCCTTTTAACGTTGCCAGACATGACCCTGCAAAGAAGCTTATGTCATGTATTTTGTTGCAGGACTAAAAGGCAAGTTACTAATTTGTGACAGACCTGTAAAGTTTAGGACTGCTTTGGATCAATATTGGGTTAGACATAACACAGCATGGGATCACTATCTGCATATTAACTGTTGACATACACAACACAACACTGGATCAGTATTTGCTTCTGTAACTGTCCACATTCAAAGACCAGTACCACAAAGGATAAGTATTCAAGGATGCTCATTTTCACAAAGACCAAAAAGCATTGCATCAGTATTGCTTCTGTGTCCATTCTTCACACCTTGTGACCCTTTAACTTTGATACAAACTGTTGCCAGATTGACGTTTAAAGGATTGTTGTGACCAACTGTTGTGCATCTTGTGCTCTCAAGACCTGGTTTTCATTCAAGTCATTGTGCAAAGCCTTTTATTTCACACAAGCTTGAATAGGGGATTGTTTGTTGCCACAAGGTATCATGTTATTTGACTACTATTGAAGATGCTGGTTAATGCAGATAAGAAGCAGATAGTTGACAGTCTGGGCTAATTACAAAGAAATGACCAAAGACCATTGTTGCTATAACATCATACTATTTTTAGTTCAAAATGCTTATGCTGGTGTTGATCTGTGGCCAATAGAGAAAATCATACTATGTGATGTGCCACCTGCCGAAAAAAGTCTTGCAGTCCAAGGAATTATAAAATGAACTGACATTTATTAACCATGTCTTAAAATTGCCATTTAACACTTGAAATGAGACCAATATCACATTTGAGTTCAGGGGCGGCGCCAGCCTTGAAAAAGTGGGGTGGAACAGAGATAAGATTGATGGCCAGAAGGTATACCTAATGATTTTTATATCGTTTTTGCTTAGGAATGAATACTGACCTGAGGAAAGTGGGGTGGACATGTCCACCCCAGTCCACCCCGTGGCGCCGCCCTTGTTTGAGTTTCAGTAGTGAGCAATACCATGTTGTGTAATGCAGTCTTGAAATTTGCAAACAGTTCTTGTAGTTTCTTTTAAATACACTTGCAATTTAGATACGTTTCAAACACATGCTCTAATAACTCAACTCTGATATTTATTCTGATATGAAATTGCGTTATATACAACACTACGAGCAGCACTTACTTAACTGCGTTAACAGCTAGTTTTAAATTAGAAACTCGGACCCAGCCTTCTTTTGTGTGATTTTGCTATAACTTATTAATAAGACACGATATAATCCTATAATCAACTAATTTGTCTTTATTTGACACGCTGAACATGATTATGAAAAGTCCATTTTCACAAAGTGCCCCTTAAGGCTATTTTTAGAAAGGGGTTTCTCGGACCCAGACCTCTCTCGCACGTTATTCTGTAAAAATTCACCAATAAAAGAGGATATCGGTCCAAAATCAAATAATCTGGCGTTATCTGATATGCTGAAAACGATGATGAGCAGACCTCATTGTAAAAGTGCTCGCAAGTGCTATTTTTGGACAGAGGCACTTGGACCCAGTCCTCTTTTTGTGTGATTTTGCTTTAATTTACTGACAAGACAGAATATAGCTCTAAAATAAACTAATTTACCGTAATTTGACGCGCTGAACACGATACCGACCAGTTCCATTTCATGAAGTGCCCCCTAAATGCTATTTTTAGACAGAGTGTGCTCGTACCCAGTCCTCTTTCTTATGTTACTCTGTTATCATTCACGCAATTAGTCGATATGTTTCTAAAAGCAGTTGTTGATGTTAGGAAGATCCCAACCAAAGATTTCGCATTTTTAATTCAATGAAACCATTCCATACTTCAGAAAATGGCGTCATAGTACCTGTTTTGAAGAAAATGATCTGTGCACACTGTCCATCTCGTTTGCAAAGTTCTTTGCAAGGTCAACACTCTTGCAACTGCAGCGAATTCCACAGTTTCTCTTGCACGAGCAACGTTCTAATTCTTTCAGGGCCTTTGATGCTTCAGTTATTGTCATCCAAATCGGTTGATATGATTCATTTTCATCTTTCCAACCCCATGCTGAAACATCAGGTCGCTCCTGCGCAACTTGCAATAACTGCCTCCTTACAAAACTAAGAGATAAATTTCCCTACTGCTGTTCCTGATTCAAACAGAAGTACTTTGCCTTTAAATAACAATTTCCAGACTCTAGATCTATAATTTGCATGAATTAACTGTTTGCTGATGTTTTCAAATGTATCCCAACGCAGCATTTAGACGCAGAATATTTTTTAATTGCTTAAGCATTAGCATGGCTCCCTGTCAAACAGTGTATATAGTTCTGAGTGGATAACCATGGATAAAAAAAGGTAAAATGAATGAAAAATAAAATGAACATCAATACGGAAAATTATTGAATAAATAAACAGCTGCTTGCCCTGATTGATATGTAGCTCTGAAAGTATGCTGAATAGCTAAGTGCATCTTTTGTCGGTGGCAGCCCATCTACTAGCCTTCCTTTCTTCGTAAACACTTGTCTCCTATCAGAATTAACGTCTGTGTTCAAATATGATCGATCGTATAGCAAAATGACATATCTCTCTGAGGGCCCAGTCATCTTCAGTAATAGTTGAAGGGCCATTAGAAAGCCTCTTAAATGATTCTGTCACCTCTGGAAATGCTTTCCACGTTTCCCAAGCAGAAGTTTTGCCTCTACCTGCGAAGGACGCATTATATCACATCCTGTAAATGCATACCAAAGCAGAATCCCAGAACAGATCTGCTCTCCAAGACGGCTCGCATATTCGTGAATTGGAAACCAACGTCGGTCTTGCCCGTCCTGAATTCTATCCACAATTCTGTAAGATGCAGCTCATGGGAAACAGCTATTGCAATGATTATTACAACTGTGTCAACTGTCTTGATCATTATCTTTCTATGTCCAGTTTCTGCCATATTTTTTGCATGCACAAAAATTCTCGTGTCAGCCTCTTCATGGTTACATGGTGCAAGCGAGAGAATTTCGATAGAATCATTATTTGTGAGAACATATTCGCGCGCGGTAAAAACCAATCGAACATTACTCAGTCTATTATTGTTCACACATTTTGTAGCGATAAGTCGAAAAAGTTCATCTTTACTTTCATTTACTCAAAGGAGATTTCGCCAATTTCGAATCACTGGCGTAGTTTCAACGACGCGAATTCGACTTCCAATACCTCTATCTTCTCTTTGTGGATGCTTTGATGTTCTTTTGCCGATAAACGTCGAGCAAAACATCTATGCTCCCAATG
The DNA here is from genome assembly GCA_964020215.1 of Aurelia sp. 3 sensu Dawson et al. (2005). NCBI lineage: Eukaryota > Metazoa > Cnidaria > Scyphozoa > Semaeostomeae > Ulmaridae > Aurelia > Aurelia sp. 3 sensu Dawson et al. (2005). The sequence goes on along the minus strand of OZ026581.1, from coordinate 9,605,932 downwards.
GAGCTGCTTTTTGCTCTGGAGACCAAACGATTGGCGAATTCTTTGTCGGCGTATTCACCAAACTTTTTGGACTTGCCAGCAGGAGCCATCTGAACTATGGCAGCGCCAGCTAAGATTAAGCATGTGACTGTGAAGGATGGCAATACCTGAGGCATCAAAGACACTGAAAGAATTAAAGGGTTGCTCGTGCAAGAGAAACTGTGGAGTTCGCTGCAGTTGCAAGAGTGTTGACCTTGCAAAGAACTTTGCAAACGAGATGGACAGTGTGCATAGATCATTTTCTTCAAAACAGGTACTATGACGCCTTTTTCTGAAGTATGGAATGGTTTCATTGAATTTAAAATGCGAAATCTTTGGTTGGGATCTTCCTAACATCAACAACTGCTTTTAGAAACATATCGACTAATTGCGTGAATGATAACAGAGTAACATAAGAAAGAGGACTGGGTACGAGCACACTCTGTCTAAATATAGCATTTAGGGGGCACTTCATGAAATGGAACTGGTCGGTATCGTGTTCAGCGCGTCAAATTACGGCAAATTAGTTTATTTTAGATTAAAGCAAAATCACACAAAAAGAGGACTGGGCCCAAGTGCCTCTGTCCAAAAATAGCACTTGGGAGCATTTATACAATGAGGTCTGCTCATCATCGTTTTCAGCATATCAGATAACGCCAGATTATTTGATTTTGGACAGATATCCTCTTTTATTGGTGAATTTTTACAGAATAACGTGCGAGAGAGGTCTGGGTCCGAGAAACCCCTTTCTAAAAATAGCCTTAAGGGGCTTTTTGTGAAAATGGACTTTTCATAATCATGTTCAGCGTGTCAAATAAAGACAAATTAGTTGATTATAGGATTATATCGTGTCTTATTAATAAGTTATAGCAAAATCACACAAAAGAAGGTTGGGTCCGAGTTTCTAATCTAAAAATAGCATTTGGGGGCAATATTTCAAAGAATTATTTTAGCCACTGTTTTCAGCATATCAAATTGTGCCAAATTAGTTGATTTTGGAATTTCATCGTCATTTGTTAGTGATATAGAGTAATATAACATTGATGGGACTGGGACCGAGTACCCCTGTCTAAAAATAGCATTTGGGGGCATTTTACAGTTGGGGTCTGTATCTTATCGTTTTCAGCGTATCAAAATGGGTAGGTATAGCAATTTTCATGCTTTCTTCATAAAATGCACAATTCTTACAGGTAGCTGATGTACTATAATACCAATATCATTCACAAAACCTTCAATGTATCCCTGTTCTTTGATCGCCCGCTTTTCAAAATTCAAAGCTAAAACGTTTGGTTCCTTATTTTCATAATCTCTTTCTTCGTCGGCAGTTTTGTTGTTTATATTTAGTCACGCATTGTGTGTTCCCGGCCTGGGTTTAGGGGGTTCTTCGCATTTGTTTCGAAAATGTCCCACTTTCCCACAATTCCAGCATTCAATATCACTGCGGAAGTTGTGCGTTTGAGGCTTTTTCTGGCCTGCCCCTTTATTTTCAAAAGGGGAAAAACCCGATTGTTGCAAACTTTGTCGTGTAAGGGCAATCAGGGTATTTTGATTTTCCATGATTGTTTTCATGCTATTGATCAAAACTTGCATTTGACTATCGGCAGCACCCTGAATAGCATTTACTTCCTTATTCTGGTATTTTTCCTCTTCTATTTCAACCGCTCTTACATCAAATTTACTCTTTTTCGAAGAAAGATAGAGCTCTCTTGTGCGGGCTTTTTGGTAAGCTTCGTCTAAGCTTTCTGGCTCATCTCCCCAAAAGATTTTTTTGATAGTAGGTTTCAGGCCTTTGATAAAATTTTCCAACGATTTTTCTTGTTGGAATTCAACTGATCGATTGCTGAAACCCCTGTGTGATAATCTACAAACTTCCTGATAGAAATCGGCCACAGTCTCGTTTGGTTTTTGAGACCTTTCTCCCAGAAGATTTTTGGCATGGAGACGCTGTGAGGGAGAGTTGAAATGACTCTCAAGCTCTCTTTTTAGGAGCTCTATATTTTCTCTTACTTGAGGTTGCAAATGGCGATAATGCTGGCTTGCCCGTCCCTTCAGGTACAAAGGAAGCATTACCTTTTCTTCATTCGGGCCCCATGAATTGGCTATTGCTGTACGATTCCATGTTTCCAGCCATTCTACGAAATCATCACGATCGTCTCCTGTAAACTGCTGGATGTCTACGACTGACCGCTTTGGCCTCACTGCTGGTTGATTTATTACTGGATGGCGGATTTGAAATCCTCCTGTGCTCGCTGGATATCTAAGATCTTGCCTTCTCTCCCCATATTCATGCCCGAATAGCTGTGGTACGAGGCCTTGATCTTCTGGACGTCCTTCTGCTTCGCCCTCTCCCATCTCAAATCCTAAGTCCACAGCAACATGTGGTGAGTAGGCCATCCTTGTACAGCGTTTTGTTCTGCTCAAACTTTGCCAGTTTCAATTTTTAGGAGCTTCTTCCAGTTGCTTCCTTTACATGACCATTACTGGCCACCAAATGTCACGCGTTAAACGCTACTACTGTGGAATGGAGAACACAAACTTTCGTTTTAATCGAAGCTTCAGTCTGACTGAGTCCCGCTATTGTTCCGTTATCTCTCTAAAGCCTACTGCTCAAATATACGAAGAATAGGGTTATAACGAAGGACTACATTACAAATCGTCACACTCCTGGTTCATATAAAACACGACATAAACCATTTTTTTCCATTTTGCACGTTACCGATCAGACTCAAGCAGTTGCAGTCATCGTGGGTGATTATTTGGCGCGAAAAATTTTGTTGTTGCTGTTGCTATTGTGGCTGTTGTCTTCAGATCTTTGTGATATGTATTGTTTTCGTTTGTTTTAGTGCCTTTAAGTAAATGTTACACAACATTTTGGCGGAATAAGCATCAAATCTGCGATTTTTTAGCAACTAATATTAATTTTGCAGAAATATCCGCATTCCGCAAAAATGCAACAAATATCCGCAATCTGCAGAAATGATGTTTAATTTCCACATTTCCGCACCGAAAATAGGGCGATATCCGCTATCCGCAAAACCCCAGTGACCCCCCCCCCCCCCACTTTTGGCATCGTCGAATAAAATCTTTGGGCTCCTTTGAGCAAATTCATTGGTTTTCTACCAAACTACGTCTTAATTTGCATGTCTGCCACAAATTCCGATCGAAAATAAAGAAGAAGGTCTAAGGGCCACGACAAAGGCCGCACTTCTTTCCGGAAAGGGACCCAAAGTTGACTTTTCTCCGTGCAGGGCGGCACCAAGAAGTCCTTCAGTCTCCTAATAGCGATCTTGCACCGGCGTTTGGTTCAACGGGTACTGCTGATGCTAACACTAGCAGCGGTACGTGTAAGCAAATGATTGATTTGTATGAAGCGTATGGCCTAAAACAGCTAATTAAGGAGCCTACTAGGGTAACTCTTCATACGTCTACCTTAATTGACCACGTGGCAGTTAGTGATCCGAGGAATATTGTTGATTCCGGCGTTCTAAAAATTGCCATGACTGATCACTATATGGTTTATTGTGTTCGGAAGTTTCGTGGAGCATTGACAAAGCAACATGAGAAAATTACCACCCGTCAGATGAAAAATTTTGATGAAACTAGCTTCCTTGCTGACATCTCCTCTGTAGATTGGAATCTCATTATTCAGAGAAGTACTGATCTTGACTCAGCTGTGGAGAACTGGACAAATATGCTCTCGCTTATAATAGAAAAGCATGCGCCCATGCGTCAACGCAGGGTTTCTGATAGATATTGCCCATGGCTTACCTCTGAGCTAAAAGCCACTATGAGGTCAAGAGACAAACTTAAGAAATCTGCTGTAAAACATGGGTCTGCTCTGTTAATGCAAGCATACCGACGTATCAGAAACAGGGTTAATAGCTTAAATACCAAACTGAAAAAGGCATATTTTTCACAAAAAATTGCCGATTGTCAGGGCAACATGAAAGAAACTTGGAACACCATTAACAAACTAATTAATAAAAGGTCCAAAACGACCAACATTTCTTCACTAGTGGTGGATGAGGCCTGCCTGACAAATAGCAGTGAAATCGCAGATTCTACGAATGACTATTTTTGCAACATTGGTAGCAAACTTAGTTCGAAGATACCAAACATAGAAAACCCACTTCTCAATGGTGATTATTCAATAAACGAAGACCATACACGCTTTCACTTCCAAATGATTCGCCCTGACGAACTAAGCATAATAATGAATAGGTTTAAAACATCTCAAAGTTCTGGCATTGACGGTATATCAAGTTCATTTCTCAAAATTGCGATGCCTGTTCTTGCACCATCATTATGTAGTATATTCAATACGTCCATTTCACAAGGTTGCTTTCCAGGAAACTGGAAGATTGCGAGAGTCTCTCCTATCTACAAAGATGGCTCCACTGAAGATAGATCTAACTACAGACCTATTTCTGTGTTTCCTGTAGTCTCACGATTATTTGAAAAGATAGTCTTCGATCAGGTATATAATTATTTTACTGAGAATGAATTTTTCTACTCAGACCAGTCGGGATTCAGGCTATTTCACTCCGTATTGACATGCTTACTGAAGTGTACCAATGATTGGTATCTAAGTTTCGACAAGGGACTCTTTTCTGGAGTCACTTTCATCGACTTAAAGAAAGCCTTTGACACAGTGGATCACGATATTCTCATAGCTAAGCTGCGTTTCTATGGAGTTGAAGGCGTGGAGCTCGACTGGTTCATATCATACCTAAGTCATAGGAAGCAATGCTGTAAGGTTAATGGCAAAACTTCTGAAATACAAGACATCCAATGTGGAGTGCCTCAGGGCTCTTGCCTTGGCCCACTCTTATTTTTGATCTATATTAATGACTTGCCGTTTGCCTTACAAAGAACGAGGGTCACAATGTATGCAGATGATACAAGCATTTCCTATTCCTCGAAATCTGTCTCTGACCTGTGCAATGCCATCAACTCAGATCTTCAGAATCTTAGTTCGTGGCTCCAGGGTAATAAATTGTCTCTTAATGTGGCCAAAACTCAGTGCATGATCCTTGGTACTGTACCAAACCTCAGAAGACTAGATTCCAATGATTCAAACAGTTTTCCCCTCTTTCAAATAAATGGCGATGAGATTGAATCCACGGGTAATATAAAATATCTTGGGGTTCAAATCGACCCGTCATTAAACTGGAAAGAGCAAATCAACGTTGCTATCGGGAAGATTTCAAGAGGAATAGGAATGCTCAAGTATTCTAAGAGATATCTTTCGCTGCAAACCATACAAAGGATGTACTTCAGCATAGTTGATTCGCACTTTAGATACTGCTGCTCTGTCTGGGGTTGTGCTGGTGATACTACACTAAGAAAATTGCAAAAGCTACAAAATCGGGCAGCTCGTGTCGTGACAAACAGTCCCTTCGACCATTCATCGCTGCCATTAATATCAAAACTAGGGTGGTTAACAGTTAAAGAAATGATTGACTTTGAGACAGCCTGCATGGTATATAAAGCCTTGCATGGGCTTGCACCTCCCTATATGAAGTCGATGTTTCATAAATTGTCCGAGTCTTGCAATCGGACTTTACGTAATACCAGCACGGACCTCAGGATTCCTTTGTGTAAAACCTCAAATGGGCAGCGGAGCTTTTCGTATCGAGGAGTTTCTGTTTGGAACCAATTAAGCCTTGAAATCAAAACTGCTCCTTCGCTAGCTGCTTTCAAAACGAAATTAAAATCTTTTTTGAAAGATCAAAGAGGTTGATGATCGAAATCTACTTCAGCCACATATTTTGACTTCAGAGTCCCATTTCTTTTTGAAAATTTTCTTTTTCTTATATAATGGATTTTAATGCCGATAATTATTCATGTAATTAAGTAAGTTAGGGTTTTAAAGCAGGGCACATTGTAAAACAGTAGATATCCATAGTTACTGAATGTATTTACCCTGTTGAAATAGATGAAAATGAAATGAAAAAGTTCCACCCACTTGCCCCCTTATTTCCGCCACTGATGTAAATAACAGAGGGGTAAGGGGCTATAAACCATTTCGACTGTTAGGGTTACTCCATTATTCCTAGCCTTGCTTGAAAAAAGAAGAAAGAAATAAGAAAATTGTCCAGATCCTCGGTCACATATAAGTAGCTATTTTTACACTGAAACGAAGCGTTTTTAAAGGGCACCGCTTCAGATATCATCTGCCTGTCCATGGCATGTTGGCATCATTTTGAAATCTGCCTCAATAGACGATTGTGCTAAAGATGGCGGTGAGGAATTTTTTACCGAAATGCACAGCGTTCTTTAATCGAATTCCTATCGAATCGTTAAAGATTTGCAATTCGAACGCATTTGGAATAGAGCCCCCTCACTCCAATCCTTTTATTGTCATAGGTTGGTATAGACCACCTAGTGAACCTAATTCTTGCTTTGACAGCCTTCAAGAAAATTTGAGTTTTTTTGACAGAGAGGGAAAGGAAATTATCATTCTGGGAGATACTAACTGTGATTTCAATAATGTAAACGATAGTCCGAGCCATGTTGTGCAGTTACGTGACTTGTACGACCTTTTTGGTATGACGCAGTTAATCAAGAAGTCTACTAGGGTTACTCTTGATTCTTCAACTTTGATTGATCATATTGCCACTACCAATTGCAATAACATCGCGGAGAGTGGGGTACTAGAGATCAATCTCAGCGACCATTATCTTGTTTACTGTATAAGAAAATTACATGGTGGGGTTAAACGCCAACATAAATATATTACTTCTCGACAACTAAAAAACTTCCATCAAAATGCGTTCCTCACTGATCTCTCCGAGGTTGATTGGGAGGAAATTGTTGCTAATGCTCATGACATAGATGACGCAGTTCGTCAGTGGACCCATATTTTCGCGCTAATTGTTGAAAAGCATGCCCCTACTTTAAGTAGAAGAGTTTCTGATAGATACTCGCCTTGGCTTAACGCTGATTACTTCAAATTGGCTAAAACGAGAGATAAACTCAAAAGTCAAGCTGTAAAAGGCAACTCAAAGCTGCTGATGGAATGCTACAAGCAAATTCCTAACAGGGTAAACAACTTGAATACGCAACTTAAGCGCAAATATTTTTCTGAAAAACTTACGCAGTTTCAAGGAGATCTCAAAAAAACTTGGAAAACCATCATATCAACCAAGTTATTAACAAAAGGTCTAGCACTACAGTTGTGCCCTGTCTTACTATAGACGGCCAAACAGTTAGAGGTCACAAAGAAATTGCGTCTTCCATGAACGAGTACTTCTGTAGCATTGGGAAAAAACTCAGTGAGAAAATTCCCAGAAAAGCTAATCCACTCTTATTAGGCGAATACGCTATCGAAACTCCTCCGTTGAGCTACTCTTTTTCTGCCATTGTGACCGATAAATTATCATCAACTTTGAATAAGATGAAGACATCGCATGGATCGGGCCACGATGGCATTGCGAGCTTTTATTTGAAGATTGCTTTGCCAGTTGTTGGCGGGTCCTTGTGTGATCTCTTCAACAAATCAATGTTTGCAGGAAAATTTCCGGAGGACTGGAAAATAGCGCGTATCGCACCAATCTTCAAGAGTTCTTCCTTTCATATCTAGACTATTTGAGAAATTGATTTTTAATCAGTTTTATGAATACCTGGACGCAAATAAATCACTATGAGCATCAGTCTGGATTTAGACTCTTACACTCGGCTACTACAGCCCTTATAGCTAGCACCAATGATTGGTACCTGAATACAGATAAAGGAAAATACACTGGCCTAATCTTTATTGACTTGAAGAAGGCTTTCGACACGGTCGATCATGAAACCCCGTTAGATATTCTGAAAATGTATGGAGTGAATGGCCTGGAACATGACTGGTTTACATCGTACTTAGATAATCGTAAACAATTTTGCAGGATAAATGGCTCTTCCTCTGATGTAGAGGGAATAAATTGTGGAGTTCCTCAAGGCTCTTGTCTTGGCCCACTTTTGTTCCTGATCTACATCAATGACCTGCCCTTTTCCCTGCAAAGGTCTCATGTCAGCATGTATGCTGATACGACCTTTTCGCTCTCTTCAAAAAGCATTGGTGACCTGCAAAATGACTTAAATCTAGATCTTCTGAAGCTACAGGATTGGCTGCATGCAAACAACTTTCTCTGGACGTTGTGAAAACGCAGTCACTTATCATAGTCACTTATCCAAACATCCGTAAGATAGAAACCCAGCCTGATGCCCAATCATCTTTTTCAATCGGTGATCAGGAAATTGAAATGGTTGCTAATACAAAATACTTAGGTGTTCAAGTAGATAGTCAACTAAACTGGGACAAACATGTCGGTACTATCAATACCAAGGCTAATCGAGCCCTTGGACTTATTAAGTATTCTAAGAAATATCTTCCATCTGATGTGCTCAACAAAATGTACAGTGGCATTGTCGAGCCCCAGTTGAGTTACTTTTGCTCCGTCTGGGGCTGCTGTAGTGAATCAAAGATTAACGCCTTGCAAAAAATCCAAAACAGAGCTGCAAGAATCGTAACAAATTGCTCATACGATGCTTCTGCTGCTCCACTAATTCAGAATCTTGGCTGGCCGACCATCAGTAATCTGATAAGAAAAGAAACCGCCACGCTAACATACAAGTCTTTGAATTCGCTTGCCCCAGTCTACATGAAAAATCTATTTACTAAGTATTCAGATGATAGAGAACGATCTTTGCGCTCAACAGAAACTGATCTTAGGTTACCGTTATTAAAAACTGCCAATGGCCAAAAGGCTTTTTCATATCGCGGTGTAAAACTTTGGAACAGTTTAGAAAGAGAAGCAGTATTGGCACCTTCACTGAAAACTTTCAAGGAACGACTATAGAGGACAATAGAACTTTAATTTCTGTTTCTTTTTCATATCCATTGTATTTTATTGTAAATTAGGTATTATAGCATATTATATTGTAAATTAGGTGTATGAATTTCCTTTGTTCTTAGCTTAGTCTCTTTTCCTTTAACTTTTTTTCTAATTTTAAACAGGTCAGTTTGAAAAACATGTAAATGAAACTTATACCTGTATAAATATTTTAAAATGAAATGAAAAATTTGCATCTCAGTAAAAAACTTCCTCGTCGCCAACTTTAGCGCAATCCTCTATTGCTTGACATGGGTATCATGAAAAAATAATCCACAATGATAAAGTATTGATACATCATGCGTCTTGTCAACCAAATGCATACAACATAGATGAGGGATTGTACCACATTTATGACGATGAGTCCCTTGTATCCCCTGCGGTAAACCTTGCTCAAGAAAGACTCATAATGAGATAGTGAAAAACTTGGCCCTATTTTCTTCAATCATCAATGGAATTATAATAGAATCATGGCTTCGAATCTCAATCCCAATAGTAATTCACAAATCTCGCAATCTTAGTGGTACTGTAGGAATCGCAAAGTTTGGGCCAAAATAGGGCCAGGTTTTTCAGAACAATACTATGAGTCTCTGTTGACTGAAGCGCCATCATCAAGTCAAAGGGCACGGAAAACAAGAGACTCGTCGTCATATGTGTAGGGTCGTACGGTCGAATTGATCTGGGGTCGTAAGGCCTCGTAAGTCCCCCGTCGTAGAGCCGTCGGGTTCAGTCAAAAGAACGTCTCATTCTCCGTGCGAAGAATGAGCACATTACGTGATGGGCAGATTTTCAGTACTGCGATCTTGCAAGCTAGCAGCTGCCCCGTAGCAGTATACTCATTACATAAGTCTCAATAGTATCGCTATTTTTTTTATTTTCATTTTTATTTTTTAGTGAAAATAAAATATCAGATTGAAAATAATGAACGAATACAAGGAATCACGTCGTCAGTCTACCGCAGCAGCACGCATAATGCAAGTAAAAAGACTTTAGAAATGATCTTGACCGCAGAAAATGTGTCCATTGCTGGACCGTTTTGTGATGAATTCTCTTTCAGACTTCACAAACAACTTAGTACAAAAGATTATACTACTAGAAAGATGGATATTATGACTAATTCGTTGGAAAATAGAAGGACCAATAAACATAATTTCAGATTTCGTACCATAACATGGTCACCGACGTTACTTCAGATTTTCCTTGCTTATTATAATTATTTAGGGACATCTAGCATATTTTTCACGTCCTCAGATAGATGTAAGAAGACTCATGTAAAATTCTAGGACCTCTTCTTTTTGAATGCTTTAAAAGGAACTCTGACCACTTTTCTATGATTCTACCGTTGGACTTTTCATATGTCTTGAATATTTATCTAAATTATGGCCCATCTTACATTTCAGCTCATTCTAGGATTTGACATCATCAAACTTCTCAATCATAGACCAAAAGAATGAAAGAATTGTGCTTGATACCGTCGTCAACAGGTTTAGAAATTACGATAGTTTTAAGCTTTTTTTGGAAAATTCTCTTGAATTCTTAAAAAAGAAGAAAAATAATGTAATTCCGAAAATATACTGAAGATTTCAGGAAAGTCCCTCAGGGTGCCTCAGTCACTTTTCCGTCTGGATCCGCCCCTTTTCTAATGCTTTTCGAAGCGATAAAAGCAGCAGGACAAACGACGTTGTTTCTGGAGGAAAACTTCATTCAGTTTCAGACGATTGTGGCATGGGAATGGTTGAAGCAATATGGCAGATGTTCGAGGCACCATGCGGAAAAGACAACTTTTTTTAATAACCTAATTTGCAAGTGAAAGTGAGATTATCAGCTGCATCTGATAGTTTGCTTGCGTGGGCATAAAAATTGACAATAGATTCGGTCTCTCTTGTTGATCATATATAGCATAGGTGACAAACATGTGTGTAACATATGGTTGTGGTGAGTTTTCATGCATGATGTCAAAAGCATCACACACTGGAATGGAAAAGTGGGAGTATGCGATGTGAATTCGAGAATCTAATCCTATGAGTGAGATGAATGGGATAAGACGTGCACGATGAAACTCGTTGTCTCTAACATAAAACAACATTTAAGTGGAAGCAATTGCTTGACTGGTAACTATCGCCAACGAAACTTCGTCATCTTGCATAAAAATATTCCATCTAACTCTGAGCATTTTACGTGCAACTACTTCGATAGTTGAAAATAAGAAGAGACAGAATTAACACTGCTGGCGCAGCAGGTGAAAACGTAAAGTCATCCTTCGAACCAAGCATAGAAGAAAACAGAGAGATGGTGATTCCAGCAAAGAACATATCCAGACCAAATGCCAGTCCAAGATTCTAACGCGCAACAAGATAATTAATAATTTCAGTCATTAATAAATTCAGGAGATCACCGCAGTAATCTGAAGCTCAAGAGAGAACATAGGAAACCAAGGCACAGGCTATCAGCGCAGTAGCAGCTCCTGACATGAAACAAGAATGCATCCTAATCAAGGGCATGAAAACATTATTAAGTTGTAAAGAACAACAAGAAGTCTGCCAAGCCAAAGAATAGGATAGGAAAAAGCTACTGTAAGACCTCGCACCGTCCAACCAGGTCATGTACAATCAAGGAAAAAGGGCAAAAAAATAAATATCTGAGGAATGAAAGGAACATATAAAAACCACGGCATGGCCAAATACGATGGTAAAAGTAAAGTAAAATAAAGTCATTGCTTTTATATAGTACCTTTACTGTAATTCAATATTCAAGGGCGCTTTACAATTCCAATTAGTGAGGTATCAAAACGCACAAAAAGCAAAATTACGAATCAAAGGCAGGGGAAAACAACAAAGATCTAACGTACAACAAGAGCTTCGCGAAATCACTGCATAGGCATACACCAAAGTGAGAAGTTCGCCTGTGCAACAAGAACACATGCTGATCAAGGCCAGCAAAAAGCAACGAAACCTAATGAAACAAAGAATTACATCAAAACTATAGCATAAGCGAACACAGCAGCGAGGCAGTCCAACAAGAAAATAGCCAAACTAAAGCAAGGCAGACACTGAGATAAGAATGTCTATTGTGTACTAGCAGTCCACAGTAAATACACAATGTCAAATTTCACAAACACAAAAACCATTCTGTGTTTCCCGCACAAACCCCCAATCTATTTCTTATTGTCCCTTGCCTTAGTTGGAGCACCATTTCACTTCTTGATCATGAAGGTACTCATTGTGCGCTTAAGGTTAGCATTGCCAAGGCACAAGATTCTGCTATGCCTCTCAGTATCAGATAACTTACAGATCTTAGGAGCAGGCCTTATTGCCTTTATTGGTCTGCGATTACAACCAATTGTAACATCTCAGTCATGCCAGGTACTGCGTCAAATTATTGAGGTAATCGGGATGCAAACCCATACTACTTCCAGTGGCTTCATAGTCCTATTGGCAATAGAACGTTATATTGCTTGCATCTACAGCTTACGATTCCATGTGATTATTACACAGTCAAAGACAAATCTTGCTGTCGCTTCTGTATGGGTTATCAGCATTTTATGTGGCTTACTAGGTTTGCATCCAAATGAGCCAAACTATTCGCCATTGCCGATAAGCAACACCTTACGCAGCCAATGGATCTATATAATCACAACAGCAGTACCTACAGTGGTGCTGACAATTGTCCAGGCTCGTTTGTACCGTCTGTCTAGCACAAAACTGAAAGTTGTTCCTCACAATATGTTTGGTAGTCAGAAAGAGAAGGTTGATTTAGCGAGAAGACATTTGAAATTGGGGATATCAGCCAGCATTGTCATCATTATGTATGTTGTGTGCATGCTGCCAATGGCGTGTCTATCTGTTTACATTTTGATAAATCCAGAAAAAGATGTGTTCAAGATTAAGCAAAATGTGACGTCCTTGGCGCTACTGAATACATTCATCGATCCGTTTGTGTATGGTTTTGGTATGTCTGACATGCGTCAAGGGATCAAAAGACAGTTTAAGAGCTTGAAGGACTGTGTCTGTAGAAAATGAAGAAAATTGATTTCAAACAATGCTTCCTAGAAACTGGTTAATTAACGGGACAAAACTTTCATCCTTAAGGTAGGTTATCTGAAAATTACTTAATTCAATTTCGAAGTGTTCTGGTTTTACTTTAGAAATGACTGCATGTTGAAATGGTCAAAAGGTGGAAGAACTTTTTCGAGTATTCCAGATTTTCTTATTCTATAATGCAGCGACTCCATCTAAAATGTCGATACATCTTTCTTTAAAATTGAATGCTCCACTCTCCTGACTTCCTGACTTATCATACACAGCTTCGAATAAGCGGCCTCGCCTAAAAACTTCATTAAAAATTCATTCATTAAAATTCCTCTTCTTATTCTTCATGTAAAAGTTACGAGCTCCGATTCGGCATGACGATGACGATAAAACTTTTCCTATGACGATGTAAACTTTAACAATTTACAAGGGATTTGACCTTGAGGATCTTTAGGCGTGAAACTTGAGTAATCTTTCACGGTCACATCTCAAACTTAAATCTTCATGAAATTAAAAATTCGACCATTAGTGGCATGAAAACTCGAAGTTAGACTAACATTTGGGTGCTTAATCCCAATCAGAATTCTTTAATTTCAAACGAGACTGTTAACTGGAGTGGTGTAAGCTGTGTATTCAATATTTCAATTGCGTACAATAGAATTCCTGAAGATCAATTATTCAATTAAGACTGAATACATAACGTTTAGATTATGGCTAATCAAAACAAGACTGATACCGACAGGCTTATAATAACGATAACTACGTTGTAATGTTGACTAATTGCATGGGTCCCTCGAATTCTCACTTGTTATTGTTGTTGTCGGTTCGTGAAACAAGAACTTTTACTGAGCATGTTAATACAGAAAATAGTTTTCTTTGAAGCTCTGCATCCATTAATTCTTTTCATATAAGGACAAGAACATAGCTTTGATAGTAATAAAGATAGCTGAAATAGTCAGCGTAGAAATATATCAAACTACACGTTCAGTCGGGCCAAAAAGTCTGAGTCCATCCCCCACATTTGCTTATTACTATTCATAAAATTGCCCATCCACCATGCTTTCTGAAATAATAATTTTATTCACTTGTGCCAATGTTTCATGAAATAGTACCACCTATTCTTGATCACGAAATATCACGTGGTGAAGGTGAAGGCGAAGTCGCGTTTTTCAGCGCCAAGCGCGGGGCTCGCAGGAATAGAACAGACCTAATTGAGTCTACGGCCCCATGTCATGACGCTCAAGTAGCAGGACCCTACTGGGTATCAAACCCTGCTCGCCTGACTGTTCTGGCTGCAAAGTCAGAGGATTACATCACCATAGCACTGCATCACAACAATTTCACACTAAAGCCAATTTTCATGATAGTTTCTTTTTTGATGAATACATCACTGAAAATAAATTTGGTAGTGGACTCAGACTTTGGACAAAAAGGGTAAATTTCCCCGGGGGCTACTCCCATTAAAGTCTGACAGGGGGTCCAGTCAGGGTTAAATAGGGCCAAAGCTAAAAAGTTAAAAATTACCCTCAAATGGTAGTGTCTCTTTTACAATAACCCCCTAATGGTAGCATAAGAACTAAAATTATGCCATTTAGTAGCATCCAGTAATAAAATTCTGTAAAAGTTTAATAATAATAGTAACACAAATATGCAAAACATTCCTTTCAGCAACAGAAATTCTAATTTACTAATGATTATCATTTGAAATAGAAATCTTTGAAATTTTGACTGAGTAGGCTATTCATCACATATGACCATATATGAGTAGTGACAATTGGAAATACCCCCAAAGTGGTAGCGTTATTTCTCTAAATTGGGCCATTTGGCAACCATTTGGCTGGACCCTCAAACCGACCGGACCCCCTTGTTAGGCCATAATGGATGTACCCCCCGGGTAGATTTCATGCCATTTGGTTCGAGAGAAATTTGCTTTTCGTGATACCCCATCTCAACTGCAAAATTACCGTGGATCAAATTTACAGTTTCTGTGTATCTATCTCTGTATAATCTTACAAAGATTGTTCTCAACATTATTTTAGTCGAAATCGAAAAGCAACAATGAAAATAGCAAAAATCTATGAAATATATCTGCGAGGCGGTAAAGAGAATTTGTAACATATCAACTTGCCTATTGGATGCATGTTATCAGACTTGCAGGGGTCGTTGCCTGACATCAAATGTGAGACAAACGTTAACATTGTTTTTTTCCTTCTTTTTTGGAAAAATGTAAGTATTTGAATTGTGAGTGTCTGTCATGGTGGGAACTCCGATGACCTAGTGTCTATTCCCGCCATGACAGGCACAGTAGCTGTAAATGTTTTGTGTTTATTTTAATGGATTATATTTAAAAAAAATGTTATCAGAAATACCGGGTGAGTCAAAAAACGCCCGGCGTTTGAAAGGCAACTACTCCCTGAGTACATAAGCAATGATATTTTGCAATATCTGATTGAATAGCTGAAACGTTAAATTATTATTTTTACAATTTTTCCTGGCTAAAATCGGTCACTTCAGTCAGATTCTGTAAGCGATTTTCTAAAAAAAATCCCTTCGAGAAACCTTTAAAAACGTGCTAAAATTACGAGCCAATTTCCATAATATGTTTACCTGACAGAGATGACTTTCAGCACACTTTTAGCACGTGCTTCCCTCTTGTCGGGTTGAAAGTCTTCATCCTATTATATCATATTCAGGGGCATTGCATTCTTCCCATGAGGACAAAATACATGAGCACATCCAAGTGCAGTCAGTGCTAGGAAGGAGAACAAAGGGAAATCTGGTTTGGTGTTTTCACTCGTTTTTGCAGGTTTTCGAAAGGGGCTTTCTGCAGCAAATCTCGCATTTCGACGGGAAGGTAAGGCAGATTAAAGCCGGGTAAATTATTGAACCTAAATGGACGTACCGGGAATAAAAGAAGACAGTTTTCAATATCATTACAATGATATTCAGGGCGCATAATGTTTTCAAACTTCGGCGTATTTCTTGACTCACCCGGTACTGGTTGAGTCAAAAAAGTTACACATTTTGTTGGTTGTGGAACAAAAGAGTGCAACCGATATTCAAAACTAAAATTTGAGTTTATCAGTCGGAGGTTGACTTAGAAGATTTCTTTGGTAAAATCACTCATCTTTAAGACTTAAAAATGCGAAAAATGCTTGTAAAGGGGTTCGTATGGGAACAAGAATTCTATGTTCCATTCCGGTCCAATATTTACTAGCCATTGAAATACAGGGTGTCTCAAAATAATTGTTCGACGTTTGATTAAATACTAAAAAATAACGATACCCTGAATGGACCCTTGGTCAAGTCACCCTTTTCCTGAGATTTTAAATTAATTTTTGACACATGAATCTTGCAAATCCGTTGAAAATTCATGGGGTTACAAGCTTTTGAAGTTCAAATTTGTGCGAAAGCTGAAACCAGAGGCCTCGAAATGGCATTTTTGGTAAAAATCCCATACGCCGTCCTTTCCGTTATTTCTCAATTGTTTCAGGGCGAACCAACTGGGATTCAAACAGGTTTTTGATAACCCAACTGTCAATCATATGGATGCTTTGAGGAAACAGATTCAGTCTCTCGCCGATTATGTTTTGAGCCATTGTTTTTGGACTTACGCAATGTTAGGAAATTTTCAGAATGATCGCAAGAAATAATTTACGTTAGAAGTCCTATTTGGTTTGCTCTGATATCAACGAGAGGTATGACATTGGATAAGCTTCTCTTACCTCCGTCTTCGAGCTTTTTGCAATGCAAGTAATCTGGCGGGTCTCTGGTTTCAGCTATCACATATTTCTGATCTTCGAGAGCTCGTGACTCAGTGAATTTTCAACCGATTTGCACGATTTTAGTCTCTAAAATTATTTCATAATCTTAGGAACAAGGTCATCTTTCCTTGAGCCTGTTCATGTTCTCTTTATTTCTTAATATTTAATCAAACGTCGAACAATTTTTTTGAGACACCCTGTATAAATTCAATAAAATTGTCATTCTCAGAAATAGAATACTAATCCCAATAGCAAGTAAATCATGGATCGGAATGAAACGTGGCGTTCTCGTTCACACACATGCCCCTTACAGACATTCTAGTTACTGGATCTAAATGATGAGCGATTTCCCAAACAAATCATCACATCTAAGTTAGCCTATGATTAATAGATTTACGTTTAAGTTTGAATATCAACCATATACTGTTTATTCCAAAGCCCGCCATACGTATAAACCTGTTTTGACCCATTCAGCAGAGAAAATCTTATATATCCATAAAACTCGCAGATGTTTGCAGGTATGAGTGTCGGGGCTGGTTTTACATCGGTGCTTGTCATGCTCTGTAGCAATGAATTCTTTGGGATAAAAAATCTCCGAAAGTTCAGCAGATTTTTGAGTTTTTCAGAAAGATGCTCTGTATCAATTCCTTAAACTTCGGTATAGGGTAAATAACTTAGCTCAAAAATGAATGTATCTAAATTCATGATATGCAGCGTTACTAGCAAATTATCTACTTTCTATGGCTAAATTACCTCAATTACATTATGCGCATACTAACCGGTTTTGTGTTGTACAGGACAATATAAAGCCCGAGGTCTTAAAGGTACAGACCGAGCTTTCATATGAGTTTTATTACATGACAGCTTCTAATCTTGACTCTCATCATTTAGTCAAACACATTTTGTTACAGTCATGTCGTTTGAGTTTACTGTAAATCTCACAGGCCTAAAGCAGTTGCTGTGGCGACGATAACGCATCCTTGTATCGTATTTTGCAAGGCTACGGGAAACCCGCGGGAAATGTGCGATTAACCAGTAGGAGTGGCGGGATTTGGCAGTGCCTCCTTTTTGAAACTTCAGTCAGGTAATACAACACTGTAATGTCTGTTAAGTTCAATCAATAATCTTGAGCGGTACACCGAAAAATGCATAGCTCCACTGCCTGAAACAAGGACAGATTTTGCACTACAATAACAACAGTTAAAACAAGCTTTAAGCGTCAAGCTTTAGTTGAATTAGTGTCAAAACAAGCTTAGCAAATAGTACTCACTTTTCCCTTCCACGTATGTACATGTGAATTACAATAAATTCTATTCTTAAATCATTTTTATCTCAAAACCTCCTAAATTTAAAAAATCATTCTAATTCGACGTTTCATGCGTTTGAAATATTGTCTAATTGCGAATCAAGACAAGATATCGATACCGAACTGAACAAGCGCATCAGGCCTCCTGTCCGACTTTATTAACGAACGGAAGATGACAAGGAACAAACAATATTTATACCTTGTACACGAACCTGTACACGAACCGAGGGTGGTTTTCATCCCGGGCAAGCTCAAACCGCCTCATTAAAAAGATGTTTTGTTTACAAGATCCTAAGGCAGCTCTGTGATGTGGTAAATAGCCAGCCCATGACAGTTGCATTAGTTGACACGTGGCGAGTTGGCTCATTGTTTGCCTTTTGTTTTCATGATAATACGTTTTGCACAAATGATCCAAGGTTGAACTGACCCGCCTTCACATGAAAACATTTTACAAAAAGTCAACACGCCTCAACCGGTCAACCCTTCCCTCGAGAAGGATTACCCGTCTAGGCGGGTTGACCTGGGCTGGCTACTGGGTTCGTGTAAACGCTCGAAGAGACTTAACTGGAGATGGGCTGACCCTCTGTGGCGGACTGGAGCTAACCCGGGCTCGTGTAAACAGGCCCTAAAAGTGAGTTTCCCTTCTGATAAGCTAGAAGCAACGATAATAAACCTTGGCATGTTTTACAACAATATCACCCAAGAAAAACAAGGGCAGTTCTTCCAGTGATCAGCGACTACAGGCAAATAAAACACTATCAACTAGTAATTCAAAGCAAAGTAAGCCGCAAAATTTGCTCTAAAACCAGTAGGGCCAACTGTCGCCTTGTAAACGCGAAAGATGTGTTTCAAGAGATAACGAAAGAAGGAGAATAAATCAAGTCTCTTCCTGGCTGATTTTCTTTGAATTTTTCTGGGGCTGAGTAGTAATTGTTCATTAAAGCCCTAAAAAAAAGAGAATGGCAATGCCTTCCTTCCACTCAGCTTCTGCATCAAGTAAACAAAATTCGCCGAGCAAATATTTAGGTTTATCCTTCTTTCGTGATAAAAGTAATTACTTTTCTCTGGAAATGCGGTGTAGATCACAAGCAATTGATGCTATTGTCTCACAATGTCAGTCCTTATTTCCTGTGACCGGAAGAGAAAATACAGTTTACATCACAAGTAAAGGGATATTCGTAATCAACCCACAGTGGGGCAAGATTATGACATTGGCAAAAAAATTAACATGTGACTTAGCCTCATATCGTTACAGAAACATTTTTGGCAATTATTCGTTTAAGGTGTTCCGAAAAGACTTTGGAGAAGATAGCCTTCAAAATAGCCATCTTCAATCGCCTATGAAGCCAAAATCTCTCGACCAATTTCGATGAAATATGAAAGGAAGATTCCAACACCTTCCTTTGAATACCATTCAAGGTTTCCATTTTCCACTCCACTTCAGTTTCGGTCAAACTAATTTTTGTAAAAGTATACTAGATTTTGACAAAAAATTTGAACTGAAGGTATGATTTGTTTTACAAATAGTTGAATAAGTAGCTATCAGACAGCATCAGACATAAGGTTTATAGCTTAAAGTGACCAGCAGATAATACTGGTTAAGTGAGAGAAATCTGTATTTGTGGAAATTTGCGGAATTTTAAATATCTAAATTTCTGTAAAGTGGACTCTGCACAGATTATTGCAATATTTGCCTACTGTATGAATCTTCAAAGCCCCGGATTGCTGCATTTCGCCAAACTAAAAAGATATGAAAAGCAGCTAGAATTATCTTCTCGACGATAGATCGTCAGACGATAGATCACATTGGGAAAGGAATCTCTACGGTGGCGCCTTGGGGAATAGGGAGTAGGGGTTTTAGCCAGTGTCTAAGGGTCAGGAAGGGCCTTTTTTCAACGGAAATGATAGTTGCTATCAGAGGAACTGAATGACAAAACGTGGTCTGTGTTTCTTCCATGTTCAGCTACAGATGTGATGTTCTATGTATTAAATAAACTATCATTACAGTAAACAATTGGCATCTTTGTGTTGTTTTCACGGGTTTTGCAAACACATCCAGATGCTAATGCACTGTCTTGCAAGACCTTTTCCTCAGAGCGGTAAGTTTCATCATAAAATCGATCTTCGTCTTTGCAAGTAGACCGATGCAACAGGTCCAAGAAGACCTGTAGATGAAGGGGATTACCATCTGATGTTTTAGTTTTACATGGAAGAAATGGGAAAAATGATACAGAATGAAGTATGAACGTTGTGATAATAAAAATAGTTGTTACCTTTCATTTATGGGCGCATTTGAATGTAAAAGTGTTTAAGTTGTTATTAGTGGGAAGTATAAATCATGGAGCTTATTGCCAGAACATACAGTAGGCTGATATAATTGCCAAAATCAAACAACATAGAAAGACAGTCAATTCTTGAACAAGATTGATAGAACTTAGTGAAATTTTATCAAAAATCAAACAACATAGAAAGATAGTCAATTCTTGAACAAGATTGATAGAACTTAGTGAAATTTTATCAAAAATCAAACAACATAGAAAGATAGTCAATTCTTGAACAAGATTGATAGAACTTAGTGAAATTTTATCAAAAATCAAACAACATAGAAAGATAGTCAATTCTTGAACAAGATTGATAGAACTTAGTGAAATTTTTGTCCTTGTTCTACTTTGTTGCCATGTCAACCAAAACAGGTTTGAGGTAGGGCAAAGTGATGATCCATGTTTCAATGTATCAAGCATCCTTTCGACATACTGACAATATTTAAAGAACCTATGATATTAAAAAAAAAATTAGACATGTTGAATCTAGGCTTCAAAATACATCCCCTTTGACACGTTAACTGTGCTACTCACTTGCGATGGTGATAACCCTCAAACAATAGTTTTCCAAATAATGAATGCATTTAAGATTGAATTGTACAATATGTGAACAATTGATGATATATCCAACCGAATATGAGCAGGGTTGCATCGATACTCAATTGTAAGTTTTTGTGCACAATGCCATCAATTTTTTATGACCTAAAACCCATGCCTTTAAGTTATTCTATTCCATTTTATGAATTTTTAGACATGCAAAGAGCTGCGAACAATAGATTCACCTTTCTTGGGCCGACCATCCACTTTAGATCTATGTGTAGCGAAGGTCATAATCCCGCATTGAAATGCCCCACTGTGCAACTGTCGCTTGGCCATCTATTTAATCAAAAAGCAGAAAAGTAGGCACTGCGATTCTCATGTTTTATGTGCGTTTCTCAAATACTACCTACTCAGCTTCTCCTGACTTAAGTACTCAAAATTTAGAAGGCAAAGGTTTACGGATGTCCAACTTTTGATATAATTTAATGTCTGTCCTTAACAGGTCGTGTTCGAGGGCACAAGGGGACATTTAACCATCCCAGTTTCAAGCTATCTTTTGCGGTTTCCTTTAGGTTTGCTACTCGCTTAGTCGGCTGTTCAAGTTCCTCTGTTTGCAGTCGCAACTCAGTTGTTCTAGCTTGTAAATCAAATTAAAATCAGAAAATCTAGGGATACCGGTACAAAGCCTTGCTAACTTTGTCAATCGAAACCTTCCAGACCAACACATCATAATTTCAAAAAGGAATCTCGATCGAACTACCTCATTCCTCGTTATGTTCTCACGGGACCTGTAGGTTTGATATTATATTTCTTTTTGATACGTTCGATTCTTTCACGACGTTCTTGCTCCTTCCGCTGTTTATCCATGGCTATTTGCGCCGCTATCCTAGGATCTGCACGTCCTTGTACAGCTTCGTATTCCCTCGTATTCCTTGGCGGTGAGATCAGTGGCTGCCTCTCAGCTATACGTTGCTCAGGGTGAAAGTCGGTTGAATCTCCATTTGCCTGCTTTCTAAAAATAGAAAGATCGGGCATGAATTGCTATTGAGAACTCTAAGAACAGGATTTTGCAGCCTTCGTGCTATGAAAATATGTCTGAATGATGGAAAGTGAACAAACTGCACTTGAAGCACTGTAAAAGGAACGCATATACTGAACAGATCCCTTTGTTCTATCAAAATGCAAAGAGTTACGCATCACCTGAAACGCCTAAGCAAGCCAAACCAACCACAACACCCAGAAGGCGACAAAACATAATGGGGAGAAGGCACAGCCACAGCAGACCCTTAAAATGCCAGCCCTGAAACAACAACGGATTTTCTCAAAGTCCCCAACTGCAATGCCACGGCCGATAGCCTGTTCAACTGATGCCTCTTCTGTGGACAGCATCTTTTCAAATTTCAGAAGTTTTTCTTGAGCTCCAAGTACACTGCAAAGACAATTATTACGGAATAATAGCAATAACTTACTTGGTCTTTTTTACAACGCTTTGCTTCAGGTCTCCCATGGTCTTTGCAAATGAGTAGCCAATTTCATTGTGTTTAACTTTCGTGGGTTTTATATCTGACCTACATGAAATTTAGAGGATTATGCCGGTTGAGAAAAGTTTATCAATTGTTTTAAAAACGTTCTTAAAGGACCATAAAACTGATTTGCAAACATACAATTCCATCATCTCTTTGACAGTTTTACTTAGAAGTGATTCATGATTGACAGTGAACAATCTTAACTTCAAAAGAAGAATTCCTGGAAGCTTTCCAGGGGCTTGACTAAAACTATACCTCAGTTCAATATCAGTTTGCATTGCTTTTCTGCATGATGCTTTTCTTGGCTCATACATGGGCTTCTAGGGAAACTTGGTTTTGACGGAAAGTGTAAGTATGTCAAAGTTGAGGACTAGAAAGTCAGAATTTCCACGAGAGTGAAAGTAGAGTGATCAGCCTGTTTTAGCCGGTGTCCCAGACCCCATAGTCCAGAGAATGAATGGGGAGTATTACCATCCAACGAGGGACTGTATGGGGCAACGTTTTTCTAAATCAATTTTTGACGTAGATTACGAATCTGGGAGTTGATCTAAGATTTTGGGGGCTTTTTCGAGATATAGGGGGTTTAGGCTAAAAATTCGAGGATTATTGCGAAACGGGTAAGTGCATAAGGAATGATCGTGTTGTTGCGCGTTTGGCGACAGAGGCAGGGCCGTCGAGAGCCAGCTTGGGTCCTTTTATGTTTTATTGAAACCATTATTTTAGTTTTGCCAATATTGACACTAATTTGAATCTGTTTCTTAAATTCATTTAACACATCCATTTGTTTTTATAGATCTTCAGCAGATTCTGCGAGGAACATCAAATCATCTGCAGATAGTAGGGAATGAACCACATCTTCTCCGAACCTAATTTTTTCGCTTTTGAGATGATAGCCTCTTCTAAATCACTTAGAAACAATGCAAAAGGTATTGGACTCAGCAGAAATCCCTGTCTAGCCTCATGGGAACAGCTAAAGAAATTAATGAGACCGTCTTTAGCACGAGCACAAGATTTAGCATGCAATGTCGAAACTTTTTTGCAAAATTTACCCCCAACTCCATTCGCAATCAGCTTCTCGTCAAAAAAGGGTGATCCACGAAGAAAAAAGCGAAAAAACTTTTCATAGATTCCATACCTTCTGAATAACTGATAAAAGAGTAAATAAATGATCAGATATTTGATATCCTTTTTTGTATGCAATTCGGTTCACGCAACAGAGCAGCGTCAACAGGAGCTGAGCTTTCAACATGTCAAGTCCTTAGGAAGTTTGATTGACAGATATTCATCATTTTCAATTTTTTAAGTGCAAAAATTTTAGAGGGATCAGACATTGCTATATCTCAGAGCCACTATAAGTAGGGTTAAGGAAATTAACATACAACCATCGTTTATTTACCTACCCAATGAAACCGCAAATGTCAAAGTTGTCAAATACAATAGATTATATTTTGCAATTGGCCCTGGCCGGCCCTGACCTAGCCTGCGTGCAGACAATACACAAGGAAAAGGTATAGTCTGCGCAACGCCGCTCAATATTGTGTATTGTATGAGTCAGCATTTCATTTCAATACAGTTTCAATGGCCCATTATACTTAGCGTCTATGTATTGTCTAACGTAGGGTACTTAAAATTCCAGAGTATTGTGTTGTTAATGTAATGTGCTTAGAGAACAAAGGGAAACCTGAAATTCAACCACATGATCGCTGTTCTCAAATCTGATTGCTTCCTCGTTTCGCAGGAAAGCGATGCTATTAGCTGTTACAACAATACTTTCTCTTTGTTATCAAATAAATGCTGAAGCAAGCACTACACAAAAGTGAGTGGCGTTACGCAGACTATACCTTTTTCTCCGGTATGGTCTGCACGCAGGCTAGCCCTGGCCAGGTTTCAACCAAGTCTTCCCTATACGAAACTCACTGTAGCTTGATACACAGAACACATGTTTACAAAGAGTCGTAGAATCTACAAGGTGTGTTAAAAAATTTGTTACTGTTTGAGCAGCTACTGAGAAGGAGCTATGCATCCTGTTTTTGCATACATTATGAACAACCCTCGTCAACCCTTGAACTTGGGCACTACTGAGTTTGCGTAAATCACATGTTGTTGCTGATTTATGGAGCAAGAAAGTCAAAATTACAGGTTACCACTATACAGGGGGAATTGGTGTTCTTCATCAGTGTTAAAATCAAAATAATTGAGTGGAGGAATGAGCATAGCCCAGTCTTTTAGCCTTTCTGAGTGAATCTAAAAGTATTAGATAAGATCCTTGTGAAAACTAACAAGAAAAACATATCTAAAGATTGCTAGAAATGGATATGTGCGGCAGGTGTTGCAGGCCATGATACAGGATGCATCCACATCAGTTATTTTTGCTTCTCAAAAATCATCAAATCGATTTAAACCAACAAAATCGCTTTCCAAAGACTTCCTTACAAAATTCTAGAGCCATGTGATCATTCATTGCTCCAAGGTCTATTTGGTGCAAAAATTCAAGTTGTATGGGAGTTGCAATCCTCAGGTTTTGAAGCAACCATTAATTTGACTTCCTTGCTCTAAATCAGCAACTGCAGTACTTGTTAGATTTACTCAAACTTGGTGCCAAGCTCTAAGTTTATCTTTTGTTCATGAATTTAAAATACAAGAAAATTGGCTTCATAACAGCGTGCATGCCTTTAGTGGCACCCTTTAATTATGGATTTTCCATCAATATTAAATCATAAATCATCGAATTGCATTTCCATAATGACCTGTCAACAGAAAAGATAGTTTCTGGCACAACACAAAGTGCTACTGTATGAACATAAAATATTAAACCTTAAATCCTGTTGTGACAATGGTTGTGTACCACGTTGGTTTGGACATTGCTTTGGCTGTACTCCTGGAGGTGGCTTGCCAACAAATTTGTCATTTTCAAAGTAGCCATTCAGTCTGAAACATACAAAGAATGGAGTGCAACATGTACTGTATGCATAGAATAGTTATCATGATCAATGAAGGATCTGTGAATTTGCAAAGGCAGCTGGGGTGATAAAAGAATTTGATAACGCAAAGTAACTGATAGTAGAATGAATGCCAGGCAAGGCACCTAAATTGTTGCTATTCAGTGGCATTTCATGCAAAATCTACAGTAATATGTGGATAAAGATCAAAATCATTTTTCACTCATCAATGCATAATAGCTACAGCTATACGGCTAAGCAACTAAATACAATTAAAACTACGAAAACAATAACAAACAGTAACCAAGGTTTAAATGAAAGCAAAACAAGATAGAACTAAATTATGTGAATAAATGAATAATACATAAATAATCATGCAATGTTATTCCTATGACTCGATCGTTGCTTTTCTATGAGTAAATTGTATATACAGTATCTAGGAATATATCTAGCAATTTATCAAAGCTTGTAATATTTATTTATCTATTTATTCATTCTATTTATTTATTTTAAAAGCAGGACCACTTTTTATACCAATTCTTAAATTGTGCAGTGCTATCCAGTCTAAATAATCATATACATACATATACACACATACATACATACAATATGTCTCTTACTATCTCTAAAGTAGCAGATATTACACCTTCATCTTCACATATGAAAATGAATTGGATTTGGTCAAATATAGGAAGATTTCTGACTTTTGGAAATTTGCTAATCTGTCGAAAACTTTTAACTTTAAGACCCCTCTAAAATGTCTAATATTCTTAATGACTTTTTTATGTCAATACTGCCGATGGTATAACAAAGACAATCCCGCTAAACACTCTGTTTCACCACCCCTTGCTCTTCTTATGAATCAGTCTTTCCAGTCAGGAGTTTTCCCTGATAAACTTAAAATTGCCAATATCACATTATTCTTTACAATTTGTGTTTCAAGAAAACGACTCAATTGATCATACCCTTGTGAGTCTAACAGAAGCTATAAGAAATACACTTGACAATAAAAGATTTGGTTTTTGCATCTTCATTGATTTACAAAATGCTTTTGATAAAGTTAATCATAAAATTTTGCTATCAAAATTGGACATTATCCTATTTGTGGATGTGCCCTTCAGTGGTTTAGATCATATCTACCTGATAGAAAGCAATAATATGCTTCTGTTAATGGAAGTAATTCTGACTTACTTTCAGTTACTTGTGGTGTACCACAAGGTTCTGTACTGGGTCCATTACTTTTCCTCATCTACATCAACGATCTACCAAATGCTTCTAAGAGACTTACTTTTTATCTCTTTGCTGATGACACGAAAATCTACTATAAATCCAAAGATTCACCGGGTGTCCCAGGTCTAAATACTAAATAATCCTCAATAGTTAACTTGAAGATGAATATCTTATTGGTTGATGCTGGTGCATTGACAGTAGGAATCTTAATTTTGAAAGTAAAATTTGCCTGCACTTCCAAACCAGACGTTGCGGGTTTTGGCCTCAACTACAAACGCGCTGTTTGGGGAATCTCCGGAATGACCTCGAAATACGAGCATAAAGCCTTGTGCTGACGAAAATATTTGAATAGAATCCAAACCTTAACTTCACAACCAAATACATTAATTTTGCCCTCAAGAGAAATCTTTCTTTATTCTACCAAGTCTCAAAAAGTTAGAATTGCATCTGTTTTAAGCAGGTGAACTAGTTTGCTTGAGTGAGCATGAAAAATAAGTTAGTGTTGCAACCTTCATTGTTTGAATGAAATCCATCGTCTATAGTCTGTCTCAGCATTATTACGGAACACGATCAAATATGCCCACGGGAAAAGTATCCATGAATAAGATCCTTGAAAATGCCCACTCGTGCGTGGCTTTTTTGCAGATGCACTCTGATTGAAGAGACATATTCCTTTGTGTATAGATGCAATGCAATAACATGTTTGTCCATTTTCATCTTGGACTTTCTATTGAAATGTTTGCTTAAATAAAATATGGATTCTTGCTCATAACTGCCACGTCATATTCATGACTACGGAGATTCCCCTAAACAGTACGTTTGCAATTAGGCCAAAATCCGAAAGCTCTGGCTTGGAAGTGGAGGCAAAACTGGACTTTCGATATTAATATTCCCACCCTCAATTCACCAATATCAATAAACAAGGCTATTCATGTTGACTATCGATGATTATTTCAAAACTTATTTTGGGTTGATTTGATCTAAATTCTTTTCGCTATCCCTGATCAAATCTGTTGCGTTTTTTCTGGGACACCCGGTAGTTAATTTGACTAAAACCCGGGGGGGGGGTACTTGACTAGGGAAGTGACCCGGGGTGTGTGGCAAAGCTCTCCACAACCTGTACCCTGTCGCATAAAAAATGGCCCAAAAGTATACCCTGGCGCATAAAAATTTTGCCAAAATCCATTGTTTCAAGAGAAATCTAAAAACTTTTCTTCCACATGATACCCTGTCGCATAATTTACATCAGAAAAGGACACCCTGTCGCATAATTTTTACCGTAAAAGGACACCCTGTTGAGCGGCACATCCCGTCAAGTCAAGTATGGGAGTAACCCCCCGGGGACTAAAACTATCAACAAAGAGCTGAGATTGGGAAAGAAATGGCTTGATGCTAATAAACTATCATTAAAAATTGATAAGATTAACTATATCATCTTTCATTTTTCATCTTCCAATGTTCCTTCTGGTTCTGATATCAAAATAGGGAAGAAACAGATTAAAAGGGTAAAGTTTGTTAAGTTCTTAGGTATCCTCCTGGATGAGCATCTTAGCTGGAAATATCATCTCAGTGAACTTGCTAAAAAATTATCTTGAACATGTGGAATGTTTTTCAAAATTAGGAACTTACTTCCTTGAGATGTTTTAGTTTGCTTGTACAATGCTTTGTTTCTGTCCTTCCTGCAATATGGTCTAAAGCCCTGTTTACACTACAACTTTTAACCTGGGTTGAACCTGGGTTAACGTTAACCCAGGTTAGAAATTTTGTAGTGTAAACGCAGCTAACCTGGGTTCAACCCAGGTTGAGCCAACCCTGCTCCGGAGGTGGGTTGAACCTGGGTTGAACCTGGGCTAGATTATAGCAAATGTAGTGTAAACGCAAACTTGGGTTGAACCCATGTTAATGCTTGGCTGTGCGCATGCGCTTTTCAGGCCATTTATCGCGAGGCACCACATAGGATGTCGAGACCAAAGTAATCTTGGAGGAAGATGTAGTCTAAAAGTGTATTTGTCAATTTCATGCTAAATTTGCGAAAAATGAGTGAAGCAGCAAAGATTGCTAGAGGGAAACTACAAGGAGACGAAAAATTTATGGCACTGATTGAAGTATGGGAAGACGAAGGGACCAACAGATTTGTTCGATTTCGCTACGATTTCCAGTTCCCTTTTATTATCTCTCCTGTCGTATTTTTCGTATAAAATGGCTTAGCTCACGCTTCGGTAAGCAAACACGGCGGTGATCTTCAGTAAAAAGATCTGCCTTGAAATATTCATTTCCCAAGGAATTCTTGTCATTAACACCTACCATTTGAATACAGCCATTGCACACCATGCACCACGAAGCGCATGCGTGGCGACACTAATGTCTCGTTCAGTTCCTACCCTGACCATCCCCCGGGCATCCCGGGGGTCAACAAAATTTTTGTGCACAAATGCCCGGGGGCCGGGTAAATTTTTCTTGACGAATGCCCGGGGGCCGGGAAAAAGTTACTGGACAAATACCCGGGGGCCGGGAATTTTGTTTTCAGCCTTGCCATCGAAGTATAAATTTATAGTCAGCGATATTGTTAATTGTTTTAATATTTGGTATTCTGAAGGAACACAAAGGATTTCTGATACTTTTAACACTTTTTAAAATATTGCTGATTCCATCGACGCAATAGAAGATCCACACTCAGAAATATAAAGGAATATAATTTTGTCAACAATGTGTTTCAGAGAAGACTGAAGGGTAGGGTATAACAATTGGAACCGAACTGTAACAAATAACGAAATTTCCAAAAGAACAAAGCTAAACTTCTTGCTTAATACTACTAGGTAATTCAAAAGAATTTTCTTGCAACTCGTCCAGAAGACGATGTCATTCAAAATTGGCATTCAAAATACTACCCTAGATGCAAACTGAAGTCTGGGATATCGTTCAACAAACATTAAAGGCTCATAGATCTGCGAAAGAATAGCCTTGCCCTTCACTATTTTGCGTGCATTCACGCGAAGACAAGATGTGCCTTTCTTAAACAATTGCAGCAAATTCTTGTATCCTGGATTCTTGAACAACAGACGCAACTATAGGATTGAACCTAAAGCTGAAACCACTGTAATGCAATTTTCTTGCTCCTATACAGTACATACTGTACACATTTTAAATATCCCGGGGGTTGTCAAATGCCCCGGGGCAGGGAAAAAATTGACTGTCAAATGCCCGGGGGCCGGGAATTTTTTCTGTGCAAATGCCCGGGGGTGTCCCGGGGGGGGGGTGGTCAGGGCAGGAATTGAACAAGACATAACCCAGAGTCAACCCAACTTTGCGTCTAGACTGTAATTTGTTGTCAGTGCAGTGTAAACGAAAGTGGGTTGAACCCAGGTTGAACCCAGGTTAAGCTTAACCCAGGTTAAAAGTTGTATTATGCATCATACATTGATCCAATTTTCAAATTACGGAAGAAAGCAGTCAGATCCATCTCATTTCAGCCTCGCATGTCTCCTTCTCTTCCAATCTTCAATGATCTTAAACTTCGGAAACTTTTTGAGCTTTTTGAACTCCGACTCTTAACTTTTGTTTTGATTCTGTCAATAAAACTTCACCTGCTTGCTTTCATGACTTTTTCCTACTTAATTCATCTGTTCACAAGACAGGCCAGTCAAGGTGACCTATATATGTCTCGACAAAACAATCTCCAATATGGTCTAAAGTCTATTCGATATCTTGGTGCAAAAGTTTGGAATACATTACATGTGGAACTCAGAAATGCCTCATCTATGTTAAAAATAACTGCAGCGAAGGACAAGACAAAACAACCAGGCCATCTCAAACGAACATAACAAGCGAATAAAAAAACAACAACTCTAATCTAACGTGAGCATGCTTCAATCGTACGATGCTCCTATGCAGCGGTAACTGTCAATCATAAATATGGTCATCACTTATAATGATAATAATAATGAGTTCTAAGACTCCCACTTGATGATCATATTTAAACAAATAAGTAAGTCATTGAGTCAATTTATCTCCTTTACTCCTAAATTGTCTCTAAATCTCTGAAAAGCAATCTTTGAAAGAGTCATAATGTCCGCTAACATATCTTTAGTTGGACAATACTTAACTGAGATAGCTTTCAAATTTACTTGCTCTCTAATAAAATGAAATGATACATCAATATGTTTTGTACGATTGTGAAACTTAGGGTTCTTTGCAAGTTCTATTGCTCCTTGATTATCTTCAAAAATAGTAGATGGTCCCCTTTGTTCAAATCCAATATCAGCAAGTAATCTTCTCATCCAGACAGCTTCTTGACAAGCTCCACTCAATGCAGTGTATTCAGCCTCTGTTGATGATTTAGACACAGTAGCTTGTCTTTTGCTGCACCAACTAACAGTATTACCTTGAATCTGAAAGACATATCCTGAGGTTGAACGTCGAGTATCTAAATCGCCTGCCCAGTCAGCATCAGAAAAGCCAACTAATGTATGACTTTTATCATCAGCAGAAAACACGAGACCATAATTGAGTGTCCCTTGAATATATCGTAAGATCCTTTTAATACCTGTCCAGTGATCTTTTCCAGGTTTTGACATGAATTTTGAAAGTATGCCAACTGCTGCAGCAAGATCTGGTCGTGTGGCAGTAGTTGCATATGTCAAACAACCAATGATCATTTGATATGCTTGTACATCAACAGGTTTCTCATCATCTGACAACTGCTGAAATTTCCTTCCCTGTTCCAATGGTGTAGAAACGGGTTTGCATTTATCCATATTGGATCTCTTCAGAATCCCTTCTAGGTACTTTGGCTGACTGATAGAAAGTGTTCTTGACTTGCGATTTCGTTTCACAGACATGCCAAGAACATAATGCACTTCATCTTGATCTTCAACTTTGAATCTTTTTCCAAGTGTGATCTTCTCCTTTGTCAGCATATCAATGTTGTTAGAAAACAACAAGATATCATCAACATAGAGAGCAAGAATAATAAAATCAACCTTACCATTGCTCTGCTTCACTGACTTGACATACAAACATGAATCTGCACCGCTGTTTTTGTAACCATCTGACTTCAGGAAACTGTCAATTGCAAAGTTCTAGCACCGTGCAGCTTGCTTCAAACCATAGATACTTTTCCTCAATTTGCAAACATGATTTGGTCTTTCCTTGTCAGCATAACCATCAGGCTGCTTCATGTAAATTTCTTCATCAAGATCTCCTTGTAAGAAAGCAGTCTTCACATCCATTTGATGAACTTCCCAATCACAAATATTTGCCACAGCTAACAGAGATCTAATTGAGCTGTAACGCACAACTGGAGAAAAAACTTCTTGATAATCAACTCCTTGAGACTGTGAATATCCCTGAGCGACAAGACGAGCTTTAAACCTCTCAACAGAACCATCAGCATTACGTTTCACTTTAAACACCCAACGACTGCCAACAACATTCTTCCCTTCAGGCAATGGAACAAGATCCCATGTATGATTACTTAATAATGAATCATATTCAGAATTTGTTGCTTCTTTCCAATACGTAGAATGATCTCCTCTCCATGCTTCAAAAATATTACTTGGCTCATTTATGTCAGCTGTAAGAGCCTCTGCGGCATAAAATTCTTCTTCAAAAAATCTAACAGGAGGCTTGCGCTGTCTTTGTGGACGCAAATTTTCCACTTCTCTCATAAAATTGTCTTCATACGTATCTCCCACTGGTTGGTTATCAATAACAGCAGGTTCATCAATTTCTGACTCAGCTTGATCAATGTTTTGTTGAACTTCTTCAATGATTTGATCTTTCTCAACAATTTGATCTGGTACATTTGGAACATCACAAATTGGATAAAAGAACTGCAAATTCAATTTCAATGATTGACCATTATCAAAATCATGAAACTCTTTCTCAACAAAAATAACGTCTCTGCTACGAATAAAACGACGAGACTTCAGATCATACAACTTGTAACCTTTGGTTCCATCTGGATAGCCAACAAATACAGATTTACGAGACTTCTCTTCAAATTTCTTGCGCTGCTCCTTTGGAATGTGAACAAATGCTCTGCATCCAAATACTCTTAAATGTGAAACATCAGGCTTACAATTAAACAGTGCTTCATACGGTGTGATTGCATTTAATGAAGTAGTAGGACTTCTATTCCTTAAATATACAGCCGTATTGACAGCCTCAGCCCAAAATTCCATTGGCATGTTTGACTGTGACAACATCGATAGAGCTGTTTCAACAATAGTGCGGTTCATTCTTTCAGAAACACCATTTTGAGCAGGGTTGTAAGGAACTGTGGTTTCATGTACAATCCCTTTCTCTTTCAAGTAAGCATCAAACACCTTTGATCCATATTCCCCACCATTATCAGATCGTAAGGTTTTCACATGATTTTCTGTTACCAATGTTTTCATTTGTCGTCCTGTAACATTTGTTGTGAAATTGACAAATTCTTTGAACTTATCCAGCACTTCATGCTTATGTTTAATAAAATAAACATGAGTGTATCTAGAATAATCATCAATGAAGGTGACAAAATATTGAGAACCTCCATGAGAATTGACAGACATTGGTCCACAGACATCACTATGAACAACTTCAAAAACTTCAGTAGCACGAGTGCTTACTCCTTTGGGATATGGGGTACGATGTTGCTTCCCCATAACACAAGGTTCACAAACAGATTTTCTTTCAGCTTTCACATTACAATCCATTCCCTCTACCATTTTGCTTTTCACCAACTTTGAAACATTGTC
Organism: Aurelia sp. 3 sensu Dawson et al. (2005); assembly: GCA_964020215.1. NCBI lineage: Eukaryota > Metazoa > Cnidaria > Scyphozoa > Semaeostomeae > Ulmaridae > Aurelia > Aurelia sp. 3 sensu Dawson et al. (2005). The sequence goes on along the minus strand of OZ026581.1, from coordinate 9,572,644 downwards.
CATTCCTAAATGGCCAAAACGACAATGCCACAACTGCATATCAGTGTTATCCTTTGCAATGTTTAAATGCTCATCAGGAACAGTTTTCAGAATATACAGTTTTCCTTGCATTTCACCAACAGCTAATAATTTTGAATTTCTTGAAATTCTGCAAACATTTCCTTCAAAATCAACAGAAGCTCCAAGTTTTGTCATTGCTCGAACAGACAACAAGTTTTTGTCAAGATCAGGTAGGTAAAGAACATCATGGAGTGCAATATGCTGAGCACTATCTTCTAGATCTGCAACAAGACGGTAAGTACCCTTGCCATATGCAAAGATTGTAGCATTATCACCAAGATTAACAATGCATGGTTGCTTGAATTCGACGTAATCAGATAATGAATCTTTATCAAATGTCATGTGTTGCGTTGCTCCAGAGTCGATAATCCATTCACAATTATTTACTACTTGATCAGAGGTAAACAATGCTTCCTCGTAAATAAATTGAACAGGATCATTGTCCTCAGCACAATTAGCAGATGCCTTGCTTCGCATATTACCACGTTGTGAATTATCCTTTGGAAGTTTCTTTGGACAGTCTCTTGCAAAATGTCCCTTTTCCTTACAGTTGTGACATGTTCCACGAAAAGGTTTATCATACTTCACCTCATTATTCACAGGACCACTTGGGCCACGTCCCTGTTTCCCCCTTTTGTGTCCCATTGATCGTCTGGCAGAAAAAGCATCTTCAGATTTTCTTGCATAAAAAGTATCCAAACTACGATCAGCATCATTTAAAAGCATACCTTTTACCTTTTCAAAGGACAAGTTATCTTCCCCAACAGCATCAAGAGCAGTGATTAAGGCTTTGAATTCTTCAGGCAAACTAGCAAGTAGTGTCATTGCCAATTCTGTATCATCAATACTCACTCCCATTTCCTTGAGCTGATCATGTAAGGATCTCAAATGTGATATGTGTTCCAACATATTTCCACCACTTTGAAATCGACAAGAATAATACTGCTGTCGCAATCTGACCTTTTGTAGGATCGACTCACGTGCAAACTGATTTTTGAGTGCATCCCACGCTTCCTTCGCAGTTTTCGTATCTCTGACATGAATTTGCTGTTCAGGTTCCACGGCCAAGCAAATATATGTCCACGCTTTCTTTGCTCGAGAGTTGAAGGCTCTCAACAAAGTTGCATCATCATCGCCATCAGTACTAGTCGGAGCTTCAGCTGAACCATCTGCATGTTCAAACAGATCCAGACTCTCCAGATACAACCTCATGTTGAACGCCCATGTGCGATAGTTAGCTCCGTTCAGCTTTGCAAACTTCAGCACGTTCATCGTATCAACAGATGACGAGGCCATTCTTCAGTGCGAGAAAAAACTCAACACAAAACTCTCTGTTCGTTTAGCCCATGTTTATCCAGCGTTCTGGGCCCATAACCTGTTAAAAATAACTGCAGCGAAGGACAAGACAAAACAACCAGGCCATCTCAAACGAACATAACAAGCGAATAAAAAAACAACAACTCTAATCTAACGTGAGCATGCTTCAATCGTACGATGCTCCTATGCAGCGGTAACTGTCAATCATAAATATGGTCATCACTTATAATGATAATAATAATGAGTTCTAAGAATCTAAAACATTGTTCAAAACAAAACTGCAAAGTTACTTATTGAACAAAGTCGACCGATAAATCTGAATCTATGCTACTTTGCAATTTAGTACTGAAGATACAAATTATCTGAACTCTAATGAATTTACCTGATCTAATGAATATATTGGAATAGGGGGGGGGGGGCTCTCTTCTCGATTAGTTTACCTATTGAGAGAGCTCCTCCTTTCGGTAATTCCCTACATGCAATTTATTGTTTACCTCCTCTTTTTACTTGTATATTGTATTTACTTTTCCGTAACATTGTATAAATTTTCTTTTTTTGTAAAATTATATATTCAGTCTATGTAGTTTAGTCTTTTGCATGCACTGTAGAATTGGTGGTCACACTCGTAGTTTTGTTGTTAAAATTCGTAAAGATCTGTTTGTATATTTAGCCATATGCAGCTCAAGACCGAATTCCTTTTTGATTGGGGTGAGGAACTCTCTCTCCTCTTTTACTATGAGTGATCTGTTTTCTCCAGAAATTTACATAGCCAGATGTTATATTTGACTTAAAAGAGTTCTGAGAACCAGAACTTGAGCAGGTTTTATTTGAAGACTCGTTTAGATTTTGCAGGTAAGTTCTGCAACTTAAATGAAACGGTAGCGTTTCATTTATTTGATACGCCTAGTATACATAGCCTGCGTGCAGACTCTACTGATTCCTTTTCAGAGAGGTTCTCCTCCAGTAGAGAACCTGTCTGAACAGGGATCAGTAGAGTCTGCACGCAGGCTAGGTATACAAGGTCATCTTTATTTGAATTTATAATATGGTCAAAAAAGGACTTTATTCCAAAACTGATGTTTACATTTAGGGAATATCTGCCCAGTTCACCTCTAACTAGAGTATTAGTTGTGGTTCTGTTTACTCCGAGCAGATGTTTCCTTAAGTTTAAAGGTGATCTGAAGCGAAAATTTTTATCGATGCAGATGAATAGCACTGTTGAACAATGAATTTTAGATCGTAGATCGTAATTTTGATCGTAAATGAAAAATGTCATTAAAATTTTTTTGATACTTTGTTTCATCTTCGAATTATCCACTAATTTGTACGATTGACTGATGACGTCATTTTGTTTGCAAAAAGTACGAGAAAGTATACAAGGTTGACCACGTTTCCAAAGGGAAATAAAATCAGCAACCTTTCCTCCAAATGAAATGCCTTCCTGAAGGTCACATGAGTTGATGAAACAATGTTCATCGCATTTATTGTGCTCAGCTGTAATGTCTCCTAAAACTGTAATCTTCCAAAGATCAGATACAGCTTCTTTCCATATAGAATCCTAATGATTTGCAAACAAAATGACGTCATCAACTGACACTTAAAATCATTGGATAACTTAAAAAAGCAATGAGTTATCAAAAAAAATTCAACAGGATTTCTTATCAATCGGCAGGGCCCTTTGTTTGCATCAATAAAAATTTTCGCTTCAGATCACCTTTAAGTGAACTTTCTCGATATTAAGTGTCCCATTTGGCATAATCCAAGTAAGCGAGCGCTGAAGGTTTTAGAGCTATATAGCAATGAATTTATTAAAAGTACAATAGGAAACTGTTTTTAAGTAGCATTGTTAAGTTTCTTAAGGGAGTACTGTTGCATGCTCTCCAGGGAAGCGTGCTTAGTAGTCAAATATTAAAAAGATCTTCAAGGCGTGGAGAATCACAGGTTGATAGCAAGTACTTTTACGAAAGATAGGATCCCTCCCACCCACCCCCTCCCTGTTTTCAGTGAGATTCAGGCTACATGTATCGAATGATCATACGAGCGATAGGAGTAATGTATTTTCCGTGCTACTTTATTTGGCAGACCTATGTAAAATCTTCCTAGACTGACCTCACTACTACCTGTGTATTGCAGTTTAGTTAATAAATAAAGTTATTTTCGGTTGAAAGAAGTGAATTAGAAGATATATATTGGTACTATGGCTGGGTCAAAAGGTTTCAAGGTAATTTTGAGCGGTAATTGTTTAAAAGTTAACCTATTATTTATCGCAAAGTTTGCTTGCTTTGCTTTACTGCATATACGTAAGTTCTCTGTATGAAGTGACATTTTCGATTACGTGTTCACCGTATGTAAAAGAGCGTTTCTTTTCAATCTTATTCTTTTTTCGAAAAGTTAGATATTTAGTCTTTTTTGTGTTAAAGTTCAAGCCTCAGTTGTTACAGTAGGGCCTTAGGTGATCAATTTTGCGTTATAGACCGTCGGGTGTCCTTGAAAGCATTACAATATCATCAGCATACATGAAGCAATTTAGTTCTGCACCATTTGGTAACATTATAGGAGATGGAGACATCTCACATAAATTGCCTGCTGTATCGCTTATTATTAATATTTTTAAAAAGGAGGGTACTAAGGGAACACCCTTGTCTGACACCTTTAGTATTGTTGAAGCATTTAGTTCGGTTATTTTCAATTTTTACCGATCAAAGAGTTTCAGAGTACACATCTTTAATCAAGTCTGAAAATGTCCCATTTATGCCCAAGCTATCAACTTTATGGAAAAGCCCCTTATGCCATACAGAATGGTATGCTTTCTTGAAATCTACAAAACATGTATAAAGTTTGCCCTCCTCAGTTCTGTGGACGTATCTACCGGGTGTCTCAAAAACAGTACCCCCTTTTGGCTGGAAATAGGAACGAAATGATAAGATATTATTATTCACCGATTGAATAGCTAAATTTATCAATCTTCAACTTAGATTCACATACCTTGTATTTAGAAATCGTCCACCAAACACCGGAGATACGAGCTTTCAAAGTCAAAATTTACAGTGCACCCGAAACCAGAGGTTTTGAAAAAAAGGCCTAGCTATGTTTTGTATCATGGATCTTTTCCAAAGCACCTGTAAACTTTAACTTTCAATTTTTTCGCTTTTGAAAGGAATAAAAGACTCGTGGACATCGCCCTTATTAAACAAATATAATGAAGATGCGGAAAGGCCTGATTCACACTAGGCCGTTAGGTTCATTAAGATCTTGCAGAAAGACCCAAAATACAAAGGACTCAAACTGTCTTTTGGTGCTTTTTGCACGACCCTAACGACCCAAACGACCTAGTGTAGATCAGGCTCAAGAATGATAAAGTCGTGCCACATCTCCAAAATGAACATCCATGTGCTCTTTTCTTCTTCTTTGACACTTGGGATGGAAGGCAATGCACAGATAGATTCCTCAAAGGAATAATTATTTGTACAACAATTGAAGCATTTCAGGGCATAATTCTTTTCAAAAGATAAAGCTAAAGGTCAAAGTTCGAATTCTTTTGCAATATGCCTGTGAAATCAAATTAGGGCTGGCCCTTTTACAGAACCTCTGGTTTCGGGTGCACTGTAAATTTTGACTTTGCAAGCTTGTATATCCGGTGTTTGGTAGACGATTCTTAAAAGCAAGGTATGTGAATCTAAGTTGAAGAGTGATAAATTTAGCTGTTCACTCCGAGCGCAATAATACCTAATAGTTTCGTTCCTATTTCCAGTCAAAAGGGGGTACTTTTTTGAGACACCCGGTATTATCAATGTTTTCAGTCGTTCTGGACTTCTCAAGGAAGGCAATTTGACTTTTGTGAAGTACTTCATTTAATTGAAGAAGGTCGATCAATCTGTTGTTGAGAATAATAGCAAATGTTTTAGCCACACAACTCGTTGCCGATATTGGACGGTAGTTGTTGATATCAGTTTTATCATCCGATTAATGTAGTGGTGTGATTAAATTTTGTTATTAAAACGGTCAATGGTATAAGCTTTTTTATACATATAAGTTTGACTGAGACAGACTTCGTCGTCGGTCACTATTGCATACAAAACGGTGCATGATCATTAAAAATGCAGAAATCAATAGCACATGCCACAAAATGATAAGTCCGACTTTCAAAATTTTAAATATTTGGTCAAGAAAAGGTCTTCTTCCTTGCAATATTATAGCTGACTTTCTGTGCTTGTCATCATTGTAGAAATCAATGTTGTGCCATCAACAATTGCCTTCATAATGATCTACTGAAGAAGGAATAATATTGGATATAGGTCGCCCACAAGCTATTTCAAAATAGTTTCTTGGAATCAGGAGATCATCATCACATGATCAATATGGGAAATGTCACAAAAAAGACAAGGAAATGTGGCTCACAATGTTATCCCTTTCATGCCTACTAATTGCCTTAAAGCAAACAATTTCATCCTATGACTTCGACACACTCTCTCAGTGTCTAATTTTAAAGTTACGGTAAACGTTTTCTGGGTGAAAATATCCATTTTTCGATTTTGTCATATTCTGTTAGCCAAACTTTCAAGGCACACAATGATACCTTGCTTGAAGCCAACAAAGGTTTTGAAAATGGAAGAAATTTCATGTATATAAACGAAGGTTTCTACAATTTTTAATCAAACCTTTTGTTTGCGGTTTCAAAACCCATACCCAATCACTTGACCTGTTAAGCTGATAATCCCTAAGTCCTTGCGGTTTGTGTGAAATAGCATTGCGCGTCCTTGTATTGTTATGTTTATTGGGTAATTATTTGAAGACTCTAATTAATTCTTAAACCTAAATGGCTTGATCTGGATTAGTGCAGTTTGTGTGATCCTGATGGGTACTTTGCCGAAGCCTATAAGTAAGATCCCTTTGACCCACGAGGTACAAGTATGAAAGAGCTACTTTGTACTCTTTGAGCCAATTGAATGGCTCCAAAATTTGCACATGGCCAGGACAGACTTGTAGCTTGGAAAGTGTGTCTCAAATTCTTTGTATGTGTCCTGGTCAATCTTTTATAGCCAAATATAACTGTGGGCGGGCAGAAAAATCATTTGCCAATTTTTGACAGCATCTAGTTTCAAAGGGAGATGGAATTTGAAAGTAAATTCCAGACACATTTTAAACGCTTAGCATCTGCACTTCATGCTGAAGCAAGTCAGATTCAGTTACCTCAAACGCAAGGGTACAAAATAGTTTTTGAAGGTGGTACACTCTTTTTAAGCAATAAATTTGCCTGGAAAATATCATTTTACGATATTTGCCACTGATTTTGATATGGTTAGAATCCCCACATTCTTGTCCATCAAATGATGCATAGTTTACCTAGATTCCATTAATGGTTTGTCTTTAGAGCAAAAACCAAATTTTGTGTCACAAACGTTTACCATAACTTTAATGTCCTGTTCTTGTGCTCAAACCCTACAGAACTTCAAGTTAAGGCCGAGTTTACACGAGGCTGGCTGAATGTTTGGCCACCAAATATTTAGTCACTAAAGCCTTCCAGTTTACATGAGATCTGCCTAGCCAGTCAAATATTTGGCTGCCAACCTATAGGGTCACCTATAGAGAAGTGGCCTTCTTGTGAAATGAGCTGGTCAAATCTGTGGAAGGCCTCATGTAAACACCATAGTGAACAAAAACAGGCATTCATCACGGCACAAAACAGCGTCAATCGCAGTTTTTCGGCTTGATAATGGCAAAAGGCTGCAGCAATGGGTTCGGCAAAGTTTCTTATGGCCAGAGGCCATACGTAGTTTAACCGTTTTCATGCACTGGACAGGATTTGTCCATCAATTGCAGAGCACCATTAGTTTGCATTGGGTGGCAAAACCAACAGTATATGCCATAAGTGCGTAATTTCAGGTGTCAGGGGGAACTGATGTTCTGTTGAAGATGCTGATAACCATCCAAAAACCTTCTACTGGTGATGAAAATTCTTGCTGAAATCTTTGGGCTAGATGGTTACAAAAATTCTTGCTATAAAATTCTTGTTTTTTGCTAAACCAGAGCCCACATTTAAAAGCCATAATTCAACAAACCTGACTTGAATCTATTATTTCGAAGTTCTTTCCAGGAGCAAGAAGAGATTAAGATTCCTTCGTGCGTTTTACCTCTGGTCTCATTACCACTTATTCACTTTGAACTGTCCTCCTTTTTCTGCTAAATAACGCCTGAAAGGTATGTTTTTCCAACAATCTTTTGAAAAAACTAGGAAGAGGTGACTTTGTTTACCAAGCAAGCTGACTTTCATTACATGTTGGTCTGTATTCTGAAAACAACAGTTGTGTTTCGAGTATTTCAAACTGAAAGTGACAAATTTCATCAGACTGCACAATATTCAATTCATTACTGCACATTTTCAATTCATCACGGCACAAATTGGTCATCACTACACCTTAAATCAATCCTTGAACAAAAATATGCACAGCACCACAATGGAGAATGGGAATGCTTTGAACAGGAGGCAAAATGAAATATGGTCCTCAAAGAAACTGGCACCAAATTGCTAAAAGAGGCCCCCCCCCCATAGTACCCTTGGATAACTGATTCATCTGTTGACTTTTCGTTTTTCATGCCAAAAACAACATTTTCATGATCACGTTGCACTATGTACTGTAAATACATAGCTGGCAAAGACACATCAGGGAGTGCAGGGTGGTGGTTTTAGCATGTGTTTTAAAGTTTTGGTGGCAAGGATGCAAGTGAAATGAGATAAATAGGGGTCCAGGGGTCTGCCCTCACAAAACCTTCAAGACCATCCCCTTTACAACGTTGGAAAATGGCATTATTTTGTGACAGTTCAAAGTAAATCGCATACTTTAAAAGTCCATCCCATGAAATATGGACCAAATTTTTGGCAGATCAAGTTGCAAGGTGGAGTCTTTGATCATGAATTCACAAACTCGAAAATGTCAAAATCACAATATTACATGCTTAAATTAGCAAAATAATGCTTCACATACAAATATGGTGGGGGGGGGGGCTCTTCAGAATAATACTAATGGGTATGCCCATGAAAGATGAAAAGCAATGCAGACTAAATATTTGCATGGTACAGCTACATGGGCCAGATATTTTGGCGACTTAGGTTCTCAAGCCGCCCCAAGTAAACCCAGCCGTAACTATCTTTGAGAATTTTGTCAAACACTGCATATACTGTTAGTTTAGATTAGAAAACCATGAGATGAAGACATGCAAATTTAAATGTCGACCAAAAGTGTGTTATTTTCTGTGCTACGTATGGTACCAATGGTCAAAATCTGAAAACAATGTATAGACAGTTATTCAAACTCAGAAGAAAATATTATACTTTAGAACTGCAGAAGAATGCAACACCTGTTCAACTAAGCGGCACCCCAGCGGCGCCTAATTCTGGAATATTTCAAAATTTCTTTAGCTTGCATCATATGGAATTTCTGAACCCACATGCGCATTCAGCACCCTAATTTCAGTCTAATTGCAAATTTTCAGGATCTTGGTGTAAGCGAATTTACTTTCATCAAGATAACTACTTTGAAAATTTAAAAGGGATTTGACCATGAATGATGACGGTGCAAATACATCCCAAACGATTTTGATGGTCAAATTCCACATAAATTCTCAAATTTATTATCACCATAAAATTCAAACTGCATACTCTAGGAACATGAAAATTTGCAATTTGACTGAGCTTGGGGTGCTGAATCCAAATATGTGGTTAGAAATTTTGTATCAAGTAATTTTCAAACTTTCCAAAAACAGGTTGTCAGTTGAGAAGGTGTATTCTGAGAGAAAAAATTGTCAAGCCAACCTTCTTTCTGTCCTTGAGGTGGTTATTTTTGGCAGCAATATAAAAACAATTGGGGGGTTGGAATGATCAGGAGGGGGAGGATGTTTGGAGAAACTGAAAATTGTCGTTCTCTTAGTACCTTCTTTTATATGTTCATGTGAACAGTAATACCCAGTAATATTACTGATCCCTATTATGCACAACTGATGAACTCTGGCTCTGTTGAATGCACTTCTTGAGACTTCTTCTTGCGTTTATTCAGAAATTACGTATGCTATCATTTCTTTTTCCCAAAATATTAATAAAAGGGGGGTTGGAATGAAGGTAGGGGGTTGGAAAATTTTTTAGAAATTTGGTACAGTACCGAGGAGAGTACAATTACATATATACATACATATTTCCATCACGAAATCGGTATTCTCCAAAGCCATGTTTTTTATCTTTTTTCCATTCACCCTCGTACATGTCTCCATTGCCGTATAAGAACATGCCATGCCCATTTTTGGCTCCTTTGAAATCTGTGTCTCCATAATATTCTCCCTTCTCTGGGATGACGTCATAGTCCTCTTCTACTTCCCCTGTCGAACACAAACAGGGGCACAACGCAAATTTAATTATGCATTCCATCTAGAGATAGTAAAGATATTAGTCAGCAAAGTTAGAAGTTCATATTTTCACCATCAGGATCTCTGTCTTGAGTCTACTGTCGCATAAACGGCTGCTACCTGGTTGCGGAAACTGTCCATCTTTTGCGAAACAGCACCAACACACTGGAACCCGTGACCGCTTCCACTGGTTGTGACCTGTGAACTTTATTGATCTTCAAAAATTGAGATGAATTCATATCCAATTCTTCTGCACTATGACCCCCTGCTGCAAAATAAACACCCAGAGGAACTAAAACCAATGCCTTCAATTTCCGGGGATACCTTTCTTTAGCCTCCAGACGGCAAATAGCAACAACAACAATAATGGCCTCTATGAAATTGCTAAACTTTTTCGTGTCAACCAAAAAGAAGAGTGAAAATCTGAATTGCTCGAGAGAACGTCGACACCAGGGAGAGTGGCATCTGATGAAAGATGAGTTATCAACTATACAGAAACACAACACTTGGGAACAGTCTACAGGAAAGTCTGGATGAATTGATCCAGGTAGGTAGTCTGAACTCACTGTTAAGATGTGATGAGATGCCGATAAAAACGAGTGGCCTTGGCTCGGAGCGCCAGAATATGGAGAAGCCAGAGCGGAGAGAAATTCCGTTTTTGCCAGAATATGGAGAAATGCTATAAAATGTATTATTTTCTTTATGATTGTCCTTTTTCGCTATCAAACAGTTCTATGTGTTATTTTAGGTGGTTTTACATCAGCTGGCTGCTCAAAATTCCTTATCCTTATCGTTTTCCTTCCTTTTTGTAAGTTTTCATCCGTTTTATCGAGGCCCTCCTTTTGTAAATATGGCATTAGTAGCTTCCTTTAAGTGTCCTGAAGGTAGTCATTTTAGAATCATTTACTCAAGTTCTGTTTTTCTTTTTTCTGACTCTTTATTGACCGAAATTTGCCAAATATGTGGTTAAGTTCACCAACACCTTTTTCGGTTCGTGTTAGGCCAACGCGCCAACAACAAATGTGTAATGTCATCAGCTTAAGGAAGGAACGCGCGTTGCAGCAGCCTGCAGCACGACCGCGCGGTATACAAAACAAATTGATCAAATTAGATGTGATAGTGCTCAGTAGCGTTCCCGTAGCGTTACGAAATTGATTACAATTGTTTCCAATTACCGCTGGAATTTATTCTCATTTTCTTTTATACACCCTTGAAGAACTTGCTTCTCAGCGAGATTCAATAATCGTCACAATGACTTCACGAAATTCCACTGCCGGACTTTGGATCCTATTGCCCTCTATTTAGCCACAGAATATGGAGAAATTTCTGACTGGGGCCTATTCAAGATAAAAGAAAAGCGTCCGATTAACGAGCGGTTTTCATTCAAATCTTTCAAATGAAACTGTAGATCAACTTTAGAAGACATTTTCTTTGAAATAATCAAACGAAACGTTGAAAACTAGACTTTGGAGCTTATTGCTCTTTAGCCAGAATATGGAGAAATTTCATACTGGGACACTATTCCAAAAAAGAGAGGGGCGATTAACGAGCGGTTTTAATTCATATCTTTCAAATGAAATTGTAAATCACCTTTAGGAGACATTTTCTGTGAAATAATCAAACGAAACGTTGAAAAATAGAGTTTGGAGCTTATTGCTCTTTAGCCAGAATATGGAGAAATTTCATACTGGAGCCCTATTCCAAAAAAGAGAGGGGCGATTAACGAGCGGTTTTCATTCAAATCTTTCAAATGAAAGTGTAGATCAACTTTAGAAGACATTTTCTGTGAAATAATCAAACGAAACGTTGAAAAATAGAGTTTGGAGCTTATTGCTCTTTAGCCAGAATATGGAGAAATTTCATACTGGGACCCTATTCCAAAAAAGAGAGGGGCGATTAACGAGCGGTTTTCATTCAAATCTTTCAAATGAAACTGTAGATCAACTTTAGAAGACATTTTCTGTGGAATAATCAAACGAAACGTTGAAAAATAGAGCTTGGAGCTTATTGCTCTTTAGCCACAATATGGAGAAATTTCATACTGGAGCCTTATTCCAAAAAAGAGAGGGGCGATTAACGAGCGGTTTTAATTCATATCTTTCAAATGAAATTGTAAATCACCTTTAGGAGACATTTTCTGTGAAATAATCAAACGAAACGTTGAAAAATAGAGTTTGGAGCTTATTGCTCTTTAGCCAGAATATGGAGAAATTTCATACTGGAGCCCTATTCCAAAAAAGAGAGGGGCGATTAACGAGCGGTTTTCATTCAAATCTTTCAAATGAAAGTGTAGATCAACTTTAGAAGACATTTTCTGTGAAATAATCAAACGAAACGTTGAAAAATAGAGTTTGGAGCTTATTGCTCTTTAGCCAGAATATGGAGAAATTTCATACTGGGACCCTATTCCAAAAAAGAGAGGGGCGATTAACGAGCGGTTTTAATTCATATCTTTCAAATGAAATTGTAAATCAACTTCAGAAGACATTTCCTTTGAAATAATCAAACGAAACGTTGAAAACTAGACTTTGGAGCTTATTGCTCTTTAGCCAGAATATGGAGAAATTTCATACTGGGACACTATTCAAAAAGAGAGAGGGGCGATTAACGAGCGGTTTTAAATGACTTGCTATAGAATAATCTAAAAAATTTTTATGGTAGCATTACATGATCAATTCGTCAATTATCGACTGTTGTCTTCATTTCTTTGGCTTCGCGTATGTGAGCGAATTGCGCAAGGCAATGCTTCTCACGTTTTCGATTCCTTTGCTTCTGCTTTCACTTTACGTAGGATCTATCGTGAACTTCACAAGTGAAATGCGTTTAGAATATGTATTCCAGTAGTCTATCTTTTCGCAAAACCCGTCGCGTTGTTGGTGGTGCTCAACAAACTCTCCACAACAATTGCAGCTACTTGGAATTGCGGGTTGGCAGTGCTTGCACAGTTTGGCGCAGAAGAGGAGAGGACCAGAAAGGGACAGGTAGGCGTGGTGTAGCAGAGATATGGCCATATGGAATCAGCGAGAAGCAGAACAAATCTTTGTACCCACGAAAAGGCTTCAATGATGAAACTGTAAGTTCGAATAGATCGGTTTTTGATTTTGCCTTCACGTGTAGAATGTCTTGAAAAAAATTAGGAAGTCTACTTGAGCCTTTATTGGGGGGGGGGGGTTGGACAAGCTTCAAACATTCCCAGGTGACTGTGGACAATCTATCGAGAATATTTCTTTTCAATTTCATCAACGATTACAACATTATTGAACAAAATCTTAAGATAATGACAATTGACGGCGGGTTTTTAAGTGTACGACCTGCTCCTACCAGCTGTCAGTGAAGCTTTGCATGAACTGCAATGCTTGCCTTATGTTGACAACAAAAGAAGCCACTGGAACTGAGGTTGTGAAATGTCGCTGTTGTCATTAGGACGATTTACACCCTTGAATCACGCAGTCTCTCTCTGCTGTCCTATTTCGTGATGTGCTGACAGAAATGACGTCAACAATGCAAAGAGCACAGGGAATCAACACTTGGAACCGACAATCTCAACTGCTTTCACGTATCATGTGCTATTCATTCAAATCATAGTTCATTTTTCGTTTTCCTACAATTCAAATGTCAAAGATCAACAGGTTAATTATCCATACTGCACTTGCTTCTTCCTTGCAGGTTGCCGTTTTCTCCGATTCCCAGTTGCGACCAATTGTGCAAAAGCAAGTATGGTGTCCTGCCAACTGGTATGTGAATTGTACTCCAGGTGGGAGATTTTGCCATGTTGCTGCTGAGGTAAAAGACAGCAAAATTCCTGACCCTCGAGTGGTTGTTCTCTTGGTTGGGACGAATGATATGAGCACCCATTGCAACATCATTAGAGCTGAAAAGGATTTTGCAAATCTCCTAAATACTACGCGCAGCCGGTTCCCTACCTCAAGGGTTTGTACCTAAAATCAAGTTGCCTCCATGTTGTCCTTATCGCTTTCCTTCAGAGTGGATTATCATTTTACCCCATGTTGCTCATGTTAGCAACAAGTGATCAAAGAAGCAAGATGAAAATGTGCTTGCTCTTTCAGAAACTTCAAAGTGCTAAAGGTTTGCATCGGCAAAAACATATTTGGACTGACCAAATTATTTCTATCAAAAGAAACTTCCCTATCAGCCTTGTAATATTTATTGCTTAACGTTACAGATAGGCTACATAGAATCACATGCTGCCGTGTGTTATTTAGTTCAAGGACAAACTTATAGCTATTAATGGTTCACGTGATCGAGAAATAGTTCAGTCCAAATGATAAACTGACAAGTTGGCAACCAATGGATAATAAATGGAACTTTCTTGATTTGGTGGATTGTCCTTTAGATGCAGTCATCTGATCAATCATTACATAATACACACAACTTTTCCTGAAATTAGCCAGGGATTGCTTCTGTAATTCTAATTAATTTACTCTTCAGATATTGGTGCTATCAATCATTCCACGATTGGACGAGGCAGACAGCTTCTCTGGACTCTATGCCTCCATGATGCAAAAAAGTTGTCTGAAGCAAGGCTCAACATTTATGAGTGTCGATCGATATTTCCAGCGACACCATAGATTTCTTTGGTCATGGAGGGATAGCATCCACATAAGCGAGGACCATGGACTTCCTCGTCTAATCACAGCAATGAATGATAAGCTGTTCATGTTGTCGGAGGAACCTGCCAGAGAGCGTGCAGCTGCACAAGTGCACTTACGTGTGGAGGAGGAGATAGAGAAGCAATGCCAACCTTGGTTTTGGAGAGAATTGCAGAGGCACAATGTTAGAGGTGTCCATTTATCGTTTTTCCACGCTATTAATTTCCCACAATCACTTTCAAAATTTGCTGAGCTGCCTTGAAAAGAAAAATATTTTTGCCCCCTCCCCCCCCCCTCGTGTCCATGTTGTTTTGAAAAAAGGACTGGTCAAGATTACACATGTGACTCGGCAACTAATCTGGGAGTGGCTCAACAATTTTGTAAGTAATTGCAGATGGTTGCATCTCTCAAACATGACATCCTATCATTGGAGATAAGCACTGGATGAAATTAAAGTGATTGACAGAAATGTAGAATGACTGAAGTGTAGCAAGACTTGTTTATTGCTCTAATTCATTAATTTTGCATATATCTGATTTTAAACCGAATTTTCCAAATGTGTCCATTTCCTATTCCTATATCAAGACAATTTAATGATAGAATGATTTCACATGTACATTGAAAAAAATTCGTCATGCCATGCGTGACTTCTTTGGCCCCCCGGGGGGGTACATGACTTGCGGATGGACGGGGGTCTGCCGCCCTGTTTTAAGAAAGGTACCCTCTTCTAATTTCCGAAACTTGCTGTCATACCCACTTTTATGATGAATTTTGGCGGAAAAGACCCATTTTTGGCTATTCTTCGCCAATTTCTGGATAAACCACCCATGTTTATGGAAAATCTGCCGAAAAAGGGACCCTTGTTTAGAGAATTTTGGGCCCAAGAACCCACTCATATGGGCGGCACATATCCGTACCCTAAATATGTTATGTTACCCCCCCCCCTGTTACCCCCCCCCCGGCTTTGGCCTTCTTCAGGGCCGTTATGTGATAGTTATAACCAGTCTGCTCAAATGTCTCATGAAGTTTCTCTTATTGTCACCCAAGACTCATTTCCTTTTTTCATGAAAGGTACCCTGCGTGTAGAAGGCCAAGAAGGTAGCTGTAACGTTACCTCCAAAAAGAAAGAAAATGAAGAAGACAAGACAACAAACTGGCATTGCAAGGAAAGAAAAACTAAGAAAGTCCACAGGTACTTGTGTAGACATCCATTCGCGACTGTTTGGCAAAGTTAGGCCTGATTTGTTATGAAATTGACTATTTGTCTCTCTGTTCCTACTTTAAGCTTTTAGATTCACCCCAGCAGCATTGCAAATTAACTACTGCAGCTAGCAAGGAAGAAACCAAGGGACATCCCATTTCCGCAATCAAAGAAGTCAGGAAACCAATTATGTCACTACCATATTATTACTCATTTGCAGCATCCAATCTGCCCAAAGAACAGCACCAAATCCAGACGTCCATATGGAGCAAGGCGCAGTACATGGAAATGTCCTCTTGAAATGGAAGTGGATCAAAGGAATGCACGGTCAGGTGAAGTAGCTGAAGTTATTATGATTCAATTGCAGCACAATGTCCCCCTTCCTCCCCATCGCTCCTATGACTGCAAATTTTCATCCGCCACGGACACTGTTGCAGATGCTTTCATTTTAATTGCTACTTATTGTTGTACTAGAAGTAATAAATTTTGAATTGCGTAGTATGAGGCTGCGCACCATTTTAAGGGCATTGTACCACATGGAAAACAAAATTTACGTCTATGGTCTCTTCTCTTCATTTTTTGAAAAATTGTCGCTGATACTGAAAATCTCACCTGTGGAATTATTTTGTAGAAATCTTCATCCAACATCCAGGGGTATTATTTTTAGCACTCTCAGTTGTAATGGATGGCACACTTCTTTCTTTCTTGATACCTGACACTAACACTTTGTACAGTATACCTCGGTTGCTCTTAAAATGATGCACTAACGTGTCTCCTATATCTTAACAGTGCTTTTTTATTTGGAATAGGTGTCAAAGGAAAACGAAGCGGAAAAGCTGAGTACGGAAAGGGTAAAGACGGAGAAGAGGGTGGTGACGAAGATCGAGAACCAGAAAATTCCAAGTTATGCGCAGGTGGTGGTTCGTGGTGTAGAGGTAAATGAGCTTATGTATGGATAGGGGATTACTTACGGTTAACAGTAGACAATTATTGCTATAACGAGTCCACGATAACATTGAGCTGAAAAATGAAATAAGCACAGCTGTAGGCACATGCCCCCTCAAGGTTTCTCGCAAAGAAAGAAATGTCCTTTTCGTATGCAGTATTTGCCCCTTTTTTATGAACAAGTGTCCTTGAAGTGAATGTCTCTTTTTCAATGAAAAAAGTGCCCTGAAAATGTTGTGCCCCCAAGTTTGAGATGCTTCCTGCAGCCCTGGAAATATGTAAAGCGTGAGTGGCAAACTTTGTCAAATGTTTAATAATTATCTCACTTACTTTCCAGGTTTCGCGGCATTTGATGTCAACCTTTGTTGTTTTGGTTGCCATTACCAACTATTTCTGATAGCATTTCTGAATGAGGAAAAATCACCATTCCAAAAATTAGGAACCCCGCCAGAGTGGCAACGCCCATTATGACCGATTAGAAAGAGAGTTTAAAATCCAGAGGACCGACGACTAAAACCAAGGTGAATGGCACCACTCTACCATCGCACTAACGAAGCATAATCTATCGTTCTATCGCATATCTCTATGACTTCCAAATAACTACTCCTTATGGTTTACCTTTTCTTGAACCTACCATTCTTTTAGTCTATCAACATGATATGTTTATGTAAAACTTTCAATTTGCAGGGTAAAGTCAACTCAGAAGTTCGAAGTGGTGGTGGCGGTGATAATTCCGAAAAGGTATCATTTGTTTGTCATTAAATCTACTTTTCGTGTTATTACACCGGTCGACTGGAGGGCGGAAGCAATGACAGGAAAATAACTACCTTTCCCACGGCTGTTAAATAGATAAAGACCAAGTTTAATGCCTTTTGAGCATATATCATTCGTTCAGCATGGATATACCGGGTGAGCCAGAAAAAAGGTTCCCACTTTTAAAAATTCATAGCATCGAGAGCAGCAGATGGATTTAGATGATTTTAATTCTTTGTTAAAAGCGGAAAGATCGAAGTATTTTTTGTGACAAAGGGCCTAAAACATACATACATACTCATGGGTGAGCAATATGCTCATTGCACATTTATTGCAATGGGATTGAAAATCTTTACTATCTGTCTGGTCTTTACTATTTGAAGACCAGAATACTTTGCGCAAAGCCAGTGACTCGCTATCCACAGCTTCCAGAATAACTGACTGTACGAAATTCACAAAAACAAAAGCAAAGGTTGGCAAAGGCTGGTGGTTTTTGTGCTCCCTTTAAAAATCGATGTCTAATAACTCTTGAGGGAGGTGAAACGCCCATTGCCTATTGATCGGTGTGAATAGAGTCCTTACTATTTGATCAATAATTTAGGCCCTTTTCAATTATTTTGCAGCCATGAAATTTTTATAAAGATTAATTGACCAATACTCTAGTAGGACAGTTGGAAAAATCACAAAAATAATTTGATCTTTTCGCTTTTAACTGGAATTTGAATAATTCAAATCCGTGGATGGAGTAGTCTTGGCGCTATGAATTTTCAAAAGTGGGAACTTTTTTCTGACTCGCCCGGTGTAGTGTTACAGCAAAGGCACTAAAGGGGGATTTTGATATCTCTGTTTTGCAGTCTTACTTACCAGTCTCTTACCACAAACTACCCCATCGATAACATGGCAAAGTCAGCTTTATCACCCTTTGTTATGTTTTTAGGCCGACAGAGAAGATTTCGTGGAGCAGGTGAAAACGAAAACGGAGCGCAAAAGGCAGGAAAAGAAGAGTAGAAAGAAAGAAGGAAAGGACAACACCAAGGAGCAAACGAGAAGGAAAGTAAAAAACAAGAAGCGCGTTGAGAAAGAAGGGCAGCCAAGAAAATACGCTGCGCGGTTAAAGACATTCGTAGTTTCTTCCGAAAAGATAATGCGGTACGAACTTGTCACCAATCGTACCGCTATTTCATCTGCGAATGATACTCGCCCTGTGCCATGTGAATCAGTGTTAACTGAAGCGAAAAATGAGATCAGACGTAGGGGAGAAAGCGGACAGCATTGGTGTGCATTAATCGGGGGCTCTTATTACGACTACGAGGCTATTCAAAAATGTTTGCAAAAATATGCTTTAAAAACGCAACGTAGTGAAATAGAGCAAGAATTGTCATGGCTGACAAAGGTGTCAGATCATGTGCACCAGCCAGTTGGCACGTCTAAAGTTGACACAGCGATTGCACGTCGCCTCATTTCCCATATTCAAAACAAGCCTGGCAACGAAAAGTGTAATGATGTGGAAATATCGGTCGATAATTTAAAACAGCTTGTTGCTTCTAGGTGGATAAATAGTGAAATACTCGATAGATTTGTTGCAATCATCAATCTGCAGTCTAGTGAGACATACGCATTATCCCTAAGCATCGGACGGGATGCAAGTCAAGTAGCAGCAAAATTAGCACGCACCTTCAAAAAGAAATGGCCAGACTCTTTACCCAAAAAAATTGTTTTTTATGTCAATGTTGTCAATGTGAACAATATCACATATCTTGACTATGCAAATATCGATGGGGTTTACTATGCTGGAAACCATTTTGCTACTTGCGTGTATTATTTTGAATCTGACACATTGTTCTATGGGGATTCTTTGGGTTATCCATTTCCCGTTGGTTTAGAGGGAATCTTCAAAGATATCTTAGCACTAGTGGGTAGCAAGGAGCGAGCAGAAAGGTGTAAAATCAAATCAATGCATTGTACTTCTTTAGGAACCGATACAAATGGTCATGTTTGCAACAACAAATGCTGGTCTTATTTTCCGCTTCAGAAAGATTCTACAATATGTGGAATCGCAACTCTGATGTGCATGGCACTAGCAGCATTTGACGATGCATCTTTCTTTTCTCTTCGAGGATTACCTTCCAAAAGATTTTCACATTTCCGTTATATCAAGGATGTGTCACAGTACAATGATTTCCTGCGACTCACTGCTGCAAAATGGCTGTTTAGTAGTTACATTGACTTATCATTGGCGCGTGGCTGCATTGATGAGTCAATGAACCAGCCCGCAGATGATAATAATTCAAATGTTTTTGTAGGGCCCTCATCCATGACAAAAGAGATGCCATCGGAAAATGCAGAGCATAGGTCTAGGGAATGGTCGAAACCGTCAAAATTTTCCAGAAATGACTTTGAAAAACAACCATATACCAAAACAGCAGGCATGCGCAGCTCTACTCCGGAAAGGTTTTCTTCCGTGAAACAGGACAGGCCTTCTAAGGATGCTGAACATAATTCGAAGGAAGAACCAACACAGTCAGATTTAAACAAAAAGCACTGTGATAAACGAAAGACTTCCAAAGCAGCAGGAGCGCGCAGTACTACTTCTCCTGAAAGGCTTTCTTCCGTTAAACGGGAGAAGCCATCCAAATGTGCCGGACATAATTCTAAGGCCGGACATAGTTCCAAGGAAGAACCAAAACGGCCAGATTTTGATCTAAATAACTGTAATGAACGACCCAGTTCCAGTACTTCCCCTGAAAGGTTTTCTTCCGTGAAACAGGAGAGGCCTTCCGAATATGAAACTGATCCAGATGGGGAGGGAGACAGTATAGAAGAAACGTCCACCTTTAGGTTTCATGATGGAGTAGAACAATTGGAGGATCCTTCGGTGCCGTCTGAAGTGGAGGAGAATGGAGACGAGAGGAATTTGCCACCATCTCCTT
Source organism: Aurelia sp. 3 sensu Dawson et al. (2005) (assembly GCA_964020215.1). Taxonomy (NCBI): domain Eukaryota; kingdom Metazoa; phylum Cnidaria; class Scyphozoa; order Semaeostomeae; family Ulmaridae; genus Aurelia; species Aurelia sp. 3 sensu Dawson et al. (2005). Next base: position 9,552,434 of record OZ026581.1, on the reverse strand, counting down.
CGTCCCTTAATGACGATCAACATGCAGAATATCAGTCTGCTAAAGCAACAAGAATTGAAGGAAATGATGCTGATAACAATCCTCTTATGTCAGAATTAAGCCACCAAGAAGGGGGTATTTCTCCAAGTGAACTAGCACTGCATTGTAACGAAGAGGGAAGGAAGTGCAACGAAAAGAGAAACCATTATCACTGCGCTCTTTGCCCCCTTTCGCGCACTGAGTATTATATCTCCCGCATAAAGGATCACATAGCTAAGTCGCATTTGAAGCAAGAGAAAATAGTTGTCTTTCAAAATATTTGGGTCTTGCCATGTAAACTGTTCCACATTGAGAAGCAATTTGCCAACAATGCCATAAACCATTACCACTGTCCTGAATGTGGTAGCATTGTACAACAAAAAGCATATTTCGAAAAGCATTTAAATGCACATACCAAAAAGAGCTCGAGAGCAAAGCCGAACAAAAAAAGACCTGAGCGCAACCGATGTCAAGCACAGGCACAACAGACCTCTACGCATACGAATCCAAATAACAGTAAAGAAGAGGCTCAGTTTGAACCGAGTGCCCATGTTGGGCGGGCGAGTGCTTCCTCAAGGGTGCAATGTCAAATCTGCCATGTATTTATAACTAACAAAAACATGAAACGACACTACAAAAGCAAACATGACAGGGAAACAACTGTTACCGCCGTGTGCTGCGACCGTCGTAGAGGGCTGTATATGGTACGTAACTCAAGCCACGGAGGTGTAGGCTTTCCTATTCACGTGCAAAAGATAGTTAATGCAAACGAAGGAAATGTAACAGATTGTGAAGTCGAAGGCTGCAGAATAGAAATGGATATAGCTAGACGGTCAGATATGACAGGGCGTGAATGCCCACATCTCCTACAAGTCAACGACGCTTTTTTCCCTGAGGAGTTGGAATTGGATGATTTAGCACTTTATGAATTGGGGGCATCAAGGAAATATAAAGTTTTAAAAGATGAGACAGTTGATAAGTGCAGCAGCCAGAAAGTAGCAGCTGCTGCTGATAACGCCGCTGCTGTCATTGAATGGGAAGAGGGTAATCATATACATTTGTCCATCTTTGATGGAAAGCATAGTAACAATCCAGTAAAAATGCGCTACATAGTTACTTTCAGCAAGAAAGACAGTCGCCTTGTTTGTCGTTGTCGGTTAAGTAGGTGTTTCTGCTTACACAAAGCAATGGCATTGTGGTATCTTCATCAAACAAAACGCATAAACAACTCAGCTGCAATCGATGAAAGACCAGATAGTAGCGAATCTTCCGATGAAAACATCAACAATGAAAATGATAACAAGGATGCCAGTAGTGAGAGGCTCGAAAGCATCATTTATCCTCCAGCTTCCTCGCGATCTGCTTTACAAATGATACAGTACATGAAAGCAAACAAAAAGATTCCATTTCCACCTCCTGACAATTTCAGAAAAATCAACCACGAAGAGTTGCCAATTGCATATAAGCCAACAGAAGTGAATTGTCACGAATGCAAACGCATACTTTCTGGCCCCTATCGAATTACCCATAGGGCTAGAATATTGACTTTGCAAGGCTTTCTCGAAGGAATAGAAACATACTTCAAGATGTGCAAGCATTGCAACAATTACTATAGGTACCAAGAATTTGACAATGGCGTGCACAATTATGACGATACTTTCCTGTTGGGCATCGATGTTTGTATATTCTTACGTTCAGCTATCAAAAATCATGTAGCCGTAGGCAGTATTTGCTGTATCATTAAGGACATATGGGCGTTCCCCATTGATTTGCAGAAAGTGCTAGATGCATACACACACTTTGATGCACTGAGTCACAAACCATACGAGTTTAATTGTGTCCTATGTGGCTACCATCCAGTTGTTCTGATTGCAGACGTTAATAGGAAGGTAGTGTTTAAGTACACAGCACCTGATGAAGAGCTTCCCGATGAAAATGACGAGACTTCCGATTTTGTTCATTGTGATGGCTTTTGGGACAGGGTTCTTATCAGCGTTTTAAGCAAGGGTTTTGTTGGTAGAAAATATGAAGGTATAGATATAAAACCACTTCTTTCCAATTGGGCTCCCTTCATAGGAAGGCAGTCGCGCATAGGCCATTATGTTCTCAACAGTGAGCATCGAAAAATCCAACGAGACAATGGCGAACCAGAGGCTGATTGCCGCATTATGTCCGAGGAGCGATTGATAGAAGATATGTTAGAGGGTACTCGTAAAGATATTCAGAGATTGGCCAGGGAAGTGAAAGTGAATGCAACTGGATCAAAACTAGACATTATTAACAGGGTGAAAGCCTCTCTTGGCAAAGACAATTCTACGTTTAATAAAGTTTTTAAAAAACGATTTGGTCGCTCAGGGGGATGGCTGACGTTAGCATGCAAGCATGGTATCGTCTATGCAGTAAAGTTTCTTCTAAGATCTGAAAGCCCAAGAGACTATATCGACGTTATTCGCAGTCTTAAAATCCCTCCAAATGTATTCATCAATGACATGGCTCATATGGTAGCTGCCCATGGCAACCGTCATCATCCAGGTTTATTTAGTCCTTTCGAGGGGAGGGTTGCAGAAAATACACCCGATAACATCGACGCAGCACTGGCTAACAGACTCAAGATATCTCTGCCTTGGCTAAACAATGACCTGCCTTATATTGATGAACCTGAAGAGGGTGGCTATCATCCAGTGACTGGGAGCAATGTCAAGATGGTTCTTTTTGACAAGTTCCATGAAACTAATACTTGCAGGGAAGTGGAATCTCTTCGACGTATAGGCTGCATAAAGGAACTTGATTCCAAGGTGAACAGTGAAGTGGCAGAGCAGCTACATGGTGCATACAACAAGAACAAGCACTTTTTAAATCAAATGACTCCAACAAATCATATATTTTTGTTTCGTTCAATAATTGATTCCAAAAACATCGAAAAAAACAAAAGAAATCTCGAGAAGGCAAAAAAGCACCATTTATTTACCAACTTTGATCCAATTGGACGACCAGTTTACGGCCACGAGGACATTCCATACAACCCATTTGCGGAAGATGATGTTATGGACAGTGGAAACGAGGACGAAGAAGGTAGTTCCTACAGTAGCGGCCAGGAAGACGATCACTCTAGTGGTAGCTGTAGTAGGGACAGTTCTAGTGATAGTTACAGTAGCAGTGGCAGCAACATTAATAATCGCACATACAACCACGCAACTGAAAGGAACCAAGATGATGATCTTACGGACAATGAGTGTCCCAACAGTGAGCCCCGTGGTTATGCACAAGAGCATGGAAATATTGATTCCGAAAGTATCGGAAATGTCAGTAACATTAGTGAACTTTTCTGCCAGATATTTGGTTCCGATATCACCCTCTCAGGGGAAGAATGTAGCATTGGTCAAGATACCACGAATGAACAAACAGAGGCAGACGACAAATGTTTCCCACCCATGGAATTTGACGAAGATGTATGTTCCCTGCCATCAAATAATGAATCAGAAAGCAAGGCGGAGGCAGAACCACCCGCGGTTGTTAGTAGTGAGACTGAAGTTGAAAGCGATAGCGATGGCAATATAAATTGTGATGAGGGTCAAACTACCAACGAAATTGAGCAAGATGTAGGATCTGTAAGTTCAGTTATAGATTTAGATGGCGAGCATGAAAGTTCAACTAGCTGTATGTCAGATACTTCCATATTGAGCGATTCTGTTATTATTACCAAGGAAGTGGATGGAACTGAACGATCAGCAACCCAAAATGAAACATGGATACCTGAGTTGTCTTTGTCGCGATTTGAGAGGTGTATTTTAGACACGCGAAGTGCCTTCACCTCAGCATTATGTGATGCTGCGATGCAAATCATCAAAGCGAGCAGCAATGATTTTGCTGGGCTGCAAAATATTTCAACTTTGGACGAATATGTAGGAGATGGTAGACCATTCATTCAAATAGTTCCACTGCGGCAATCTAAGTCCAAATTTAACACCTGGGGAACACTTTCAAATGTGTTGTCAAAGAAAGGACATGTGACTTTGTATGATTCAGCTACAAGGTCCTACTATATTCCATCTAAAAGGGAAGTGAGATACCATGTTTCCTTAGATCTCTATGCAACTAAATTTAGAAATTTGCCTTTGGATGAGCTTGTAATCGATGTGGCACGCGTTGATACTGTCAATAAAAATGCATTGACTGGAACAGCTGCTATTTTTCATGCGGTATGCCTGAGTAGAAAGATCGATCCTTGTTCCATTGCATTCAGGTACCAAGCTTTAAGACGAGATTTGTCTCGTTACTTTGAGAAACAATCGTTCAAAGATGCTAAGTTTCACTCCACACCACGAGCCAGGTCGACTACTCTTTTTGAAATAACAGTAGACTTACATTGCCACTGTAAAATGCCGTACATTAGTGAACCGATGACAGACTGCTTGAATTGTGGAAAGTGGTTTCACGAAAGATGCGAGACTGGCAATATGGCAACTAGGGCTTGGAAATGTAAAAACTGCACAATTTCCAATACCAAAACCGGTAAGAATGAAAAACGCACCGCGACGAAGAATATTGATGCTTGTGGGGTGGCTGCAAAAAAAGTCAAACTTGGTGCAAGCAATGTAAAAAGCACTCCTAAGTCACATCAGCCTCGTGACAAAAGAAGCGAAAAGAAAACAGCTAGCAAAGGTAAAGGTAAGAACAGGCTTTTTAAAGACCTTTTGAAAAATGTCACTTCTCCCGAAAATGAGTCCTCTTCTGATAGTGACAGTTGATAAATTGTGTATTATTACTATAACTACATATGAAATGCACCTTTCATCAAACAATACATTTCTGACACTTATTTTTGGCGGTCGATGAAAAAGTCGATTCATCATCAACGTAGGAACCAGGGCAGCACTGAGGGCACGTGACCCCGCAAGATTTTGCAATAAACAAAGAAGTACCCTATTTATTTTTCAGAAAATGTCCCTTTTCTCTATTGCAAAAAGTGCCCTCGAAGCGTCGTGCACCCCCCAAAGTTCGAGTTGCTTCCTACGTCCCTGCGTTTTATTAAGCTGAAGAGCCATTGGAGACAAGGGAATTCCAAATGCATTACTGACACCTATGTACTCCCAAGTAGCGGCCATCCATAAAGCTACAATGTTAAAAAGTATATGCAATTACTTAATACGCTAAGAACCTACAAAATAGAAACTACCGTCTTCAGAATTCCCAATCTGATCTTGTAGAGAAATAGTACCCCCCCAAATAGGAAACTATTGACACTTTAAAGGAAACATTGACTTTATTGAAAAAATTCGTTTCTATTTTGCAGGTTCCTACTGCAGTGGGAATCAAGAGGTCTATCTCTTGATTGCTTTATGTATTTTTAGATTCCACAAGTATATTTGCTTACTATATCATTGATTCGACGTGAGAAAAATTCGACATAATCAAATAGGTAATGTAGCTGACCAACAGAAATCTTTGTTCGTCTTCCGTTCGTCACTATTTATTATCAGTGGACGGTCTTACATTTTTAACAGATAAGTCATTTCAGTGATATGGTATGCAACATGTTTGTCGACTTGCTGATTAGTCTACAATCTCAAGAGTATATCTGTAATTGTATCAAAATTCGTCAGAAAAAATTTTGCTTAAATCCATAATTTCCAAGTTTGATGAAATAAATGTAAAATTGTTGCTAAGATATACCGTTGTTTTCAATTTTTCACTTGATTACTTCAAAGCTCCAAAGTCTAGTTATCACAGTTTCGTTTGATTATTTCAAAGAAAATGTCTTCTAAAGTTGATTTACAATTTCATTTCAAAGATATGAATTAAAACCGCTCGTTAATCGCCCCTTTCTCTTTTGGAATAGTGCCCCAGTATGAAATTTCTCCATATTCTGGCTAAAGAGCAATAAGCTCCAAAGTCTAGTTTTCAACGTTTCGTTTGATTATTTCAAAGAAAATGTCTTCTAAAGTTGATCTACAGTTTCATTTGAAAGATTTGAATGAAAACCGCTCGTTAATCGCCCCTCTCTTTTTTGGAATAGGGTCCCAGTATGAAATTTCTCCATATTCTGGCTAAAGAGCAATAAGCTCCAAAGTCTAGTTATCACAGTTTCGTTTGATTATTTCAAAGAAAATGTCTTCTAAAGTTGATTTACAATTTCATTTCAAAGATATGAATTAAAACCGCTCGTTAATCGCCCCTTTCTCTTTTGGAATAGTGCCCCAGTATGAAATTTCTCCATATTCTGGCTAAAGAGCAATAAGCTCCAAAGTCTAGTTTTCAACGTTTCGTTTGATTATTTCAAAGAAAATGTCTTCTAAAGTTGATCTACAGTTTCATTTGAAAGATTTGAATGAAAACCGCTCGTTAATCGCCCCTCTCTTTTTTGGAATAGGGTCCCAGTATGAAATTTCTCCATATTCTGGCTAAAGAGCAATAAGCTCCAAAGTCTAGTTATCACAGTTTCGTTTGATTATTTCAAAGAAAATGTCTTCTAAAGTTGATTTACAATTTCATTTCAAAGATATGAATTAAAACCGCTCGTTAATCGCCCCTTTCTCTTTTGGAATAGTGCCCCAGTATGAAATTTCTCCATATTCTGGCTGAAGAGCAATAAGCTCCAAAGTCTAGTTTTCAACGTTTCGTTTGATTATTTCAAAGAAAATGTCTTCTAAAGTTGATCTACAGTTTCATTTGAAAGATTTGAATGAAAACCGCTCGTTAATCGCCCCTCTCTTTTTTGGAATAGGGTCCCAGTATGAAATTTCTCCATATTCTGGCTAAAGAGCAATAAGCTCCAAACTCTATTTTTCAACGTTTCGTTTGATTATTTCACAGAAAATGTCTTCTAAAGTTGATCTACACTTTCATTTGAAAGATTTGAATGAAAACCGCTCGTTAATCGCCCCTCTCTTTTTTGGAATAGGGCTCCAGTATGAAATTTCTCCATATTCTGGCTAAAGAGCAATAAGCTCCAAACTCTATTTTTCAACGTTTCGTTTGATTATTTCACAGAAAATGTCTCCTAAAGGTGATTTACAATTTCATTTGAAAGATATGAATTAAAACCGCTCGTTAATCGCCCCTCTCTTTTTTGGAATAGTGTCCCAGTATGAAATTTCTCCATATTCTGGCTAAAGAGCAATAAGCTCCAAAGTCTATTTTTCAACGTTTCGTTTGATTATTTCACAGAAAATGTCTCCTAAAGGTGATTTACAATTTCATTTGAAAGATATGAATTAAAACCGCTCGTTAATCGCCCCTCTCTTTTTTGGAATAGTGTCCCAGTATGAAATTTCTCCATATTCTGGCTAAAGAGCAATAAGCTCCAAAGTCTAGTTTTCAACGTTTCGTTTGATTATTTCAAAGAAAATGTCTTCTAAAGTTGATCTACAGTTTCATTTGAAAGATTTGAATGAAAACCGCTCGTTAATCGGACGCTTTTCTTTTATCTTGAATAGGCCCCAGTCAGAAATTTCTCCATATTCTGTGGCTAAATAGAGGGCAATAGGATCCAAAGTCCGGCAGTGGAATTTCGTGAAGTCATTGTGACGATTATTGAATCTCGCTGAGAAGCAAGTTCTTCAAGGGTGTATAAAAGAAAATGAGAATAAATTCCAGCGGTAATTGGAAACAATTGTAATGAATTTCGTAACGCTACGGGAACGCTACTGAGCACTATCACATCTAATTTGATCAATTTGTTTTGTATACCGCGCGGTCGTGCTGCAGGCTGCTGCAACGCGCGTTCCTTCCTTAAGCTGATGACATTACACATTTGTTGTTGGCGCGTTGGCCTAACACGAACCGAAAAAGGTGTTGGTGAACTTAACCACATATTTGGCAAATTTCGGTCAATAAAGAGTCAGAAAAAAGAAAAACAGAACTTGAGTAAATGATTCTAAAATGACTACCTTCAGGACACTTAAAGGAAGCTACTAATGCCATATTTACAAAAGGAGGGCCTCGATAAAACGGATGAAAACTTACAAAAAGGAAGGAAAACGATAAGGATAAGGAATTTTGAGCAGCCAGCTGATGTAAAACCACCTAAAATAACACATAGAACTGTTTGATAGCGAAAAAGGACAATCATAAAGAAAATAATACATTTTATAGCATTTCTCCATATTCTGGCAAAAACGGAATTTCTCTCCGCTCTGGCTTCTCCATATTCTGGCGCTCCGAGCCATGATGGATGATAAAAACAGAACTGGGCCTGCTGTAGGCCAAGGTAGTTGAGAATTTTTGGAAATTTGAGCTAGCTAGAGCACTGCGCCACTGTTGCACTGAATGAGTCTAACCAAAAATTGATTGATATTCTAAGGGCATGCCTGTCAGAAATATTTTCTTTAGACTGCACTTCCTTGATGTGCCAACCGCTATTTCTGATACCTAAGCCAAAAATTTTTAACAACACAACAACATTTCCTCTCGAAACTGCGTGTGGCCTAACATCAGCAGTATTTAAAACAAAAACTTTCACAGCCCAGGCTAAACTTGCATTCACTCGTAACTATGAAATTCTGTCAAAGTCGTTGCTTTGACCTACAATATTGTCTTCTCACATAACAAAAGATCTATGGTTGATCTTTTGCAACTCTCACAGTTTTTTGTAGTTTTTCACACAGCGCACACCTTCCTACAAGTACAAGTCTGACTTTTTGCATAAAGCATAGAATAAAATTTTGTCCTAGAAGTCTGTGTTTTCGTGTTTGGCCATAGGGCTAATATGGAAACTCGGACACTTTGGTCCGAGAAACCTGAGATTTCCGAGTTTTGACATTGCTAGCTTTCTCCAATTTTCGCACTGAATGTTCTAAATAAGGCCTCAGCATGGAAGTTTGACTAGCAGCAGGGTGTAGAAAACAAAATAGAGCTGCAGGATATGATGAAAATACTGCACCAATGTGTTCCCAAGCATTCCCAAGCAGGCAAACAAAAACCAGATAAATACAAAGAGCTATTGTTGCTTGATGATGATAGCGGTGGTTCAATTTTAATGAAATAACGTTAATTACATTTCAGTAAATTCAATTCTAGGTCAAGTATATAAGAAATATACAGTAATAGAGCTAATTAATTAGAACTTAGAAAAGAATCCTAGATTGAAGGTGCAAAGGGCAAACTGCAATTCTTGGCCTGGATATTGAGAACAGCATAACATAAGTATAAAATGATAGTAACGAAAGCAAACCAAAGCAAAATAAAACAGAAAGGTAATGATAGAATTTGCATAAATCGAATCAACAGTAATTGTATAAGAAACTAAGGATAGCATGTTTAACAATGATAACTTACAATCTATAAGTCCAGTAGCCACAAAGTTTTAGCTAACCTTTGAACTGGAAGACATAGTTTAAAACACTAGGAAGTTAGGCCATGCCACCTCCAGCTTTATTTGCAGCTAGCTACTGTGATGATCCTCTCTTCAGGTTGTACGAGAATTGTGAATGCCAAAGAAAGGGCTGTGACTTTATAGCTACAGGATGATGCGCAAAGCGTGAAAAGCTTCAATATCTAAATCTAGAGATAAATGTTGCGATCTAGAGTTCAAAGTCAAAAGGCAGGTCAAAGTGCAACAGTTCAATTCATTTAGTAAAAAACAAGAAAATACAAACGTTAGTTCTGTTTTGTCATTTGCACACTTCACTTCCTTTTGGTTTTCTTGACAGCACAGACTTTGACAAACAAACTCACCATTCCTGCACCCATGAAGCTTAGATATATGATAAAATCTGTGTAATTATCAAATTTGATTAGCCACCCAATCTGATTAAAGCCTCAAAAATTTATCAAAATTACTACAGTATCACCCATCCTTTCTAAGCTAACACAGAACCAGCACACATGAACTTGGATTGCTATGTGGAATCATTTGAAATCAAAAGACTTGGTTTGTGGTTTTTGCTGGTTTTTCCCCACTACCTGTGACACCCTGACTTTTTTTGATATGTTGCACAATTTTACATATGAAATGCAAAAGTGTCCATTTCTCAGGTTATTCAAATTCATTCAAACTCATTCAATAGCCTTTTAGGATAGGGGGGGGGCTCCCTCCTCGATTAGTTTTCCTATTGAGGGGGCTTCCCCTTAAGTAATTCCTTGCATTCAATTCATTTTTCCCCAGTTAGTATTTGTATATTGTATTAATTTTCTATCCAATCTATTGATTTTTCTGTAACATGTTTTATATCTTCTAGTTCTTTTTGTATGTATCGTTAATATTTTTGAATTGTATGTAGTGGAATTTGAAAAATATAAACTGAACTTAACTGAAAACTGAACTGACTCGTTCAGGGTGAATTCCCTGATTTATTTGCCAGTGGTTTAATAATTTTTTTGGCAACAAAACTTGGCGAGATGTTTTTGGTATAGAATTTACTCGTAAAAGCTTGGTATCAACTGTGAACTGGTTAACTGGATATCATATGTGCAAAAGTGAAAAAATACATGCAGACACATTGAACCCATTTGAATGGGAAGAAAAGACTTGACAAAACTTACAAGTCAGCAGAAGATAGCCTCCCTGAAAAACTTCATAGTTTCGGATATATCCCTTTTAATGGAACACATTCAAAGAATCTGATAAAGAAAGGTGACAGCAAAGTATCTTCATTGTTTTTTGAAAGATGTTAAAATCCAGGCCCCTTGTATTTCACATTGAAGGAAGATTGCATGATTCTGATGTAAAACTGTCTTTGTTCTGTTCAAGGTGACAGAAGGTGCACTTTAGGGGACACAGTTTAATCATTCCCCCTGTTTTTATATCAGCTTTTGATCTCATCTGTACCGGTTTTGGATGCAAAATGCATGATACATGCAAAGTTTTTGTCCATGCATCATTGACTTTTCCACTTTATTACCTCTTATTGCAATACATGATCAAATGGTTGATTCCAAATCATCGAGTTGCCTGCATAACGCGAGATCAATTCTAAATTCTAAAGCGTTTGTATTTATTTCATTGATTTCTCAAAATGGAGGCATGTTATTCCTTTACTGTACAAGACTTTGCACACATTAAAAATGGAACGGATCCTGCACTGTACATATGTGTAATGGTCACAATTCTTGAGCCAAGATTGTAAATTTTTCTTAATAGGAATTCTTCGGGAAGAAGCCAATGTTTATGTGTAAGGCCTGTGCTGTAGGGTAACTGAGAGATGCTATTCTGAAGACTCCAGAATAGAAATTGCTGGAAAAGATGGTGCTTGGGGTATTTAACCAAGATGCATTGCGTCTAATGATCAAATTTCTGTAGAATCACTGTCACTGCTGATCCCATCGACCTTTTAGCTATTCTAAGAAAGAATCTGGATCAAACGATATCTCATTACATTTTGTAGAATTTTCGAATACACACAATAGTGATAGAAGCGCTAACGCCACTCAATCGAACCTCGTGTACAAAACTGTAAAAATATCGCTCGATCCAGACTCTTATGTAGAATAGCTAGAAGGTCTATCATAGAACGCAATGTACCTTTCTACCTTGGTCAAAAGCCCCCAACGCCTTTTGTTGCTCCTATCCAAATAAATCTCAAACTGGATCACCTTGGCAACCAGTCCCATACTTGCTTGGATGGGAGATTGATCCGCACGATCCCATGTAAATCGAGACCGATTCTGTGCAGCTTTTCGGATCAACGCAGTTTCTCCTCACATTGTAATAGAGTTGAAGTCTTGAACTGAGATATTTATTGCTTCTAGTCACAGCAAATAACTCCACAACTTGCATTGAAAGCATTGCTAGAATTTGACAAGGCAATCAATCATGGATTAGCAACAAAAGTCAAGAACAGAATTATTTTCAAGGTAAGATGGTATACAGGATGTCCCAAAAAAATTGTGCCCCATTTGTGTGGCTACTGTGAAGGAGCCGTAGATTCAATCGTCACGGTTTATACACAGTTGCATAGATCAAGCTTCATCTAGTTTGAGACCTTGTTTGAGTCAATCTGACACGTGGTTGCTTAGACTTATTCCTTTTCGTCCCTTGTTTCCCTGCGTTCTTTGATTCAATGTAAAGTAAGTTTCAAAGAAAGGGCTCTGGTATCGCATTCATTAAAATTTCACTAAATGTTTTGAAAGGTAGAAAGTGCTCCTTATGAATAGATTTAGCAAAACTTTTAATATGACGCTAGGACCCATTCTTCGAAATCTTACTTTATTTTGACCCCGGGGGGGGGGGGTACTTCACTTTGGGTAAGACGGGGATGTGCGCCAGTTTTGGGTAGTTTTTGGCCTGAAAATTCTGGGATTGGGGTATCCTTTTACTGGAAAATTTCTGTGATTGGGGTATACTTTCACTCGGAATTTTCTGGGATTAGGGGTTACTCAAAATTCTGTAATGGGTGTTGAATGAAAGTACAACTGGATAAACTTTCGAGCAACACGTGGTCAGTTTCAGGTGAACTGATTTCAAGTATTTTTGTGTTGAAAAACGTCCTCAGATCAGAACCTCGTTCCAATGGCCACTTGGAACCAAAATAACCGTTCCCAGCCCTCTATCCCTTATCCTTTTGACGTCGAATTGATTTTGTTACTTCTTCGATTGGGTATCAATATCTGACATATTTTCTAGGATTGGGTATCAATATCGGACCAAATTTCTGGGATTGGGTCGTAATAGAAATCCTTGCGGCGCACACCCCCGTATTAATTTATAGTGAAGTACCCCCCCCCCGGGATTTTGACATTGCTGGAGAACAACAGAAGCGCTGTTTTTAAAGCTACCAGTAATTTTGGCTTTTCTCTGCCATTGATCAGAAACCATTTGTTAGATTAACTTATACAGGGTCTCAAACCCAAATCCGAGTGTTTATCTCGCAATTATTTGTTATATATACCGTAAACCCGCGCCCCTAGAAGGTTCTTCCAAAACAGATTTATGCTCATTTTGGATGTGTTATACCGGGTGAGCCAGATAAAATTTCCCACTTTTAACAATTCGTAGCACCAAGAGTACATCACAGATTTGAATGATTCAAATTTCAGTTAAAAGCCGAAAGATCAAGCCAATTTTACTGTCTTACCAGCATTGAAATATAGGTAAATTCAACTTTATGATAATTTCATGGTTACAAAATGGCTGAAAAAGGGCCTAAAACATCGATCAAATCGTAAGGACTCTCCTCACACAGAACAATAGGCAATGGGCCGTTCACCTCTCTCAAAAGTTATAAGACGTAGATATTCTAACAGACAGAGCAGAAACTGCGTAAAATGACGTCATCGACCAATCTGAGATAAGGAAGTGTTTGGACAGATAAGCTTCCTGAAATAATAAATCAAGAGTTTAAGGTCCTAGGATGAAAATATCAAGTGTTGCCTAATTTTGGGATCTGTTGCAGGGAGCTAAGGGGGCTCAAAGTTACGATTTTTCGCGCATGCGTGCGCAGTTTCTGCTCTGTCATTCTAACAAATACTAAGGATTTTCAATCCCATGGCAATGAATGTACAGAGCATAGCTCTCACCCATAAGAAATTGCATTTTCTTTATTGTTCTGCGTGAGGAGTCCTTTGTCATTTGATCAATGTTTTAGGCCCTTTTCAGTCATTTCGCAACCAAGAAATTTTTGTAAAGTTAAATTCACCTATATTTCTAGCGCCTTTGAGACAGCCAGGAAGGTCACAAAAACACTTCGATATTTTGGCATTTGAATCATTCAGATCTCTGAAGTACTCTTGAAGCTGTGGAGTTTCAAAAGTGGGAACTTTTTTCTGGCTCACCCAGTAGAGAAAATAATTCTGCTTTAAATGGTATAATATAAGAGCTTAGTGCCATCACTATTAAGTACGGCTTCTGACTCTATTGCTAATACTTCAGACCATGACGCCACAGGCAAATGGCGCAAATTTTTGCAAAATAACATCGATTTTCAGAATCTTCAGGGTGTCCCAAAAAATTGTGCCTCGTTTGTATGGCTGCTTTGGAGGAGCTATAGCTTTCAGTGCCTCAGATTTACACGGTTGCATAGGTCAGGCATGCATTCAGAGTTTTAAACGTTGCCAGTCAGATAGATGGTGGCTGAATTATTGCAAAGGAATGGCAACATAAATGGTTGCTTCAAAAAAGCACTCCTGCTGTTCTCTAGTGTTGCCAAAACTAAGTGAATTTTCAAAGAAAGGGCTTTAGGGTTGCATTGACATTTTCTATGCATTTTGATAAGAGTTGATAGTATTTTTATGTATAAGACAAGTGACAACATTGTCAGCCCTCTACAATACCGGGTGAGCCAGAAGAAAGTTCCCACTTTTGAAAATTTATACCAACAAGAGTTTTTCACAGATTTGAATGATTCCAATTCTAGTTAAAAGCCAAAAGGTTGAAGTATTTTAGTGATTTTTTTCGTTGTCTCGCGAGCACTACAAATATAGGTAAATTCAACTTTACAAAAGTTTCATGATTGCAAAATGACAGAAAAATGGCCTAAAACATCGATCAAAGTATGAATGACTCCTGGGACAAAATGATAAAGGAAATGCAACTTCTCACGGGTGAGAGATATACTCAGCACTTTAATTGCCATGGGATTGAAAATCTTCCGTATTTTTTTGAAAATCGATGTCTTATAATCCTTGAGGGAGGTGAAACGGCCATTGCCTATTGTTCGGTGTGAATAGAGTTCAAACAATTTGATTAATGTCTTAGGCCCTTTTTCCGTCATTTAGCAACCATGAAGTTTGTATAAAGTTGAATTTACCAATACTTCTAGTGCTGGTACGACAACGAGAAAAATCACAAAAACACTAAAACAATAGAAGTACTGTTTTAGAAGTAGCCACTTTTTGCCTTTTATGTGTCATAAAGCAGCAGCCAGTTGTCAGATTGACTCAAGAAAGACCCCAAAAGCTTAGGTTGAAGCCTGACCTATTCAACTGAGGAAAAGCTGGGGGGTAATTAGAGATACACAGTTACTTCCCAGCTGCTACACAAATGGGGCACATTTGCATTGGGACATCCTGCTTATCAAAAACTGACTTCAAAAAGAATGAAAAATGACGATCTGAAATCCTAAATCCACATTCGAAAATCCTATAAATTGTATGAAGTATTGTTCAATCCAGATTCTTGTTTGTATAGATAAAAGGTGTATTTATTTTGTTGCTTAAATTTGTCTTACAGTTACCCACAATAGCTGTCATAGACTAGACTACCCTCACGTGAGAAAAGTCAGGCCGATCTGCGTTTCAGATCGGTTTGAAATTTGTCTATGTCTGTCAGTGGCGGAAATTCCGCTTTTTGAGTGGGGGGGGGGGCAAGGACCATCACTTTTCCGAGTCGAGAAAAATGCTTCTTCTTGGCTTAGTTTGCTTAAAGATCTGACGTAAACAGGGTCCTTAAATATGCTCAGAGAAAAGGTATATCAGATTTCACAACTATCTGTATTCAGCAAAGGTTCTTAGAAAAAGACAAAACATACCATAAGGGTAAGTTGAATAGCTTTGAAGGATCTGGGTGCGAAGCCCCAGGAAAATTTTTAGAACACGCCCTCTACTTTTGCCTAGAGTGCATCTCACGACACAATGCTTACCGCGTTACCCCAATATACAAGTCTGGCCAAAAGTCCAACTTGTCGAATTACAGGCCGATATCAGTTCTTTCTGTTCTCTCTCGACTACTTGAGAAGTTGGCGCATGACCAGCTCTATGATTTTTGTAGGACAAATGATTCGTTCTCGAAAAATCAATTCGCTTTTCGGAAATTGCACAGCACGATAACCTCGATGCTTAACCCTATTACTGTAGGGTCACACGGTAGCTCACATTCCCGTAGGGGGGGGGGATTTTTTCCCCGCCGTGAATAATGCCTCTAATTCAATAAATGTTTGGATTATTACGAAGTTATTGATGAAATACGTCACATATAGTTGAAATATTAGTACTATGTGGACTTTATCTCATTTTTAACCACATTTTTCGCATGTTTTCAAGGACGTCATGATTCAGTCACACATGACAAAAATGGTCTTAACTCACGTAAAAACAGCTGCTGAGGCTAAATTTTTAGCTTATCTTGGTCCTCTTTCTATTAGCTTTCGAATGCTATGCCACACAACAGAATTAAACAAAAATTTATTTTTCCAAAAATTGGGTCACATGATTGATGACGTCATAGTTATGTCACGTGTCAAAAAAATTTTTTCTTCTAACCATAATAATGAGGACCGATGAATTTTAGTCACATACCTATGAGGATTTATCAATAAAAAATTGCCTTGTATATCAAAAGTTTAAAAGTTTTGAGGGTGGGGAAAAATTCCCCCCCCCCCTACATAAATAGGGTTAATATCACGGAAACCTGGTACAAAAATATTGATGAACGCAAACTAAATGTGAGCGTATTTTTGGACTTGAAAAAAGCTTTCGACACAGTCGACCATGATATTTTGCCATCGAAGTTGTCAGCGCTTGGAGTCATTGAGAAATCACATTGCTGGTTCACATCACACCTTAGAAACAGAGAACAATTCTGTCGTGTTGATGGGCAAAATTCGTCCACAAAAAGCGTAAACTGTGGCATTCCTCAGGGATCGTGCTTGGGGCCCCTTCTTTTCATCATATACGTTAACGATTTCGAACGTTGTTTACAGGGGGCAACTCCCAACATGTACGCTGACGATACAAGCAGTACTTGTTCTTCTACTGACAGCGATTCTCTGCTTAGGAATATAAATAATGAGATGACTAATATCGCTGAATGGATGCGGCTAAATAAACTAAGTTTGAACGCAGACAAAAGCGAATTTATGGTCGTAGGCCACTCAAGACAGCATAATGTCCTAAATGAGCTCAGAGAAATTGAGGTCAACCATAAGAAAATAGATAGGGTTACCAAAACAAAGTATCTTGGTCTTAATATAGACGAAAATCTGAGCTGGAAAGATCAATATAAAACAGTTAAAACTAAGGTCAAAAGTGGTCTCTCTGCAATTCGGAAGCTGAAAGATATTCTACCTCAGTCAAAGCTAACTGCAGTTTATAGAGCTTTGATCGAGAGCCACTTAAGGTATGGTAACATATTATGGGGATGCATTTCTCATACGAAGCTCACCGCTCTCCAGAGACTACAGTCAAGAGCAAAGTTTCTGATTGAAAATGCAAAATACAAGGATGGATGGGTCTGTGACTGGCTGCCTGTTAAAGAATTAATAAGGTACGATAGGTTAGTTATGACACACAAGATTCTTCATGGAAACTGTCCGGACAATTTGCAAAATAAATTTATGCGGAGGTCCCAAATTTCAAGCTATTCAACAAGGAATAGCCAAAATCTCCATTTGCCTAAACCTCGATTGGAATTTACCAAAAAGAGTTTCCAATTTACCGGAGCCTCGATATGGAACGAGATCCCGCAACAGTACAGAGACTTACCCTCTCTAAATTGCTTCAAAAAGGAAGTTAAACAACTCCTAAGGAGCTAAGGTGGGTGAGTGCGTTCGGGTCCTTGGGGCCTCGTGGTGCTTTGGGGGATGGTGCCTGGTTGGTCCTGATTTGGTCTGTTCTGGACCGGGTTGGGGCCTGCGGGGTGCTGTCCCTCTGGGTGTTGTGGGGGCGTGGGGATCTTGATGCATTCATCTACCTTGGCGGCAATTAAAGCACGACCCCTAGGAAGAGCAGCCTTTTAGGGTTTTGAGATTTCTGTTATTAATTCTTATTATACTTTTGTAGCAGCTGATAGGGCATCGTGCCTAAATATTTATATGATGATATATATGACCGGTATTGAATTTGGATCTTGACAATTTTGTAACAATTGTTTGCTGAGTAGCAACCCCATGAACTTCTTTGGGCATGAGCAGACACAATTTACCTTCGCTAAGAAGACCTCTTAGATCCCTTATCTGCCAGTGACGAACTTGACTATTTGACGAGTATTGGTAGATACTTCTCAAACAAATTTGCGTTAAGAACCTCTACTTTGTCTCAGAACGCTTCTCGCCATTCAATTATTGCATGCCCCAAACATAGACATGGAAATTTTGACAACTCTTGGATCGTTCGTCCTGTAGATAGCGTCACACAGAAAATTTTGAAAACTCCAGGCTTTAGATTGGCTTAGAACGTCTCTCCCAATCACGCTCCAACACCTCTCGGAAATATCGATACTGTACCCAACCTATACTCAACCACTTCTCGTGTTTGAAAGGAATGTTAGTGCATAAAATTTAAAAATATACTGCACATGGAGCGTGAGCATTTTGTTTTCTCATTCAAAATCGAAAATCTTTGCTTCTCAAGGGCGACTCGTTTCTTCATTGCTGCTTCGATCCCAACTTCGAAATTTCCGACTTCTACGGAAAATTTTCGAGTCTTGTTGAATTGGGGGGGGGGGCAGTTGCTCCCTCCAACCCCCCCCCCACAATTTCCGCCACTGTTGTCTGCTAATTTGCCTCGCCCTCGCATAAACGTTTTCAGACCGGTTTGAGAATATAATACAGTGCATGGATTCCTTCAGCAATCAGAACAATTGTGATTGTTTTGTAGAAGATATTGGCATTGTTCCATAACATTTAGATCCACATGGCTAACTTTGAATGAAATCTTTATTGTTTTGGTTGCCAAAGGAATGCCTGGAATGTCAATCACACTTGCTTTGAAAAGTCATTTCGGCCCGAAATGAAAAATTTTTCCGCTCACATGAAAATTTCAGGTCTACCTGAAAACTCGGACCGACCTGAGAAAGCGATATGAGTTTCAGCTCGACCTGAGTTTCATTTCGCGTGCGTCACGTGAGCGCTCTAAAGGCTTCGACCACAGACCGGAATGAGTTTCAAACCGCTCTGAAACTCTGACCGGTCTGAGTTTGCTCATGTGAGGGCACCCATAGACATCTTCGACATTGATAAATATCACACTGATTTCTGTAACACATTTTAGCATGATTCCTTATACAGTTAAGTCTGAAATTATTCATGCCCATGCCACACTTGGAGTATTTTACATTTTGATGTTAGTGGACCAGTTCGTAAGATAGTTTATTGCTTCAAATATCTCTCTTTGTGCTTATTTTGAGCCTTCCTAACATTCTTATGAAGCTAATGAAACTGTTACGAAATAGCCGCTGTAAATTGGTCCTGAAATAGAACGATGCAAAATACTCAGAATTTGGTATGGGTATGAATAATTTTGGGTTTAACTGTATATAGTTGAGAAACTTATAATCTGGTTCTTTATGTAAAATATGCTATTTAGAATTTAGTTTCTTTCATTGAATCAGTTTGTGATTCGTCTGTTAGGGCCACCTGAATACTTACAGATTCTGTGACAATGTATGGACATTTGTGTTAGAAAATGTACAGTTTCGAGAACTTGGTGAAGTAGTAAAAGTGGATAAAGTGAAAGTGGTTGCCTGTGATGGGAAAGGTACTGGAACGTTTTTAATTACAGTTTGTACAGGCTTAACTCACTGGATGTCAAGAGTTCTTGAGTATTCGTATCAATTCTGTAGAATTTTCGAGAACTCTTCACATTCTGATCAGACTTTTTAAGTGGTATGGAAGACAACTGAAATTTTTAAACAGCAGTTCTCGTGAATTTTTTTGAATTCTTAGGCAGGAAAACATTGCTTTAGTGCCGGATGCCTGTATTGCCCAAATTCAGATGTAGGAACCATTTCAACCAAAATTTGACGATGGAAATGACGATAGTCACCACAAAAGTACTCTTTAGGTAGAAAAGAGCAATTTAGCATCAATTTAGCATCACACGGAATAAGGCTCTTAAAATCCGCAATACAGGCCTTAGTGCACTTGGTAATTTTTTGTACCAAAGAAAGGACCTTCTTACATTCCAGAAAAGAGGCTCGGATTGAACATCTAAATCTAGTAAATCATGTGATGTAAAACAAAAGCATGGCTCCCGTTCTGTGTAGAAACAGTGCTAATTGGATTTTCTTCCGATCTTAGAACATTTTTCATAGAGCTGATCAACAACAACTCTACGGGTATTCAAGCCGAGTTAGGGACGATTTAGCCTTTCATAACGCCTGGCTCACACAAAGTCTTTTGAGTCATTAGGGTCGTGCAGAAAGACCCGAAAGGCAAAGGACTCAAACTCTGAGTTTATCTTTTGAGTCTTTCTCCACCAACTTGACGACCCAAACGACCTGGTGCAAGCATAGCTCAAGGAAGTTTTATTTGCTGCCTGGCTTTGTTTGTTGTTATTTTTGTTCATTTTTAGCTGACTAAGGTGTTTAGGCTTGGTTCACACGGTCGTTTGGGTTGTTAAATGGGTGCATGAAGACCCAAAAGACAAAGACTCAGAGTTTGAGCCATTTGCCTTTTGGGTCTTTCTGCACGACCCTAATAACTCAAAAGACCACCTTGTGTCTTTTGAGTTATTACCTAACGACCCAAAAGACCTAGCGTGAGCAAGGCTTTA
Source organism: Aurelia sp. 3 sensu Dawson et al. (2005) (assembly GCA_964020215.1). NCBI lineage: Eukaryota > Metazoa > Cnidaria > Scyphozoa > Semaeostomeae > Ulmaridae > Aurelia > Aurelia sp. 3 sensu Dawson et al. (2005). The sequence continues at coordinate 9,532,052 of OZ026581.1, read as the reverse complement.
TCAATGGCAGGTCAAAAACTGCGAGCATACAGGGCTTTCATTTTGTGAGTTTGCAAATCAAGGTTTGCCTTTTTCAGCCGTTGTTATTGAAGTGAAGAAAATTCATCTAACAATGAACAATGCACTACCTAAATGCTTTTTAAAGCAATTAATGCACCCCACCCTCCCCCCCCCCGAAGTTAGGAGCATGAAATATAGAACTGTATTCAGGAAAGCGTTAGAAGAGCATTGTAAATAGGCAAAAACGATATTTTTAGTTATTTTTACTGCAAGCTTTTACTTTTCATTTGACTTTAGGACTCTAGTGATAACAGTGTATTTTTGCACTGATAGATTATCCTGTATAAAAGTTCGATTTCATTTATGAATAACGAGAAACGAAACATGACGCTTCCTTCTGTGGAAGCTGAGCCATTCCAAGCTCATTTTGCGCAAAGCAGTCGATATTAAACTCTTTGAGAAGTGTTCTGAGATCCGAAAGAACTTCTTGCCACAGCTAGGAGTGTTTCTTAAGAGAACGGAGGTCGAGCTTTCGTTTTCCTTTTCCAACTGTACCAGAATTAGACGCTCGATCCAAAACTTTTTTCTGGCAAGTAAGAAGCGCAATAATTCATAGTTGAAGCTTCGTGAAGTAAGACTCAAAAATTTACTTACCTGCATTTGTAGGATTTTTGATAGTTTCTGACTGTAACGAGACTGTGACGAGACTGAGTTTTTAACTCTGGACTTTATGCTTTCTATCTCGACATATTTGAATTTAGATAGCACGGTTGAACAGAATTGCATTTTTCCTCATTTTGCATACGAATCGTTAATTATTCTGATAAATCAGTAATTTATCATGACTTTGTTAAACATCTTGATTTTCATCTTCTTCAGTAACTGGTCTAAAAAGGCTTGTCAGGACGATTACTGAAGAAGATGAAAATCGAAACGTTTAACGAAGTTATAGTACACCTTTGAATCATCCTTTTTAACTTTATATCCTTTTGTGAATTGGCTCTTGAATTATTGTTAGTTGTTCTGATATCTATGTTTTGCATGTAAGAGAGAGTTCTCTACAAGTAGGGCTAGCTATCTGAGCGCAAATGAGATCTGGCAAAGCCTTTCAAGTACGTAGAAGTAACTGGTAACTTGATACCTTGTAATGTATTTTCTGCTCTCCAGTATTTCTTGAGATTTCTGCTGTTTAATCATGTTCATTTTTTTTTTGTTTCAAGGTTCTGGTGTTACGACAGAAGACTAGAGAAGTGTTATATAGTTGTATATAATATAGGTATACACTGATGACAGGTATACACAGTTAATATTCAGAGAAAATAGTGCACTGGTGTTGGTCCTGCAATGACATTGAGTAACTGATACTTTGCTATACAGAGTGTCTCAAAAAATTGTTCGATGTTTGATTAAATACTAAAAAATAACGATATGCTGAATGGACCTTTGGTCAAGTCACCCTTTTTCTGAGATTTTAAATTAATTTTTGCCACAAGAATCTTGCAAATCCGATAAAAAATCATGGGGTTACAAGCTTTTGAAGTTCAAGTTTGTCCGAAAGCTGAAACCAGAGGCCTCGAAATGGCATTTTTGGTAAAAGTCCCATAGGCCGTCGTTTCTGTTATTTCTCAATTGTTTCAGGGCGAACCAAGTGGGATTCAAACAGGTTTTCGATAACCTAACGGTCAAGCATATTGATGCTTTGAGGAAACAGATTCAGTCTCTCGCCGATTTTGTTTTGAACCACTGTTTTTGGACTTATGCAATGTTAAGGAAATTTGAGAATGATAACAACAAATAATTTACTTTAGAAGTCGTATTTGGTTTGCTAGGATATCAACAAAAGGTGTGACATTGAATAAGCTTCTCTTACCTCCGTCTTCGAGCTTTTGCAATTCAAGTAATCTGCGGGGTCTCTGGTTTCAGCTATCGCATATTTTTTATCTTCGAGAGCTCGTAACTCAGTGAATTTTCAGCCGATTTGCACGACTTTAGTCTCTAGAATTATTTCATGATCTTAGGAACAGGGTCATCTTTCCATGAGCCTGTTCATGTTGTCCTTATTTTTCAATATTTAATCAAACGTCGAAAAATTTTTTTGAGACACCCTGTATTGTCTCTTTGCAGAATCATGATGTAGTTATGCTGGGTGTCCCAGAAAAATGTAGAAGTAATTGAACAGTTCCTACAAAGGAGCCGTGGATTCAAAATATTTGTTTTCGGTTTATGGTATGCATGAGATCTCATCTAGGATTTTGCCACGTTGGATACCCAAATCAGGATTAGTATTCGCAAAGAGGTCCATCTGAGCAGGCAAAATTCGTGAGGCAGCCTGAGACAGATGGTTATTGACCGATGCTACTAGTATCCATGCGTAATTTGAAGAAAATTTTGAGCCAGCTCAGCTTAACCATTAGAATTTCTATTTTTAAAAGTTTCCTGATCAAGTAAACTATTATATCGATTAGAAAAAATGTTAAGAAAAGATCCATCTAAACTTTTACAGCTCAGAGCACAACTTCCTGAAGGAACAGGAACGATGTCAAGTAGTGTCTTCTAATAGTGATTGAAAGCAGTCATAGAAAGTTCTAAGGCATTGATGTTGTTTCGGATTTGTGGACATTTTGCAGAGTTTATTATCGACGAATCTGTGCAAAGTGAGGTAGCAATGGTTCAGTTTACATAGAGGCAAGTGTTACTGGTCTTTTTGCTTTTTTTCTCGTTATTTTCATTCATTGTTAGCTGACTGTTATTCCTATTGAATAATAACGGTTGAAAACCTCAAACTTCGATCCGCAACTCGCAAAATGAAACCCTTGCATGCTCGCACTTTTGAGATTTAACTGTTACACCACAAGAGCAGCTAACAATGAAAGAAAACAACGAGAAACAAGGCCAAAGGCAAATAAAAATCAACAGGAATATTTGTAACTCAATTTGAGCAATGTTGTCGTTGATTATTCTCTGAAAAGTGTACTGAAATTCGAAAAAACAGCTTCTTGCCACAGCTAGCAATATTTATACCGAGAACGGGGGCTTCCCTTCACAAATTTACCAGATTTGAACGCTGGATCGAAACAGTGTACCTTATGTTAGCTCTTAAAGGGAATAGACATAGGTATATCTCATAATCGCTATAAATAGGCAAGAGAAACGCCCACAAATCCATTGTTTCTTTAGCTACACAATGAAACCGTATGTGTCTAAGCTGTCGAGTACAATAGATTATATTTTTGACCTGGCCCGGGCCAGCTTTTAACTATGTCGATTCCCTTTAAATCAAACTGAAGACTCATGAACAATCTTTGCAACCTCCGTTTTAGATTTGACGTCCTATATTCCTATCCTCTCAGTCCCTCTTTTTCCCTCGTCCCTTGCAGAAAGATCTGCCAAATCGGTAAGAATTGAGTTGTCTTATGTCTCTGCTATGAGATGTTAGTAATAGATTTAGTACACTCTTTTAAATCGGTCAGTATTGATTTACATGATGATCTTATTGTAACTTTAAAACTTTTGATTTAGATCGACAAATGATTCGTATTTTTCAGTGCGTCTGTCGATCTTCAACGACATTGGAAGTACAGGTCTCTTATACCACGTTCGCGTTGAGTTGGACGCCTTCGCAGATCGTCTGATATCTGTCTCCGGGCTTTCTCGCTGAAATATAGAATAATTCGTACAAAACAGAATTACAAGATAAAGGAGAATCAACGGAGATAAAGCCCGGCTCGTAAGGAATCTGCGTATTTTTTTATTGGCCTATTGTATTTGATGATTGTCCGCACTTGAGTGGTTCTTGGGCCTTATCATTTAGCTAGAGGAGCAATAACATGTGTAGGATTTTTCTTTGTCATATTTATAGAATGCTTCGACTTATTTCCGTTAATTCACTTCAAAGACCCATTGCTGACCATGATCCTTCGTGGTACTAAAATTGAATTTCAAATGACGAGCTCAAATCTTTAAAAAGGTCGGTGTAAGATTATGTTACATTTTTCTTTGAACTTAAGTGCTTGAAAGGAACTTGGGCAATTTGTTGTAAATCTGCCCTGGCAATAATTTGATATCTTGATTAGTTTCAAAATTGCGGCATTTATTAATTTTGAGGTTGTGACGTCCTTAAATTTCTATATCCTTAACCAGAAGAGCTACAGATTTCTGCTGGCACCCATATTGTAGACATTCATGAACTATAGTTTGCTTGACGACTGTATCAATTTGCATCGAGCAAATTAAGATTTACGATGATTTTAATATTTTCACAATTGTTGATGAATTTTTACAAAATTAACCAAAAATGCTGCCATTTTGGAAATAATCAAGGTATCATAAAATTGCCACGGCAGATTTAAAGCAAATTACCCAAAGTTCCTTTGAAGTCATTCAATTAATGAAAAATTTGATACAATTTTACACCCACCTTTTTAAAGGTTTGAAAGATTTGAGCTCTATGCTCAAATGACGTGAAAATTTCTCGTTTGTCTGGCATTTTATTGGGCGCACACAGGACCATGATTGACCATGGGCCTTTGAATCTGTTTCGTAGCAATCTCAGTCAAATCAATACTGCTTGAAACTGCTTGAAACTGCTTGAAAAAACAAATTCAATCCAAGCTTCGATATTGAATTTCATAAGTATATTCTAGTTTAGGTCAAGATTTTACGTAACCAAATTTGACTTACAGGACAAGTCCGAGGTTGGAATGACTAATGCTACGAAGGTGATTTATCATCTACTGACGCGAATTCTTACCACTGTTTCACATTTTGAGCATTCCAACAGTTGTCACTTCCAAAAACATTTTTCCAATTTTGGCAACATCTTGTCTCTGTCAAGATAGGAATCAAATGTTTCAGCCGAATTTTGCTCATGGCCAATGGCCTGAACCATCAATTCTCGTTTTCACGGACCAATCAGACAGCGAATTAGTGAGGAAAACAAAAGAAACACGTGAATATTTCTCTAAATTTTACCGACCTTAATAAAACGTAACCAGGACAAAAAACTGCTTGAAATTTCCAGAATTTTTTTGAAGAAATCTACTCTCCATACGTTTTGGTATACTTCTAAAACACATGTGAAACTTCACTAATTCCCACAAAGTCAATACCGTGGGCTTGGGGCCATTTCTTGCTCCTTAGATGAGCAAATCTTACCTGCTGTCTTTGTTGTCCGAAATATGGCCTAGCTCTAAAATGTCCTACATCGTGTTTTTGGCTCAGAAATTCCAAGTGTACCCGCCTCTTTTCGTTTGTTTGAGTCGTCCCTTAGTTCTTTGTATATACCAGACTGTGCTTGGTCTCCATTTAACGATTTTCTTCTACAAATAATGCAGTAAATAACATCGTAATTATCAATTGCTGCCTTTCTGCGCCCAAATACTGATATATGATCACAAAATCACTAATCACAACATGCGCTGCACGTATGACGTGACACGTGATATTTTAACATCTTGCCGCCTCGTCCCCAGGCCTCGCAGCGCGCAGCGTATGTTGTGATTCCTGACACTTGAAATTTCTGAGCCAAAAACATGACGTAGCACATTTTAGAGCTGGGCCATCTTTCGGACACCAAAGACAGGAGATAAGATTTGCTCATCTGCGAGGCAAGAAAAGGCCCCCAAAACCAACGGTATCGACTTCATGGGGATAAGTGATGTTTCACATGTGTTTTAGGAGACTTCTTAGGAATGGATTGTGTACTAAGGATAATGGAAGCCCAGAAATGTTAAAAACGAGCAAAGGTTGTGAGTTCGAGGCGTCATAACTCCTTGGAATCTGGAGATATTTTGACCGTCATCTAAACTTGTATACCCAAATGTATGGAGAGTAGATTTCTTCAAAAAAATTCGGAAAATATCAAGCAGTTTTTTCCCTGGTTGCGTTTTATGAAGGTAGGTAAAATTTAGAAAAATCTTCACGCGTTTCTTTTGTCTTCCTCACTTATTTGCCGTCTGATTAATCCGTGAAAACGAGGTTTTGATGGTTTCCGGCCATGGGCCACGAGCAAATTCGGCTAAAACATTTTATTCCTACCTTGCCTCTTTCGCCATTTTCTTGGAAGCGCATACGATAAAGAGGCTAGCAACGATTAAAAGTCGAGAAAACAATAGGACAGCCTGATTTTTTTTGCTTGGGCGATATGACGTCATTTCATTTTCATTTCATTTCGTTTCATTTTATACATTTAAGGAGATAGTTGCCCTTCAACAAGTTGATTTTCAAGTGGCCCTCCGATAAAAACATTTAATTACAATTTAGGAAATAAAGTAAAAAGCTATTAAATAAATTAAAACTATAAAACCTTATTTACAATGTTCAAAACCTATTTACAATGAAGTTAAAAATTCAAACCTAAAATCAAAATGAAAGGGAAGACTCTTCAAATAGTTTTCTTAAAACTGTACAAGGAGGTTGCCTGTTTTGACTCGGCTGACAGGCCATTCCATAATTTTGCATCTCTATATGAGCAACATCTCTAACCATTTGATGACCTTTTCTTCGGTAACCTCAGGTCGGTCCCCGTATTACGAAGGTCATATGCTGAGCAGAGCGAATTTGGAGTGAAAAAGCCACAGAGGTATTCTGGAGCCAGTTGATTCAGGGACTTAAAGACCATTGTTTTAGATTCACACGTAATTAGTTCGTCAATGGTCTTCCACCCCATCCCATCCCCATCCCTGCCTGGGGCATCAAAGCTGCTATTTGTTATTATCCTAGCAGCACGGTTTTGAAGCTTTTGCAACTGATTACTTTCAGTTAAAGCGGCGCAGCCCCAGACGGAACAGCAGTATCGAAAGTGGGGCTCCACAATGCCTGTGTAGAGAGTCTGCAAAGTTTCTTTTGGGAGAAAAGACTTGGCATGTTTTAAAAAGCCAACTGCCCTTGAGACCTTGCTAGAAACTGCTTTGATTTGTTCTTTCCAGTCCAAGCAGCAGTCGATTTGCACACCAAGGTATTGTGTCTTTTTGACTACTTCAAGATCGTTGTCGCGAATTTTCAGATCCAGGTCTTTATTTTGACTTTTGAGACTGTTCTGTTTTTGCTTGGTGGAGATAAGCATGGAATGAGTTTTCGCAACATTCAGGGAAAGCTTGTTGCCTTGTAGCCAAGTATCCAGCTTTTTGAGGTCGCTATTAATAGCCTCATTCAGCCGAGTCAAATGGTGAGACTGGTAGCACAAACTGGTGTCATCAGCATACATGGACCCCAGGGGGGGGGCACTTTATAAAATTTAAGATAGGGATGCTCATTTGGGCAGATTTTCAATCTACCCAAAAAAATGACAGGCCCAAAATTTTCAAACCCAAAAAAATGACGGAATTATTCTCGAGCCCCCATAGCTATCCTTTTTTGTACAACAAGTTAAATTGAGAAAATTGCACCTTATAATTCTGCACAAGATAGTAAAACTGACATTGAATTTGGAGACCATAACAGCAACTCTTATGATTTGTCTAAATCTTCATATGTTAGTTAATAACCAACTATTCTTTCTAAAAACTATATCAATGAATTGACACATAGAGTAGGTAAACTTCTGATTCAGCATAATTGGGAAGAAAGAATTATTCAACAACCTATAGCACTTCCATTAATTGATTGAGATCATAATTTTCTAAGTACAAAGTTCAGTAACCCAAAAAAATGACGCAAATTTTCAATTAACCCAAAAAAATGACGGCAATTTTTTCAACCCCACAAAAATGACGCCAACTTAGTGAAACCCAAAAAAATGACATTTTCGTAAATTTCAAACCCAAAAAAATGACACGAGCATCCCTATCAAAATTTTCACAAGTGCCCCCCCCTGGGACATGGACACGGTAGAATCCTAGACAGCTTGTGGGAGATCATTGATGTAGATGAGAAAGAGAAGAGGGCCGAGACATGAACATTGTGGAACACCAGCTTCTATGTCCCCAATTATTGAATCCACACCATTAACCCTGCAAAACTGTTTCCGGTTGGAAAGGTAGGATTTAAACCAAGAGAGGTCACGTTTCTGTACGCCGTAAAGCTCGAGCTTTTTACACAGAATGTTATGATCAACAGTATCGAATGCCTTTTTAAGGTCAATGAACACCAGTCCCACAAGCTTTCCAAGATCCATTCCATTATACCAGTCGTCAGTATCTTTAAGCAAGCATGTCACTGTTGAATGAACGCGCAAAATTTCACTCAGATTGCTCAACTGAATACGTAATTTTACAAGGAGAAAGCGGAAAATAATGTTAAAAAAGATTGATACACCATTATTGATACATAAAACTATTATCTTGTATTTTATCATAAATCATACCAACACCGGACTTGTCATTTAAACTGGTATTTGCTCATAACATTTGTCTCGCATTTAGAAATTCTAGCTGATCGATTCGTCACTAAGTCCAATTTGATAATATACCGGGTGAGCCAGAAGAAAGTTCCCACTTTTGAAAATTCATAGCACCAAGACTATTTCATGGATTTGAATCATTCAAATTGTAGTTAAAAGCCAAAAGATCGAAGTATTTTTTTATTTTTCTCTTTGTCGTACCAGCACTAGAAGTATTGGTAAATTCAACTTTATAAAAATTTCATGGTTGCTAAATGACGGGAAAAGGGCCTAAACCATTGATCAAATTGTATGGACTCAATTCTCACCGAACAATAGGCAATGGGCGTTTCACCTCCCTCAAGAGTTATGAGACGTCGATTTTCAAAAAAATACGGCCGATTTTCAATCCCATGGCAATTAAAGTGCTGAAGATATCTCTCACCCATGAGAAGTTGCATTTCCTTTATTATTATGTCCCAGGGGTCATTTATACTTTATCGATGTTCTTCGCCATTTTTCGGTCATTTTGCAATCATGAAATTTTTGTAAAGTTGAATTTACCTATATTTGTAGTGCTCGTGAGACAACGAGAAAAATCACTAAAATACTTCAACCTTTTGGCTTTTACCTAGAATGGGAATCATTCAAATCTGTGAAATGCTCTTGCTGGTATAAATTTTCAAAAGTGGGAACTTTTCTTCTGGTTCACCCGGTACAAAGATCAGCAATCTAAACACTGAACAAAAGTTCAGGAGCTACTTATCGTCCAATTATTTGACCATCTATTGAGAACATGATCGGCTGTTTTCAACTTGGGCCACGGACGGCCAGGATTCAAATGTGTCCATTCTCTTGATAATGCGAGAATTGTTAATAATCTTCTTATAAAAAATCAATGTAAAGTTTTTCAGATTTACGTGTGATATTGCTAGGAGTTATTTGACGCAGATTACACAGTTTGTTTGGGGGATAACTGAATAATTACCTGGCACTGAACATGACATTTCTTGATCTTGCTGGCCTCTTGGTTGGTTTGTCATGATAGATTGAGGGAAGTACAAAAGCCGGTACTCGCGGTGTTTGCCCAGTCATGTCTTTGTAATGCTCGCGATGGTTTTGACAAGCCTGTTAGACGAAGCACGTAAAGTTGGGAAATATAGCGTAATCTAAAAATACCTTCCGTCACAAAAGCTTTCGGCATTGAAATTTTGCGTTGCAGAAAATAAAAGGCCAAATTAACTGTACGATCAAGGGCCATAGGAAGAGCCTTAGCAGGTCCAGGTCCAATCATCGATGGTACAAGTGTGGTCTATATTCCTATAGCCCTTGGATTAGAATCATAGGTAATACAGCTATATGCTAATTTTTTATTTCCGTCAATTTTTCTGGGTTGCTTTTCCTTCAGAATGAGATGAGTATATCAATTCCACTCAGCAGCGTTATTTACAATTTCAAACAGTTTATTCAGTTTATAGTTTTGAAACTGCACTCTTTTACAAAAATCTTGTTTCTGCGTGTTGAAATGATTAGACTTTGGATAAAAACCCTCTGCCTCACTAAGTTTCAACAACAGTAACAACCCATCCTATCAATGGATAAAAATGTTGAGAAACGTGGACAACGAATGTTTTCAATTGCGAATTTTTAAGCATTGCAAAGAAGGCGAAGCAAGATGTTTTCCAAGGATCAGTTGGTGCAAAAACAATATTGTCTGAATCTCCTGAAACGAAACACTCTAGAAACATTGACAACCCGGGTGGGGCCTTTTGTTGTCGCACAATAATGCAAAAGTCATTTAGCCTGATTCGCACTAGGTCGTTTTGGTCGGAATAAGAGGCAAAGCTAGGGGCTGGTTTGAATCCTACCTAAATAATAGAAAACAGGTCTGCTCTCTAAACGGTCAGCATTCAAAAGCCAGAGACGTAACCTGTGGTATTCCCCAAGGTTTAGGCCCTCTTCTTTTCATCATTTACTTGAATGACTTAGAAAAGTGTCTTAAATTCTCCCGGGCTAGCATCTATGCTGACGATACCAGTATAACGATTGCATCGGATGATGTAGCAAAACTAGTCGAGGACGCACATCAAGAGCTTTCCAACCTCTTTGAGTGGATGAGGGTGAATAAACTTAGCCCGAATCCGAAAAAAACTGAATTCAAGGTCATAGGACATCCGCTTAAAACCAGAAATCTAGACCTGCCAGAAATGCTGAAACTAAATTACTCTGACATAAAAAGAGTCGACAAGACGAAATCCCTCGGAGTCATAGTTGATGAAAAGCTAAATTGGGATGAACAGTTTAAGCGCACCAAAGGTAAAATGAGTGGAGGACTTGCAGCTCTAAAAAAATTGAAAAATGTCGTTCTGCAATCCCAACTTTGTAATGTATACTATGCATTAATTGAGAGTCACCTGCGTTATGCTGATGTTATCTGGGGTAATCTGTCTAAAACAAAACTAGCTGCTCTCCAACGCCTTTAAGACCGGGCCTATTCAATGATATCAAATGCAAGAATAAAAGATAGCTGGTCGACCTCCTGGTTGAACGTAGAAAATCTTTTCCGTTACGACAGGAATGTCATGACCTACAAGATTATGAATAGACTATGCCCTGAAAGCCTATGGGATAAATTCCAACCGAGATCTTTTCATTCAACCTACAATACGAGGCACGTTAAAGATCTTCAGATCCCTAGATATAGGACTGAATTTGCCAAAAAAGGCTTTCATTACGCAGCTCTAACATTATGGAATGACATACCTGCTGAAATTCGTGATCTACCGACATTAGATCGTTTTAAAAAACAACTGAAAGCGCATCTAAAGAGCTAAACTCTCAAACACAAGTTCCTGGAAGAACAGCAATGATTAGGTTTATAGAGCTTTAGGTTTTTATTCTTAGATTTTTATCATTGTAATTAGATGTTGTATATACTTTGATTTGCTGAAGGGTTTCTTTTGTGTGTAAATAAGGTTGAGTGAAATGAAAAAAAATGGTCGTGCAAAAAGACCCAAAGACAAAGACTCAACCAAAAGACAAAGACTCACGTCTTTTGGGCCTTTCTGCACGACTTTAACGACTCAAACGACCCAATTTGAACCAGGCTTTAGCAGCGGAGACCAAAAACTTCTCAAATCTTTGATTATCCTCACGAATTTCTTTGGGTTGATTTTAATATGGGTTAAATGACAACTTTTTGTCTCATGATTAGGAATCAGTCATCAATAATGTGGGGTAGAGGCTGGAAGATATCTAGAGGGGACGCTAAAAATTTTTTTGGCTGTGAAGGGGCGTCACTAAAAATCTAAAGTCAGAAAATGGGGGCCATAAAACCTAACTAACTAACCTGAGCTATCAGAAACGAAAACGTCTTTCTTCTATGATCTTTGTAAAGCCTTGCATTTCTCTTCACAGTATCATTAAGTAATATTTCCATGAATCTTAGGAGCCATGTTTTTCTCTTGAAAGAATGTCCACGTTCTTTTTGCGTCATTTGTCATCAGGAAATATGATATGTTGCTTAAAAGTTTGTCATCAGATTTAATACAGAGAGGGGCTACGAAAATTAGAGCTAAAAGACCAGGTGTCCTTGAAAACTGTAGTGACGAAATGGAGGGATTGTGAAAAATTTTATGTATCATAAGATATCTTCTGGCCCCCTACTTCTTTAACTATACGGCCCTTTCCAGTACTAGACTGGGTCGGTTGCTCTGCAGACCTTCCTCCAATTGTTCCTGTCCTTCCATGCACCATCCTCTATCCTGTTCTGCTTCATATCTCTCGCTATGACATCCCTCCACCTCAGTTTTTGTCTTCCTCGGCTCCTTTTCCCTTTCACTGGCGTCTCATATGCTCTCCTCACTCCATTTTCTGGTTCTCTTCTCATTACATGCCCTAGCCACCTCAATCTTCCTTCCTTTGCATTCTTGATAATATTTACCACCCCAGCTAGCTTCCTGATGTCATCATTTCTCCTGTGCTCCTTTAGCGAGATCCTATATATTTCTTAACATTCTCATCTCTGTTACTTCAAGTCTTCTCTCCTCTTCCCTTCTTAGTGCTGCTGACTCTGTTCCATACAACAATGCTGGTCTTATCACACTTTTGTAGATCTTTGCCTTCGTCTTTAATGACATCCTTTTATCACATACTACCCCTGTGACCTCTCTCCACTTTTGCCATGCTTTTCCAATTCTTGATCTCACAGATTTGCTACACCCTCCTTTTTCCTCAATTACTGTACCTAGATAGCAAAACTCATCCACCTGTTTCAGCTCTATGTCGTTTCTGTCCATGATCTTTACCTTCCTCCCTAGTTTGCTTGACACCATCACTTCTGTTTTCTTGCTGTTTACTCTCAGACCCTTATGCTCTAGGTTTTCCTGCCATTGTATTAACCTTTGCTGCAACTCTTCTTCACTCTCCGCCACTATTGCCAGATCATCTGCATATAGGAGGTCATTTGGTAGTGGCCTCTTTGCACCCTCACTGACAGTATCCACTACGAGAGCAAACAGGAACGGACTCAGTACAGAGCCTCGATGTAGACCTACTTTGACTGGAAATGATTCTGTAAACCCTGCTCCACATTGCACTGTTGTCCTGCTGTCCTGGTAAAGCCCCTTGATCACTCTCACAAGCTTTTCACTTACGCCTCTCTTCCTCAGGCACCAGTATATTACTTCCCTCGGTACTCTGTCATACGCCTTTTCCAGGTCCACAAATGCTATAAACAGCTCTCTATTACCTTCTAAAGCTTTCTCCTGGGTTTGTCTCAAAATAAACGTTGCATCAGTTGTCCCTTTTCCTGGCATGAAACCAAACTGAATCTCATCTACTGCTACCTGTTCCCTGATCCTGCTATCTATAATCCTTTCATACACCTCCATCATATGCTCCAGTAGCTTTATTCCTCTATAATCTCCACAATACAAGATATTACCTTTTCCTTTAAATATTGGTATTAATGTACCTCGGAGGGGGGGGGGGTACCTTAGTACTGTTCGTGGTACGGGGACGTGCCATTTTTTAGGGGTACTTTTTTCAAACCGTTACGGAATTATGGGTATCATTTTCACAATTTTTTGACATTTCACGGAATTATGGGTGTCCTTTTCAGGGGATTTTTCATAATTTACGGAATTATGGCCCAGATATTTATTCGATTTGTGGAATTATGGCTCTAAAATCCACCAGAATTTACGGAATTATGGGTACCAATTTTTAGGGCAAAATGGCACGTCCCCATCACATAATAGGTTGAGTTACCCCCCGAGTAATGTACTATGCTTCCAATCCTCAGGAATCTCTTCCTCTTTCCATAATTTATTCAATAGTTCCGTCAACCAGTCTACTCCCTCATCTCCTAGCGCAAGCAACATATCACTTGTTAACTCTGTTGGACAGCTTTCCCTAATTCCATTCTTTTCAGAGCTTTCTCCACCTCCACCCTCTCCAACGCCATCTCTGGCCCTTCAACTACATCACATTGCTCTAGTATTCCTCTCTGGTTCTCTGTATTCAATAGTTGCTCAAAGTACTCTCTCCATCTCTTCTTGATCTGTTCATCTTCTGCCACAATATTTCCTTCCCTATCCTGCACCATGGCTACATCTCCTAAATCCTTTCTTGCCCTTTCTCTTTCCTTTGCTATCCTAAAAATTTTCTGTTGACCTTCCTTTGTCTCCAACCCCTCGTACCAGTCTGCACTTGCTTCAGCTTTAGCCCTTGCTATTGCTTTCTTTGCTTTCTTCTTTGCTTTGTTGTACCTATTCTCTGCTTCAACATCACCTCTCTTGTTGTTCAGCTCTTTAAATGCCACCTTCTTTTCCTTAACTGCTTCCTGTACATTCTCATTCCACCACCACTCTTCCCTTCCTATTGGTTTTCCAGTCCTTCCCCTGCCACATACTTTCACTGCTACCTGGACCATGACGTCTTTCATCTTGTACCACATCTCATTCACTCCCTGATCGGCCACATCTTTACCCTTCTTGTCAAGCACCCCTTCTTTAAACTCCTTTGCCACTGCTCTATCCCTAAACCTCCATGATTTTATCCTTCCAATCCTTTTCACCTTGCTCTTTCTTTTCCTCTCTATTCTAAACTCCATCACTACCAGTCTGTGTTGACTAACCACTGCCTCTCCAGGTATTACCTTGCAGTCCTTAACTATGTGCTTGTGTTCCCTTCTTGTAAGCATATAATCAATCTGGCTACGCGCTCCACCACTTGCATACGTTATTAGGTGTTCCTCTCTCTTTTTAAACCAAGTGTTACCAATCATCATATCCATAGCCTCCATAGACTCAAGTATCCTCACACCTTCACCGTTACGTTTCCCATAGCCATTCCCTCCCTGGTGTCTGTCAAACCCTGTTCTTTCCCTACCAACGTGCCCGTTTAAGTCTGCACCAATTATCACATATTCCCTTGCTCCCAGTACCCTCACTACGTCTTCCAGCTCTTCAAAGAACGTGTCTTTCTCTTCCTCCGAGCATCCTGCCTGAGGTGCATATGCACTCACGACATTCATCACCCCCTTTTCCGTTTTTATCTTTACACACATGCACCGGCCACTAACCCTTTTTACCTCTACAACATTCTCCTTCAGAGCTTCACTCAAAATAACTCCTACACCATTCCTTTTTGTTTCTGTTCCATAGTATATGATTTTGTATCCTTCTCCTAATTCTCTTGACCTGTTACCTTTCCATTTTGTTTCCTGCACACACAATATATCCACCTTTCTTCTCTTCATCACATCTACCAACTCCATACCTTTACCAGTCATAGACCCTACGTTCCAAGTTCCGACTCTTACTGTCCCTAGCTTCCGAAGCCGAATCCGGGACCTTGATTGCGGCACCCCTCGTCCACTTTTCACAGTGCCCGGGGGATAACACTGTGCATCGCTTCTGGGGTATGCCCTAGCTGTATTCGTCCATCCACTTCTGCAGAGATTCATTTAGCTGTATTTGCCCCTTCTTTACCCCGGCTGGCAAAGCCTGACGGCACCACAGTTGTTGGCGGTGGGCCTAGGCTGAATGTCTACCAAGACTTACGGGCTCAGCTCACCCGGATATTTAACCCATACCTGGGACCCTATCAGGTGCTACCACTCTGGGTAAGAGTGGACCTGGGAGTAGTGACAATTAAGGGGTAACTCCATTCTTCCCAAAACTCCAGATCTCCCAGTCTGGAGCCTTGTCACCGGATGGAGTTTAAAGTCTATACCCAGGACGAACCTATACCCCCTACCTGGCATTGAAAATGACTGATCCCTTAGTTGCATTGATCATGAGCGCACTATTCATACGGACTTGAAGTTTGAGTGAACAGATAGATAAAGCATTCCAACCCCGAAATTGTCCTTTAATAAAGTTCAGAGTGATAACAACGAATCACGTTATAATTCGAACATTTACCTTCATAAAGTTGTATATTACTTCGTTCCTTGGGTGGTGATATGTCAGTTTAAAAAGGCTCACTTTTATCATTGCAGTAGCCTTTGCTGTATGTATTCCCTTGAATATGTTATATGCACAAGACAGCTCTGTAGTTGAAGCGTTGGTTGTAAGCGTACTTCAATGCTAATGTCTTGATTGGGGGATGCTGCAAGCAAGAATTGCAGAATTTTCTATTTAGATGCTTTATGTAGTTGGGCAAAAAGAAAAAAAGAAAGTAGCTCTGTTGGAACATAAGGGCAGATTTTGCAACACAGTATCATCAGCTCCTTTTGAATGATTCACAATTCAAAGCAATTCGCAATAAGAATGAAACGTCTTGCCGACTTTTGCTCGTGGCCTATGGAGGAAAACTGCCAAAGCGAAGCCTCATTTGCACGGACCAATCGGACGGCGAGTAAGCGCACAAAAGAAAAATGTAAAGGTTTGCTAAATTTTACTTATCTCCCTAAGACGCGACCAGAAATGGTGGAAATTTGCGGAATTTTTGAAGCAATCTACCCTCCATATATTTGGATATAATTGTTTAAAATGCCTGTTTCAGTGTCTCAAGGTTTCGAGGAGTTATTGCGTCTTCAATTCATACAAAAACAGCCGAAGCATTAAATGTTGACTAATGGAAATTCTGGCCGAGAGACGATAGTATAACAATAGTATTGCTTTAAAAACGATCCAAAAATGCCAAAAATGCGTTTTTCAATTGTTGTTGCAATTTCCTTTCAGCCACAATTTCTATTGCTCAAGCCTAATTCCCCTACGGTCTGCGTGCAAGTTGAAAAAGTCAACTAAGCCCTGTTTACCCAATCAAGCCAGGCAACGCTCTTGGGAAGTTTCAGTATTTTTCCTTGTTATGAACAGTGAAAAGGACTTTGACCTCTGAGTCGAAAGGTCAAACTCCCGCGAGAAACAAGATCCAGACTTTCAGGAATAAGGAACTCTCATGAGACGTATTGGTAGTAAAATAGTAGTATTTATAGTTTCCCAGACAAAAGCGTCTGGGACTAAAGTTAGCTGGACTTTGGACTGATGTTTGGTATAAATACAAGCGTAGATTTGTATGTTTTAGTTCGTTGAATATCATTGAGTTATGAAGATATCGCTGAGATAAATAGATCAAACCAAGAAGCTTCTCTTGTGGTGATATGGACGAGACCTCTGAACAAACAGCTGGTGCCGTGACCCGGGAATTTCAACCCGACAGACAGAGGGATGTAAACCTATTGCCAGCAGAACGAGAAGCCATCAAGACTGCGAAGATTTTAGCCAAGAAAGCAAGCCGAAGAGGCAAGATGTCATATGTGACGAGGCTGATAAACAACGTGAATAAACAAGTGTCTGAAAATGGCGAACCGAGGCAAGTGGACTTCAATATACAGTCATTGAAGAAAGCCATGACCAGCTTCCGAGACTTCAACGATGAGTATGTTGAAAATTTAGAAGATTCTGATGAAATTGACAGAGCCTTCACGACCTTGCTCAGCACAGAAGACAAGTTCCAGCAATGCATCGAGGCTGCGGAATCATACCTAGCACAGTGCAGGAGGAAAACCAGTTCAAATCGTTCATCGGGAAAATCTGGGAAGTATTCAATGTCTTCATCGAGCACAGGAAGTGACAGACGCCAACCACAAAACTCCGCGGGAAGGGAAAAAAGATATCACTCTTCAGAATGTTCAGCAGAACCTGATCCCCGAGAAAAGAAGAACGAGTATGGTGCTTCAACAACAGTGAAGAACGAGACAAGTGCAAATGAAGCATGGCAAGATTTCAAGATCCCCTCCCAACCTGCTCGAGGCCCCAAAGACCCAAATCCCTTTGCTGGAGACACCATTCCCAGAAGATCCTTGAACCCCTTGACTCGAGCACCCCTCCAAACCCCCCTGATTCCTGAGCGTCACATTTTCCCCACTACCCAGCCATATTCCCTACTCCCTTGTCCCCCAGATGTGACGTACCCCAACCCCCCTTCCCCAAATCTCCCACACCCATCCCCTTCAAAATCCAAGCAAGCTTCAAATGAGCCTACAAGAAGACAAGCTGATCCTCAGCCATCCACGATGAGACTACCCACAATGCAATTGACTTTTGGTGGTGAAAATATCATTCCCCTTGGAAAATTCAATGGAAAGAAGGAGCTGTGGCCTAGGTTTATACAAACATTCAAAGCAGTGGTAGACAACCAGCCATATGAACCGATTGTGAAGCTTGCAATCCTCGAACAGCACGTCATTGGTTCAGCAAAGGACTGCATCAAAGGCTTTCCATTCGACGAGAAGTCATACCCCCTTGTGTTGAAGACACTTGAAGAAAGATTTGGTGACGATGATGATCTTGCAGCCTTCCATCTTGGAGCAATAGAAGATTTACCCAGAGTGAAAGAAAAGGAAACATCCAGTTTGAGGAAATTCTTCGACGATCTTCAAGCTCACATTCAAATCCTCGAAGCTCAAGGACCCGATGTTGCCTGCCATCTTTATGATCCAAGAAGACTCAAGGTTGTAGCTACTCTCTAAGCTGCCGACGGATGTTGTGGTTGCTTGGACAAGTTACAAAGAAGACAGAAACCTCAGCACTGACATTCGACTGTTGTGTGAGTGGCTGCGAAGGCGGGTCAGAATTCTGGAGAAAGCAGACGTCAAACAGTTGGGTGAAACAAGACCCAAGCACAGCATACATACGACTCTGAACAACAGCAGTAGACGTCCTACACCAGATTCAAAACAATGTTGGTTATGTCAGGAAAATCATGTGATTTACAAATGCCAAAAGTTCGAGAAGATGGACGTCGAGATGAGAAAGCAAGAAGTGCGAAACAAGGGTGCCTGTTTCAGATGCTTGCAACATGGACATATGGCTCGAATGTGCAGAACAAACATGAATGATAAAGGAAGGACGACATGGACTCATCCAATGCTGCGCAACAATTCTGACAATGGCGTGAAGAAAATGAGTCAAGAGTCATCGAGTGATGCTGGGAAGAGTGATGCTGAGAAAAGCGATACAACAAGACCAGTCAATGGAAGTCAAAGCGCAGTTGCCATGACAACAAGAAACTGCAGCGATGTTCATTTCATGGGATGCACAGGGTTGCCAGTGAAGATGGTTACAGTGATCGACAGAAGTGGAAAATGCATAAAGATCAATTGTCTTGAAGATCCTGGAAGCCAAGTTACACTTGTTACAGCGAAGATTGCAAACAGCCTCGATCTGAAACAAGAGAAATCCAGTGTGACGTTGTCTGGAATTGGGAACGAAGATGTCAGAGCACGAACCTCAGTTTCATTGCAAATCTCCACCAGTTGTGGCACTTCATTTTTCAAAGATGCTTATGTTGTCAAAAAGATCAGTCATCACCTGCCATACCTGAATGTGAACAGCTTGAGAGAGAGATACAAACACCTGGAACATGTCGAAGTGCAGTTGGTAGATGGCCCTATAGACCTTTTGATTGGCCAAGATTGTCCAAGTCTGTTGCGTCAACTTGAAGTCAGATATGGGGAGAAAGATGAACCATATGCAGTGAGAACACCACTTGGATGGAGCATTTGTGGCCCACTGGGACAACTGGATGACAGTCAATCAGTTCATGTGGTATGCTCACTCGAAGATGAACCAACAAGTGTTGACTACACGTTGCGAAAATTTTGGGAGATAGAAACAATTGCTGAAGATGTACCCACAAACAGCAGAAGGCTGGCTGAAGTGCAAGAGCAGACGCAGAAAACGACACTACAGATTGGCAATCGTTACCAAGTACAACTTCCCTGGAAACAAGGAATCATGAAACCAACTGGATCATATGACGTGGCTTTGAAGCGACTTAACATGACTGAAAGAAGATTGGACACCCAGGGGGGGTACTCCCTAACTTTCAATACGGGGGGGTCCATGCCACGATTTTGTTGCTGACCCCTAAATATTAAGCCTAATGTTTTGGGGACCCCAAATATTGAGTTTAATACCTTGGAGACTCACACCAAACTCCACGATTCTTACTTTTTTCAGATTTATGGACCCAAAATATTGAATTTTTGTCCATGTTGTAATTCACAGACCCCAAATATTGATTCAACGTAAAATTTCGGACCCCAAATATTGGCATGGACCTCCCCGTATTGAAAGTTATGGAGTACCCCCCCTGGGATTGGACAAGAACCCAGAATTGAAAAAGAAGTATCATTCAGCCATGGAAGAATATCTCATTGGAGGGTATGCAGAGAAGATCGACAAGCAACCAACCGAAGAAGGCTGGTATCTGCCACATCATCCTGTTATATCAGATACAAAGAACACCAAAGTGCGAATAGTGTTCGACTCTGCAGCCAAAGTCAAGGGTGTCTCACTAAACGATCTCCTCGAAAAAGGACCAAACTTGCTGAACGATTTGACAGGCATCTTACTCAGATTCAGAAGATACAAATATGCAGTTGCTGGTGATATTTCAAAGATGTTTCTTCAAATCCTGTTGAATCCTGAAGATCAAGTCTTTCACCGATTTTTGTGGAGAAAAGACCCCCAATACGAGCCAGAAATCTATCAGTTCAAGACCGTGATTTTTGGTGATGCTCCTTCGCCGTTCCTCGCTTGCCATGTCATCAAAAGAGTCCTGGAAGATCACAATGGTAGCAATGTCGATGTTTTCAATGCGTTGAGCAGAAATTTGTACATGGATGATCTCCTTCACAGCTGCACAAGCATCGCAGAGGCAAGGGATATTGTCAAAGGCACATGCGAAGTATTAGAGAAGGGTGGATTTCGAATGCGCAATTGGATCAGCAATGACCAGAAAATCCTTGAAGAGATCACAGAAGAAAGAAAAAAGGATATCAAACAACTTGGAGAAGATTGGCAGAAAGTTCTTGGACTAAACTGGGAACCTATGACTGATACATTCACATTCCGTACTTCTGAAGATGACGTTTCATGGACATAAAGAAGTGTTGTGAGTCATATCTCCAAAGTCTTCGACCCATGTGGATTCCTTGCACCATTCCTCATAACTGGAAAGATACTTCTGCAAGATCTTTGGCGAAGAGGATTGGAATGGGATGATCTGTTAGATGAAGACATGACGAAACAGTGGCTAGCTTGGCATGACCAACTACCAGGTTTGCAAAGAATCAAAATTCCAAGACACATCAATGCTGATAAAGCTGATGGGAAGAAACTGGAGGTACATGTGTTTTCAGATGCATCTGAGAAGGCAATGGCAGCTGTTGCTTATCTGAGAATAGTCAAGGAAAATGGATCAGCTGAACAAGTTCACATGCTGATGGCAAAGACACAAGTTGCACCACTCAGAGTGATGACAATTCCGAGACTAGAACTCCAGTCGTGTTTGATGGCAGTAAAGCTCATGCAGTTCATTGAAAAGCAGTTGGATCTACCTTTGGCGAAAATTTCATTCTGGACAGACAGCAGTGTTGCACTAGCCTGGATTAAGTCTGAAAGTCGTACGTTGAAACCGTTTGTGGCAAACAGAGTTGCATCAATACAAGAATCAACTGAAATAAATCAATGGCATCACGTCGCAGGGAAGGAAAATCCTGCAGATACTGCTTCTCGAGGTATCAATCTTTGCGAGCTGGAAGACTGCGATAACAAGTGGTTCAGTGGCCCTGAATTTTTGAAGAAGTCAGATGACGTTTGGCCTCGAAGTGTAGAAGACAAAGATCACGAAGCAGTTGCAGCTGAACAGAGGAAAGTGACACATACCGTCGAAGTTGCCACCCAGAGTGAAGTTTTGGAAATAGAATTATTTTCAAGTTTAAAGAAGTTGAGAAACGTTGTTGCGTATGTAAGAAGACCCTTCAGACTGTGGAAACAACGACGATGTGGAGGAGAGTATGTAGCACTGGAAACCATTAGTGTTGAAGAACTCCAAGAAGCAGAACAGTGGCTCATCAAACAGGAGCAGAAGAAATATTACCAGAGAGAGTTGCAAGATCTTTCAAACAAGAAGCCGCTGTCAAAAAAGTCAAGCATCTACGATCTGAATCCATTCATTGATGAAGAAGGATTGATCAGAGTTGGAGGGAGATTGAGAAGAGCTTCACTTGAATATGCGAGTCGCCACCAAATCATTCTACCAAAGCAGTCTCACCTAACAGTGTTGATCATCAGAGAAACCCACGAAGAAGTGAAACATTTCGGCGCAAATTATGTTCTAAATGCAGTCAGATCAAAGTATTGGCCAGTTCAAGGAAGAGCAATGGTGAGGAAAATCTTGAGATCATGTGTCGGGTGCAAGAAACTACGGGGAGTTCCTCTGGAGCAAATCATGGCTGATCTTCCAGCATCGAGAGTGAAGGCATGTGGAAGTACCTTCAAGTTCACTGGTGTAGATCTGTTTGGCCCCATTATCACCAAAGCAAGATACAGAGGTGGTCGACGGGAAAAGAGGTATGGCGTATTGTTTACTTGTCTCCAGACCAGAGCCGTCCACATTGAGCTTGCCTATTCTCAATCAACAGATGATTTTATGAAGGCCTTCACAAGATTCATTTCAAGGAGATCAAAATCACTGCAAATGTTTTCTGACTGTGGTACAAAATTTGTTGGTGCAGATAGGGAATTGCAAGACATACTGAGCAAATGGATCAAGGATCCGAAGTTGCATAATCGCTTAACAGATGAAAACATCAAGTGGATCTTTAACCCACCGGCAGCTCCTCATATGGGAGGCGTTTGGGAATCACTAGTCAAGCTAGCAAAGAGAGCAATGATTGCAACAACAAAGGGTGCAGAACTGACTGACGAAGAATTGATGACAGTACTTACAGAGTGCGAAGCAATGCTGAACAACCGACCGCTGACGTACATCAGTAATGATCCTAATGATATGGAACCATTGACACCTGCGCACTTTCTGAACAACCAATGTACAACATTCATCCTACAGCATGATCTAGAAAGTCAGCATACATCCTTGAAAAAGAGGTGGTTGCATTGTCAAAACGTTGTCAATAGAATATGGCAAAGATGGCAAAAGGAGTATCTTCCTACTCTCCAACAAAGATCAAAGTGGAATGAGAAGAAGAGGAACATACAGCAAGGTGATGTTGTCCTTGTCATGGATGCCAACCAACCACGGGGACATTGGCTAATTGGAAGGATAGTTGAAGTCAATGGTGACGACAAGGGGATTGTGCGCTCAGCTGAAGTGAAGACGACGCATGGAATACATAGAAGACCGATCACGAAGTTGATTCTGCTAGTCCCACATGATGAGAAGACGAGATAGAGTCCAGCGTACTGGACTGCGGGGGAGTGTTATGAACAGTGAAAAGGACTTTGACCTCTGAGTCGAAAGGTCAAACTCCCGCGAGAAACAAGATCCAGACTTTCAGGAATAAGGAACTCTCATGAGACGTATTGGTAGTAAAATAGTAGTATTTATAGTTTCCCAGACAAAAGCGTCTGGGACTAAAGTTAGCTGGACTTTGGACTGATGTTTGGTATAAATACAAGCGTAGATTTGTATGTTTTAGTTCGTTGAATATCATTGAGTTATGAAGATATCGCTGAGATAAATAGATCAAACCAAGAAGCTTCTCTTGTGGTGATATGGACGAGACCTCTGAACAAACATTCCTTCTCTTCGCCTTCAGAAATCTTATTGGTGCGAAATAGGTTTAAGAATTTAAAAGAGGTTTTATCAGGAGATTGATCGCCTCGCCTGGCTTGAAGTGGTATAAACAAACCTTTGCTGATTCCGTTATAGTCCGTAGCTCCTCGAAGTCAAAGTCAAATAAATTGTTTTCTCGTTAATAAATTTGGGTACATAACACTGCAGATATTTTTAAAGGGAATAGACACAGCTATATCTCGTAACTGCTATAAATAGGCCAGAGAAACGCCCACAAATCCATTGTCTCTTTAGCCACACAATAAAGCCGGATGCATCTAAGTTGCTGAGTACAATAGATTTTATTTTTGACCTGGCCCGGGCCAGCTTTTACCTATGTCGATTCCCTTTAAAACTGCAATACATACAATATGACACGAACTAAGTAGGTAGTGATACAAAATGGAAGAAAATAACATCAATTTAGCTTAGCACAACAATGATACTGATTAACTGACTGGTCATTTTAGATTGTGTGCAAAAGTACATCAGAAATACAAAAGGGAACTAGATCTTAAGAGGAACTTATGCAGGGCAAATTCTTAACAGGCTCTGTGTAAATTCATGCGTCGTCAGTTTTCTTTTCCAAACAAATAGAAATTGAAAATTAAGAAATTTACACACCAATGCCAATCTCTTCTTCTCTGCAACACCAAAAATGTATCCGTCGACACCGATGCTTTAAAAAAATCCAACTTTAGACACATTTCATTCCCTCTCAAATAAGGCATAAGGAGTTTAGAGCATATGGCATTGAGCTGACGTCAAATTAATTTTCTTTCTAAATCTTAGCTTAAATTGAAATAAAAGGTCTTATGTAGCCCAATCAAAAGTGCAAAATACTTAAGCGGGTATCCATATCATCTTTCGTGTCTCTCCCGTTACTCCCGTCGTAGAGAAAATGTAGGCCTACTAGCGACCGTAGTGGCACCAACTATTCAGACTGCGCTCACACGATGCCGGTGTAATATGCGTTTCGGTACCCTTATGCAAAAGTGTCCGGGTACACAAACGCATAGCAAAAACTGCCTATGTGAAAGTGTCCCCCTATTGTTTTACGAAGGGTACACAAACGCATAGTCAAATTCCGTATGCAATAGTGTCCGGGTACACAAACGCATAGCAAAAACTGCCTATGTGAAAGTGTCCCCTTAATGTTTTACGAAGGGTACACAAATGCATAGTCAAATTCCGTATGCAAAAGTGTCCGGGTACACAAACGCATAGCAAAAACTGCCTATGTGAAAGTGTCCCCCTATTGTTTTACGCAGGGCCGATACCAGCTATGCCTGCGTAGGGGGGCGAAAAACCAAAATTTTCCGACGAAAAAACCATCAACAGCAACAACAACAGTTGTACCGATCTAACTCCGCGGTAACTAAAATTTGGCCATATTTCGCAATTCAACGTTGAAATCAACACAATTAGTTAATATCAATCAAAAATATGCCATAAATTCGATTTTTCTGTTGGAATTTATGTTTTTACACTAAAAAATTCATGTTTTTCTCCATTATTTCTCCTCAAAATCTTCCAAAACTAGTTA
This sequence comes from Aurelia sp. 3 sensu Dawson et al. (2005), assembly GCA_964020215.1. Taxonomy (NCBI): domain Eukaryota; kingdom Metazoa; phylum Cnidaria; class Scyphozoa; order Semaeostomeae; family Ulmaridae; genus Aurelia; species Aurelia sp. 3 sensu Dawson et al. (2005). Next base: position 9,507,093 of record OZ026581.1, on the reverse strand, counting down.
TTTAGAACACAAAAATTCCGACAAGAGAGCAAAATTTTCCGACAAATGGTCTGCTGGGGGGGGCGCTCCGCCCCCCAGCCCCCCCATTGGCTTCGGCCCTGGTTTTACGAAGGGTACACAAACGCATAGTCAAATTCCGCATGCAAAAGTGTCCGGGTACACAAACGCATAGCAAAAACTGCCTATGTGAAAGTGTCCCCCTATTGTTTTACGAAGGGTACACAAATGCATAGTCAAATTCCGTATGCAATAGTGTCCGGGTACACAAACGCATAGCAAAAACTGCCTATGTGAAAGTGTCCCCCTATTGTTTTACGAAGGGTACACAAATGCATAGTCAAATTCCGTATGCAATAGTGTCCGGGTACACAAACGCATAGCAAAAACTGCCTATGTGAAAGTGTCCCCCTATTGTTTTACGAAGGGTACACAAATGCATAGTCAAATTCCGTATGCAATAGTGTCCGGGTACACAAACGCATAGCAAAAACTGCCTATGTGAAAGTGTCCCCTATTGTTTTACGAAGGGTACACAAATGCATAGTCAAAAACTGCCTATGTGAAAGTGCCCCCCTATTGTTTTACGAAGGGTACGCAAACGCATGACAAAATTTGACTATGCGAAAGTGTCCCCCATTGTTTTACCAAGGGTACACAAATGCATAATGAAATTCGACTATGCGAATGTGTCCCCCACTGTTTTACTAAGGGGTACACAAACTCATAACAAAAATTGACTATGCAAAAGTGTCCCCCATTGTTTTACCAAGGGTACACAAATGCATAACAAAAATTGACTGTGTGAAAGTGTCTCCCATTGTTTTACCAAGGGTACACACGAAGGCATAACAAACCTTGGTGCGCGTGCTCACAGTACTCCCCGGTTCCTACTTCTTTATTTGGTCTTTACTTATTACAGCTACCTATCAAATTAGGCATCGTGCTTTTGTCAGTGCCTATTTTAGTATTTTAGTGAGGTCTTTGCCATATTTAGTGATGTTGAAATGCAGTCTTGAAATTTAGAATGAGTGGTCTTGTCATTTTTAAGCTTTTGCTTATGTATATGTAACAAATGTTTGCATTTTGTATGCTCTCTTTTCCATAGTTGGTCTGGACGCTACAATTTTCGTTGAATTCCAAACGAGACAATTTTTTATCTTTTACACTTATGGCAGCCCACGTGTATTTCTCTTCTTGGTTAAGTGTGAATAGGGATTTGACGGGACATTGACACTAGGGCAAAAAGTTTGAAATTGTAAGAAACAATTTACGAGAAAGGTTGTTGGAAGGAAGGACTTTTGCATAACTAAAGGTTGTGGAAAGGGCGTCTCCTACTGATTATAATAGTTTGTCCTCAATAGTTATTTTTCTTCAGATTGTGGTCTTGTGAAATCACCTTAAAATAGGAACTGCCTTTTGTATTGGAAGATGATGTACCATACCAGCAGAGTCGAAAATGTGCGCTGATGTCTCGCGAGTGTACTTACAGTATTATAAGAAACTGCCAAGAATCCCAAGTGTAGATCGCCAACAAATTAAGAAACTCCAGTGTTGGGAAGTTAAGAAACTATTTACAACAAGGTTTTACTTTACTTTCACTCGCTTCCTGTATCATATTACCCAGAGGTACTTGAATTTAATGTCTAAAAATTGGAAAGGCATCAAATATCCTTGTTTTGAAATGTTCACAAGGGCACAGTTCTAGTAGTAAACAAGAAGAATCTCGTAAGAAACTCTAGTACTCAAAATCTGATAAAATTCTTGGTTTCTTATGAAAAAATGTGCATTGAAGAATTTGTTAATTTATGAGAAGTGACTGAGCTCCCCTCAAGCCTCAGCCCCTTTCCTTTGATGATTTTGAAAAGGTTTACTGCATCACCATCTCTACTCAATTGCCAATATACCTTTAGTTTATTGAATTTTGAGGAATCATTCCCTACCCGCGACCGTTTTTAGGAACCATCCTTAGTGTTTATCAATATGAAGCTTGAAGAGCATTGATTAACAATTTTCTAAAATAATGGTAGAATGTCGAAGTATTTGCCCCAATTTATTTTTGCTTTCATAGTAACTCCTCTCCTCCCCCCTGATTGTTAAGGTCATCCCTTCAGACCATCCCCTCTATTATGTACTGGAGACTATTGTATCCTCAGGTCTGAGGATCGAGCCCCCTTTCCCTCTCCCTCTACCCAAAGTGAAGCTTTGGTCTTGCTCCATGGTCACGAAACGCATATGCGTTTCACTTCCATGTTATATTGTCTTCACAGTCATGAAACGCAATAGCGTTGAGGTCACATAAAACAGAGTCATCAAACGCATTGCGGTTCAGGTAGGTACACTTCCGCATAGGGGACACTTTTGCATACTACACCGGCACATTTTGAAAACGGTGAAAAATGTGACGGATAGGCTCCCGTTCACATGAAAACGGCACATTTTTTGCCGGCAGATTTTTAAAACGGTAGAGTTTGACAATGGATTCGTGAAAACGGCATCGTGTGAACGCTAGCTCAAATTTTGCTACCGTCACATTTTTCACCGTTTTCAAAATGTGCCGGTGTAATATGCGTTTCTGCATGGCATGCGTCTCTGCATGGCCTGGTGCACATAGCGTTTCGCAACAAAGCGGACTGCTAATTGGATCAATTATCAACTGCGTCATCGATCGGGTGCACTAGAGTGTGTCACCACATTATTGATGCGCTTTGGTGCATTAGATCACTGTGAAGCACTAAGCGTTTCCCAGTCAACACAATATCAAATTAACGACATGGGTAAGTGAACACTTCAACCACAAAGAAACTAAGATACTCCCCAGGTCTCTAGATATTGGCATATAGAATGTTTATATCCAGACGGAGAATCCATTCTACAGATTTTCGGAGGCAGAAATCAATTCATAAGCAAAAAAGACGGGGGACTTTTATAACTTATCTCCCATGTAAATCTGCCCTCCCATTAACGAAATGGTGCGATGTCTTTGGAAATAAAATACAAGAAATTGTAATAAACTTTCAGTACTGGATCAAGCTTTCACTTTAGTAAACGTCTTTCCAAGTCTTAGCATTTTCAATCTTCGTCTGCCAGTATGGATAACTACCTCATCTCTACGAATGTAAACATTTTCTAGGAATAAACAATTTGGAAACCTTAGATTTTTAGGGTCATGCAGAAACGCATGGTGGTTTTTGACCATGCGTTTCTGCATGGGCCTAATAAACTCTAAGTGACACAATCTATTTTCAATCTCTCACTTTCAGTATGGATAACAATATCATATTTACGTTTGTAAACTTTCCAAACGTTTCTGCATGACCATAAAAATCTAAGGTTCCCTAATAGTTTATTCCCTCTAAATGTTTACATACGTAGATAACACCTAGTTATCCATGCTGGAAGAGTGAAAATGAGAATTGGTTTTGTCACTTAGATTTCATTACACCCATGCAGAAACGCATGGTCAAAAGGCCGTTATACGTTTCCCAGGGGGGACACTTGTGAAAATTTTGATAGGGATGCTCGTGTCATTTCTTTGGGTTTGAAATTTACGAAAATGTCATTTTTTTGGGTTTCGCTAAGTTGCCATCATTTTTTTGGGGTTGAAAAAATTGCCGTCATTTTTTTGGATTCATTGAAAATTTGAATCATTTTTTCTCAATTGATTAATGGAAGTACTGTAGGTTGTTGAATAATTCTGTCTTCCCAATTATGCTGAATCAGAAGTTTTACTACTCTATGTATCAATTCATTGATATATAGTTTTTGGAAAGAATAGCTGGTTATTAACATGATAATTTAGACAAATCATAAGAATTGCTGTGATGGTCTCCAAATTCAATATCAGTTTTACTGTTTTTGTGCAGAATTGTGTATTTCTCAGTTTAAATTGTTGTACAAAAAGAATAGTTATGGGGGCTCGAGAATAATTCCGTCATTTTTTTGGGTTTGAAAATTTTGGGCCTGTCATTTTTTTGGGTAGATTAAAAATCTGTCCAAATGAGCATCCCTATCTTAAATTCTATAGAGTGCCCCCACCCCTGGGATACGTTTCTGCATGGCCCTAAATATCTAAGGTTCCCTAATAGTTTATTCCTTCTAAATATTTACATACGTAGATAACACACCTAGTTATCCATGCTGGAAGAGTGAAATTGAGAATTGGTTTTGTCACTTAGATTTTATTAGACCCATGCAGAAACGCATGGTCAAAAAAACTGCTATTCGTTTCTGCATGGCCCTAAAAATCTAAGGTTCTCTAATAGTGTATTCCTTCTAAATGTTTACATACGTAGATAACACCTAGTTATCCATGCTGGAAGAGTGAAATTGAAAATTGGTTTTGTCACTTAGATTTTATTAGACCCATGCAGAAACGCATGGTCAAAAACCGTTATGCGTTTCTGCATGACCGTAAAAATCTAAGGTTCCAAAATAGTTTCTTCCTTTTAAATGCCAGTTAAAGCCACGCTTTAACTGGGGTTAAGCAGAATCCCTCGAAACTTTGTCCCCTTACACCCGCTATGAGCATCTTGCCAGATTTTCTATAATTTGTACAACTCATGCAGGTCAGCACGCAATGAAACCCTATGATACATTTTGGCGGATCTGAAGTCCAAATAAAAAATTTGATATCAGAATATTGTTATCGAACGACGAATTCGAAGAGATTAACATCTTACTTTTTATGACGTTCGAATTCAACTTTCAGACTTTTAGTTTTACATTTTAACCCGCAGAAGAAGGGTTTCAACGGATGATCCCGAGACACTAGGTCAACAGTCAGGTGACAAGCGCACTTCTCTTTTCCGACCAATGAAATGTGAGACATGAAAATTGCCACTCTCATCCGCAGCCAATCATTTGCATTTCCGGTTAAAACAACCAATCAAATCCGTTAAGTCAGAACCGCCAGGAGCGAGCATGTAACCAAGAGCTCCAGCCTTCGAGCACATTCTCGAAACGGCACAAGCCTAAAACGTTCTCAGAGCAGACTAATACTACTACTACAGTCAACGAAGCATTTAGACAAGAACTGAATGATCATGTTCTAGAAGCTGAATTTGGTGCAACAATGAATGCAGCAGCGACAGCTTTGCCAATCGTCTGAGCACCAGCAAGCGATACCAGTACTCAGAGAATGAATTGAAGTTTCTCGACAGAAGAACAGGCAAATAAATCGTTTTTCAGCCTGTTATACCGACTGGGCGTAGATACACTTACCTGTTACGAAGTTGCCCTAGAACTGAGATTAGAGTACAGAGCCTTGATTAAATGACAATGTGTTAGAAAAGTGATGGAAGATGCTAGAATACAGAATGTCACCACTTCTTGTATGGTTGCACTGATGGACGACACAAGGATGACTGAAAATTTCCTCTTGAGATGCATGACACGGTTTTAAAAGTTAAGTATCTCTTTATGATAACATATATTTCCATTTACATTTTCAAGTTCTCGAAATATCTCTGTTTTTCTTTTGGCAATTCAAGGCGAGATTTAAATATTGACCATTGCTATTTTCCAAACTTAAACTGCGGAGAAGCCAAAAAGAAACAAACTGGTGTCCAATAGGCGATGATTGATGTACATAATACGCAAAGAAGATGCTGAGGCCACACTTTCACTCACTGCTTCCAGACGACTCACCATGCATTAGCCTGGTGGCCAAGAACTGGGGTTTGGTTATCAGGCTAACCATGCATGAAACTTTAAAAAAAAAAAAAAAAAAAAAAGAAAGAAAGAATAATAATAATGGGCAAATTTTGTTATTTTCTTCGCAATAAACAACATGACATGCTAGACGTGCCTACTCCCCCTGTTCCAATTTCCTTTCAGGCGTTACAATCCGTCTGCTATCGTTAAAGACAGAAGCATACGACATCTGTAAAGAGCAGATATGATGTGATGGTGGATCCCAACTTCATGATAACATGTCAGAACTTTACCTGTGACCGACCAACACAAATGCTGACGAGTATATATCTGCCAAATTTGACAAGGGACCTGGTATAGCTATAAAATACAAAACGTGTGCCAGGATTTCAGTACCGCGTTTTCCTTCAAAAACTTGGGATGAGCCTGTACAAGCCTATTAATTTCATCTGAAATTTTCAGCTTTCAGTACTCTCAAGCACATTCCGAATAGTTAGGAAACAAGCAAACAAAATAAACCTATACCCACGATTTCCTTTATCAAATTAATAGCTTTTGGAATAGAACTATGTTTGTGTCCCCAGCGCGGGAGTTTCTTAACTTTTGACGATCGGGGAGTTTCTCATGAGCAGTTTCTTAGTAAGGGAAAACCCGTATATGCTCATCTTTATAACAAATCGAAAGAACTTAATGTTCGGCTCCTCCATCTGCAAGATAAACCAAAGGATACATCTTTCCGAGTGGTGCATTGCTTTTGCGAAATGGTGTACGATATTCGAAAGGAGCATGCTTTTGGGGTTCTTCCCGGATTTTCCAAAACATAATGATCCACCATAGATAGGCGTACGGGGCTTCGCGGAGCTATGCGCCCCTCATGTCTTTCCCTTCGTCTTTTGGGGGAACACGCAAGCGTGTTCTGTGGCAGCAAAAACCTCTAAAAGGACGTTTTTTCCCCCCTAAAAGACTTCGGATCAATTCCTTTTTCCTTACAAAATGTTTCCTCTCATTGCAAGATTACTAGAATAATATTCCCACCTCTAATTTCACAAAAAGGACTATCTTGTTTGCTGAAGGTGGGGCTATTCCCCTTGCCTGCAGAGCTATTCCTGTGCATAGTAAACTTGCAGAGCCATTCCTGTGCAAGTCACCTTCAGCAAACCGTTTTCATTCTCAGGGGCAATTTTTTCTCTAATTTCACAAAAAGGACAGCCTTGTTTGCTGAGGGTGGGGCCATTCCCCTTGCCTGCAGAGCTATTCCTGTGCGTGGTAAACTTGTAGAGCTATTCCTGTACAAGTCACCTTCAGCAAACCATTTTCACTTTCAGGGGCAAAAACTGTGTTTTGCGTTCATCGGGGGTGGGGCCATTCCCCCTACTTGTCGAGTTATTCCCCGCTGGTAATCCTGTGCAGCTATTCCTGTGAGGTGCTCCCGATGGACAAGAAATGTAGTCCCCTTTCGGTTTTGCTGCCGCACAATCGCTTCCGTTCCCCCACAAAAAAAGGACAGTAGATATGTAGCTTATAGTTGGCATATTGTAAGTTTTCCGCTGAATACGAATGTGTGTGAATACGAACCACAATATGCGACAATATGTTTATCGCTTCATCTGCCGGGCTATGAATTCTGGGCCGAGCTGCCCCCTGTCGAGGGGTTTGGTTAAATGCCAGTTAAAGCCACGCTTTAACTGGGGTTAAGCAGAATCCCTCGAAACTTTGTCCCCTTACACCCGCTATGAGCATCTTGCCAGATTTTCTATAATTTGTACAACTCATGCAGGTCAGCACGCAATGAAACCCTATGATACATTTTGGCGGATCTGAAGTCCAAATAAAAAATTTGATATCAGAATATTGTTATCGAACGACGAATTCGAAGAGATTAACATCTTACTTTTTATGACGTTCGAATTCAACTTTCAGACTTTTAGTTTTACATTTTAACCCGCAGAAGAAGGGTTTCAACGGATGATCCCGAGACACTAGGTCAACAGTCAGGTGACAAGCGCACTTCTCTTTTCCGACCAATGAAATGTGAGACATGAAAATTGCCACTCTCATCCGCAGCCAATCATTTGCATTTCCGGTTAAAACAACCAATCAAATCCGTTAAGTCAGAACCGCCAGGAGCGAGCATGTAACCAAGAGCTCCAGCCTTCGAGCACATTCTCGAAACGGCACAAGCCTAAAACGTTCTCAGAGCAGCCCAACCCACCCAACCCAGTTCTCAAACTGCGGCAGGAGGAGGATAAAATATAGCACGCTAAAGCTATCATTAGCAAAAATTTAGTTCATCGTTACTGGTTGTTTAGTTTCGTTTAGCTTAGTTCCACTGGACATTATGAACAGTCTATTGGACATTACGAACTATTGAGCTTTATACGTCAACAATCAGATTGAGGCGTTATCTTATGTTATTTTACATTTCTTAGTCGCGTTTTCATTAAGATGAAGCGCTCTTGTGTTGCAGCAAAAACCTCTAAAAGGACGTTTTTCCCCCCTAAAAGACTTCGGATCAATTCCTTTTTCCTTACAAAATGTTTCCTCTCATTGCAAGATTACTAGAATAATATTCCCACCTCTAATTTCACAAAAAGGACTATCTTGTTTGCTGAAGGTGGGGCTATTCCCCTTGCCTGCAGAGCTATTCCTGTGCATAGTAAACTTGCAGAGCCATTCCTGTGCAAGTCACCTTCAGCAAACCGTTTTCATTCTCAGGGGCAATTTTTTCTCTAATTTCACAAAAAGGACAGCCTTGTTTGCTGAGGGTGGGGCCATTCCCCTTGCCTGCAGAGCTATTCCTGTGCGTGGTAAACTTGTAGAGCTATTCCTGTACAAGTCACCTTCAGCAAACCATTTTCACTTTCAGGGGCAAAAACTGTGTTTTGCGTTCATCGGGGGTGGGGCCATTCCCCCTACTTGTCGAGTTATTCCCCGCTGGTAATCCTGTGCAGCTATTCCTGTGAGGTGCTCCCGATGGACAAGAAATGTAGTCCCCTTTCGGTTTTGCTGCCGCACAATCGCTTCCGTTCCCCCACAAAAAAAGGACAGTAGATATGTAGCTTATAGTTGGCATATTGTAAGTTTTCCGCTGAATACGAATGTGTGTGAATACGAACCACAATATGCGACAATATGTTTATCGCTTCATCTGCCGGGCTATGAATTCTGGGCCGAGCTGCCCCCTGTCGAGGGGTTTGGTTAAATATTGACATACGTAGATATGAAGTAGTTATCCATGCTGGAAGAGTGAAATTGAGAATTAGTTTTGTCACTTAGATTTTATTAGACCCATGCAGAAACGCATGGTCAAAAAAAACTGCTATTCGTTTCTGCATGGCCCTAAAAATCTAAGGTTCTCTAATAGTGTATTCCTTCTAAATGTTTACATACGTTGATAACACCTAGTTATCCATGCTGGAAGAGTGAAATTGAGAATTGGTTTTGTCACTTAGATTTTATTAGACCCATGCAGAAACGCATGGTCAAAAACCGTTATGCGTTTCTGCATGACCGTAAAAATCTAAGGTTCCAAAATAGTTTCTTCCTTTTAAATATTGACATACGTAGATATGAAGTAGTTATCCATGCTGGAAGAGTGAAATTGAGAATTAGTTTTGTCACTTAGATTTTATTAGACCCATGCAGAAACGCATGGTCAAAAAAAACTGCTATTCGTTTCTGCATGGCCCTAAAAATCTAAGGTTCTCTAATAGTTTCTTCCTTCCAAATGTTTACATACGTAGATAACAGCTAGTTATCCATAGTGGAAGAATGAAAGTGAGAATTAGTTTTATCATTTAGATTTTATTAGACCCATGCAGAAACGCATGGTCAAAAAAAACTGCTATTCGTTTCTGCATGGCCCTAAAAATCTAAGGTTCTCTAATAGTTTCTTCCTTCCAAATGTTTACATACGTAGATAACAGCTAGTTATCCATAGTGGAAGAATGAAATTGAGAATTAGTTTTGTCACTTAGATTTTATTAGACCCATGCAGAAACGCATGGTCAAAAAAAACTGCTATTCGTTTCTGCATGGCCCTAAAAATCTAAGGTTCCCAAATAATTTCTTTCTTCCAAATGTTTACATACGTAGATAACAGCTAGTTATCCATAGTGGAAGAATGAAATTGAGAATTCGTTTTATCATTTAGATTTTATTAGACCCATGCAGAAACGCATGGTCAAAAAAAACTGCTATTCGTTTCTGCATGGCCCTAAAAATCTAAGGTTCCCAAATAATTTCTTTCTTCCAAATGTTTACATACGTAGATAACAGCTAGTTATCCATAGTGGAAGAATGAAATTGAGAATTCGTTTTATCATTTAGATTTTATTAGACCCATGCAGAAACGCATGGTCAAAAAAAACTGCTATTCGTTTCTGCATGACCGTAAAAATCTAAGGTTCCAAAATAGTTTCTTCCTTCCAAATGTTTACATACGTAGATAACAGCTAGTTATCCATAGTGGAAGAATGAAATTGAGAATTCGTTTTATCATTTAGATTTTATTAGACCCATGCAGAAACACATGGTCAAAAACCGTTATGCGTTTCTGCATGACCCTAAAAATCTAGGCTTCCCTAATAGTTTAGTCCCTCTAGATGTTTACATACGTAGATAACTAGCTGTTATCTACGTATGTAAACATTTGGAAGGAAGAAACTATTTTGGAACCTTAGATTTTTAGGGCCATGCAGAAACGCATAACGGTTTTTTTGACCATGCGTTTCTGCATGGATCTAATAAAATCTAAATGATAAAACGAATTCTCAATTTCATTCTTCCACTATGGATAACTAGCTGTTATCTACGTATGTAAACATTTGGAAGGAAGAAACTATTTTGGAACCTTAGATTTTTACGGTCATGCAGAAACGAATAGCAGTTTTTTTTGACCATGCGTTTCTGCATGGGTCTAATAAAATCTAAATGATAAAACGAATTCTCAATTTCATTCTTCCACTATGGATAACTAGCTGTTATCTACGTATGTAAACATTTGGAAGGAAGAAACTATTTTGGAACCTTAGATTTTTACGGTCATGCAGAAACGAATAGCAGTTTTTTTGACCATGCGTTTCTGCATGGATCTGATAAAATCTAAATGATAAAACGAATTCTCAATTTCATTCTTCCACTATGGATAACTAGCTGTTATCTACGTATGTAAACATTTGGAAGGAAGAAACTATTTTGGAACCTTAGATTTTTAGGGCCATGCAGAAACGCATAACGGTTTTTTGACCATGCGTTTCTGCATGGGTCTAATAAAATCTAAGACTCAAAATCAATTCTCAATGTCTCTCTTCCACTATGGATAACCAGGTGTTATCTACGTATGTAAACATTTGGAAGGAAGAAACTATTTTGGAACCTTGGATTTTTAGGGCCATGCAGAAGCGCATAACGGCTTTTTGACCATGCGTTTCTGCATGGGTCTAATAAAATCTAAGACTCAAAATCAATTCTCAATGTCTCTCTTCCACTATGGATAACCAGGTGTTATCTACGTATGTAAACATTTGGAAGGAAGAAACTATTTTGGAACCTTGGATTTTTAGGGCCATGCAGAAACGCATAACGGTTCTTTGACCATGTGTTTCTGCATGGGTCTAATAAAATCTACGTGACAAAACCAATTCTCAATTTCACTCTTCCAGCATGGATAACTAGGTGTTATCTACGTATGTAAACATCTATAAGAACTAAACTATTTGGGAACCCTAGATTTTTAGGGCCATGCAAAAACGCATAACGGTTTTTGACCATGTGTTTCTGCATGGGTCTAATAAAATCTACGTGACAAAACCAATTCTCAATTTCACTCTTCCAGCATGGATAACTAGGTGTTATCTACGTATGTAAACATCTATAAGAACTAAACTATTTGGGAACCCTAGATTTTTAGGGCCATGCAAAAACGCATAACGGTTTTTGACCATGCGTTTCTGCATGGGTCTAATAAAATCTAAGACTCAAAATCAATTCTCAATGTCTCTCTTCCACTATGGATAACCAGGTGTTATCTACGTATGTAAACATTTGGAAGGAAGAAACTATTTTGGAACCTTGGATTTTTAGGGCCATGCAGAAACGCATAACGGTTCTTTGACCATGTGTTTCTGCATGGGTCTAATAAAATCTACGTGACAAAACCAATTCTCAATTTCACTCTTCCAGCATGGATAACTAGGTGTTATCTACGTATGTAAACATCTATAAGAACTAAACTATTTGGGAACCCTAGATTTTTAGGGCCATGCAAAAACGCATAACGGTTTTTGACCATGTGTTTCTGCATGGGTCTAATAAAATCTACGTGACAAAACCAATTCTCAATTTCACTCTTCCAGCATGGATAACTAGGTGTTATCTACGTATGTAAACATCTATAAGAACTAAACTATTTGGGAACCCTAGATTTTTAGGGCCATGCAGAAACGCATAACGGTTCTTTGACCATGTGTTTCTGCATGGGTCTAATAAAATCTACGTGACAAAACCAATTCTCAATTTCACTCTTCCAGCATGGATAACTAGGTGTTATCTACGTATGTAAACATCTATAAGAACTAAACTATTTGGGAACCCTAGATTTTTAGGGCCATGCAAAAACGCATAACGGTTCTTTGACCATGTGTTTCTGCATGGGTCTAATAAAATCTACGTGACAAAACCAATTCTCAATTTCACTCTTCCAGCATGGATAACTAGGTGTTATCTACGTATGTAAACATCTATAAGAACTAAACTATTTGGGAACCCTAGATTTTTAGGGCCATGCAAAAACGCATAACGGTTTTTGACCATGTGTTTCTGCATGGGTCTAATAAAATCTACGTGACAAAACCAATTCTCAATTTCACTCTTCCAGCATGGATAACTAGGTGTTATCTACGTATGTAAACATCTATAAGAACTAAACTATTTGGGAACCCTAGATTTTTAGGGCCATGCAAAAACGCATAACGGTTCTTTGACCATGTGTTTCTGCATGGGTCTAATAAAATCTACGTGACAAAACCAATTCTCAATTTCACTCTTCCAGCATGGATAACTAGGTGTTATCTACGTATGTAAACATCTATAAGAACTAAACTATTTGGGAACCCTAGATTTTTAGGGCCATGCAAAAACGCATAACGGTTCTTTGACCATGTGTTTCTGCATGGGTCTAATAAAATCTACGTGACAAAACCAATTCTCAATTTCACTCTTCCAGCATGGATAACTAGGTGTTATCTACGTATGTAAACATCTATAAGAACTAAACTATTTGGGAACCCTAGATTTTTAGGGCCATGCAAAAACGCATAACGGTTTTTGACCATGTGTTTCTGCATGGGTCTAATAAAATCTACGTGACAAAACCAATTCTCAATTTCACTCTTCCAGCATGGATAACTAGGTGTTATCTACGTATGTAAACATCTATAAGAACTAAACTATTTGGGAACCCTAGATTTTTAGGGCCATGCAAAAACGCATAACGGTTCTTTGACCATGTGTTTCTGCATGGGTCTAATAAAATCTACGTGACAAAACCAATTCTCAATTTCACTCTTCCAGCATGGATAACTAGGTGTTATCTACGTATGTAAACATCTATAAGAACTAAACTATTTGGGAACCCTAGATTTTTAGGGCCATGCAAAAACGCATAACGGTTCTTTGACCATGTGTTTCTGCATGGGTCTAATAAAATCTACGTGACAAAACCAATTCTCAATTTCACTCTTCCAGCATGGATAACTAGGTGTTATCTACGTATGTAAACATCTATAAGAACTAAACTATTTGGGAACCCTAGATTTTTAGGGCCATGCAAAAACGCATAACGGTTCTTTGACCATGTGTTTCTGCATGGGTCTAATAAAATCTACGTGACAAAACCAATTCTCAATTTCACTCTTCCAGCATGGATAACTAGGTGTTATCTACGTATGTAAACATCTATAAGAACTAAACTATTTGGGAACCCTAGATTTTTAGGGCCATGCAAAAACGCATAACGGTTCTTTGACCATGTGTTTCTGCATGGGTCTAATAAAATCTACGTGACAAAACCAATTCTCAATTTCACTCTTCCAGCATGGATAACTAGGTGTTATCTACGTATGTAAACATCTATAAGAACTAAACTATTTGGGAACCCTAGATTTTTAGGGCCATGCAAAAACGCATAACGGTTTTTGACCATGTGTTTCTGCATGGGTCTAATAAAATCTACGTGACAAAACCAATTCTCAATTTCACTCTTCCAGCATGGATAACTAGGTGTTATCTACGTATGTAAACATCTATAAGAACTAAACTATTTGGGAACCCTAGATTTTTAGGGCCATGCAAAAACGCATAACGGTTCTTTGACCATGTGTTTCTGCATGGGTCTAATAAAATCTACGTGACAAAACCAATTCTCAATTTCACTCTTCCAGCATGGATAACTAGGTGTTATCTACGTATGTAAACATCTATAAGAACTAAACTATTTGGGAACCCTAGATTTTTAGGGCCATGCAAAAACGCATAACGGTTCTTTGACCATGTGTTTCTGCATGGGTCTAATAAAATCTACGTGACAAAACCAATTCTCAATTTCACTCTTCCAGCATGGATAACTAGGTGTTATCTACGTATGTAAACATCTATAAGAACTAAACTATTTGGGAACCCTAGATTTTTAGGGCCATGCAAAAACGCATAACGGTTCTTTGACCATGTGTTTCTGCATGGGTCTAATAAAATCTACGTGACAAAACCAATTCTCAATTTCACTCTTCCAGCATGGATAACTAGGTGTTATCTACGTATGTAAACATCTATAAGAACTAAACTATTTGGGAACCCTAGATTTTTAGGGCCATGCAAAAACGCATAACGGTTCTTTGACCATGTGTTTCTGCATGGGTCTAATAAAATCTACGTGACAAAACCAATTCTCAATTTCACTCTTCCAGCATGGATAACTAGGTGTTATCTACGTATGTAAACATCTATAAGAACTAAACTATTTGGGAACCCTAGATTTTTAGGGCCATGCAAAAACGCATAACGGTTCTTTGACCATGTGTTTCTGCATGGGTCTAATAAAATCTACGTGACAAAACCAATTCTCAATTTCACTCTTCCAGCATGGATAACTAGGTGTTATCTACGTATGTAAACATCTATAAGAACTAAACTATTTGGGAACCCTAGATTTTTAGGGCCATGCAAAAACGCATAACGGTTTTTGACCATGTGTTTCTGCATGGGTCTAATAAAATCTACGTGACAAAACCAATTCTCAATTTCACTCTTCCAGCATGGATAACTAGGTGTTATCTACGTATGTAAACATCTATAAGAACTAAACTATTTGGGAACCCTAGATTTTTAGGGCCATGCAGAAACGCATAACGGTTCTTTGACCATGTGTTTCTGCATGGGTCTAATAAAATCTACGTGACAAAACCAATTCTCAATTTCACTCTTCCAGCATGGATAACTAGGTGTTATCTACGTATGTAAACATCTATAAGAACTAAACTATTTGGGAACCCTAGATTTTTAGGGCCATGCAAAAACGCATAACGGTTCTTTGACCATGTGTTTCTGCATGGGTCTAATAAAATCTACGTGACAAAACCAATTCTCAATTTCACTCTTCCAGCATGGATAACTAGGTGTTATCTACGTATGTAAACATCTATAAGAACTAAACTATTTGGGAACCCTAGATTTTTAGGGCCATGCAGAAACGCATAACGGTTCTTTGACCATGTGTTTCTGCATGGGTCTAATAAAATCTACGTGACAAAACCAATTCTCAATTTCACTCTTCCAGCATGGATAACTAGGTGTTATCTACGTATGTAAACATCTATAAGAACTAAACTATTTGGGAACCCTAGATTTTTAGGGCCATGCAAAAACGCATAACGGTTTTTGACCATGTGTTTCTGCATGGGTCTAATAAAATCTACGTGACAAAACCAATTCTCAATTTCACTCTTCCAGCATGGATAACTAGGTGTTATCTACGTATGTAAACATCTATAAGAACTAAACTATTTGGGAACCCTAGATTTTTAGGGCCATGCAGAAACGCATAACGGTTCTTTGACCATGTGTTTCTGCATGGGTCTAATAAAATCTACGTGACAAAACCAATTCTCAATTTCACTCTTCCAGCATGGATAACTAGGTGTTATCTACGTATGTAAACATCTATAAGAACTAAACTATTTGGGAACCCTAGATTTTTAGGGCCATGCAAAAACGCATAACGGTTTTTGACCATGTGTTTCTGCATGGGTCTAATAAAATCTACGTGACAAAACCAATTCTCATTTTCACTCTTCCAGCATGGATAACTAGGTGTTATCTACGTATGTAAACATCTATAAGAACTAAACTATTTGGGAACCCTAGATTTTTAGGGCCATGCAAAAACGCATAACGGTTTTTGACCATGTGTTTCTGCATGGGTCTAATAAAATCTACGTGACAAAACCAATTCTCAATTTCACTCTTCCAGCATGGATAACTAGGTGTTATCTACGTATGTAAACATCTATAAGAACTAAACTATTTGGGAACCCTAGATTTTTAGGGCCATGCAAAAACGCATAACGGTTTTTGACCATGTGTTTCTGCATGGGTCTAATAAAATCTACGTGACAAAACCAATTCTCATTTTCACTCTTCCAGCATGGATAACTAGGTGTTATCTACGTATGTAAACATCTATAAGAACTAAACTATTTGGGAACCCTAGATTTTTAGGGCCATGCAAAAACGCATAACGGTTTTTGACCATGTGTTTCTGCATGGGTCTAATAAAATCTACGTGACAAAACCAATTCTCAATTTCACTCTTCCAGCATGGATAACTAGGTGTTATCTACGTATGTAAACATCTATAAGAACTAAACTATTTGGGAACCCTAGATTTTTAGGGCCATGCAAAAACGCATAACGGTTTTTGACCATGTGTTTCTGCATGGGTCTAATAAAATCTACGTGACAAAACCAATTCTCATTTTCACTCTTCCAGCATGGATAACTAGGTGTTATCTACGTATGTAAACATCTATAAGAACTAAACTATTTGGGAACCCTAGATTTTTAGGGCCATGCAAAAACGCATAACGGTTTTTGACCATGTGTTTCTGCATGGGTCTAATAAAATCTACGTGACAAAACCAATTCTCATTTTCACTCTTCCAGCATGGATAACTAGGTGTTATCTACGTATGTAAACATCTATAAGAACTAAACTATTTGGGAACCCTAGATTTTTAGGGCCATGCAAAAACGCATAACGGTTTTTGACCATGTGTTTCTGCATGGGTCTAATAAAATCTACGTGACAAAACCAATTCTCATTTTCACTCTTCCAGCATGGATAACTAGGTGTTATCTACGTATGTAAACATCTATAAGAACTAAACTATTTGGGAACCCTAGATTTTTAGGGCCATGCAAAAACGCATAACGGTTTTTGACCATGTGTTTCTGCATGGGTCTAATAAAATCTACGTGACAAAACCAATTCTCATTTTCACTCTTCCAGCATGGATAACTAGGTGTTATCTACGTATGTAAACATCTATAAGAACTAAACTATTTGGGAACCCTAGATTTTTAGGGCCATGCAAAAACGCATAACGGTTTTTGACCATGTGTTTCTGCATGGGTCTAATAAAATCTACGTGACAAAACCAATTCTCAATTTCACTCTTCCAGCATGGATAACTAGGTGTTATCTACGTATGTAAACATCTATAAGAACTAAACTATTTGGGAACCCTAGATTTTTAGGGCCATGCAAAAACGCATAACGGTTTTTGACCATGTGTTTCTGCATGGGTCTAATAAAATCTACGTGACAAAACCAATTCTCATTTTCACTCTTCCAGCATGGATAACTAGGTGTTATCTACGTATGTAAACATCTATAAGAACTAAACTATTTGGGAACCCTAGATTTTTAGGGCCATGCAAAAACGCATAACGGTTTTTGACCATGTGTTTCTGCATGGGTCTAATAAAATCTACGTGACAAAACCAATTCTCAATTTCACTCTTCCAGCATGGATAACTAGCTGTTATCTACGTATGTAAACATTTGGAAGAAAGAAATTATTAGGGAACCTTAGATTTTTAGGGCCATGCAGAAACGCATAACGGCTTTTTGACCATGCGTTTCTGCATGGGTCTAATAAAATCTACGTGACAAAACCAATTCTCAATTTCACTCTTCCAGCATGGATAACTAGCTGTTATCTACGTATGTAAACATTTGGAAGAAAGAAATTATTAGGGAACCTTAGATTTTTAGGGCCATGCAGAAACGCATAACGGCTTTTTGACCATGCGTTTCTGCATGGGTCTAATAAAATCTACGTGACAAAACCAATTCTCAATTTCACTCTTCCAGCATGGATAACTAGCTGTTATCTACGTATGTAAACATTTGGAAGAAAGAAATTATTAGGGAACCTTAGATTTTTAGGGCCATGCAGAAACGCATAACGGCTTTTTGACCATGCGTTTCTGCATGGGTCTAATAAAATCTACGTGACAAAACCAATTCTCAATTTCACTCTTCCAGCATGGATAACTAGCTGTTATCTACGTATGTAAACATTTGGAAGAAAGAAATTATTAGGGAACCCTAGATTTTTAGGGTCATGCAGAAACGCATAACGGTTTTTGACCATGCGTTTCTGCATGGGTCTGATAATATCTAAGTGACAAAACCAATTCTCAATCTCTCTCTTCCAGCATGGATAACTAGCTGTTATCTACGTATGTAAACATTTGGAAGGAAGAAACTATTTTGGAACCTTAGATTTTTACGGTCATGCAGAAACGAATAGCAGTTTTTTTGACCATGCGTTTCTGCATGGGTCTAATAAAATCTAAATGATAAAACGAATTCTCAATTTCATTCTTCCACTATGGATAACTAGCTGTTATCTACGTATGTAAACATTTGGAAGAAAGAAATTATTTGGGAACCTTAGATTTTTAGGGCCATGCAGAAACGAATAGCAGTTTTTTTGACAATGCGTTTCTGCATTGGTCTAATAAAATCTAAGTGACAAAACCAATTCTCAATCTCTCTCTTCCAGCATGGATAACTACCTCATATCTACGTATGTCAATATTTGAAAGGAAGAAACTATTTTGAAACCTTAGATTTTTACGGTCATGCAGAAACGCGTAACGGTTTTTGACCATGCGTTTCTGCATGGGTCTGATAATATCTAAGTGACAAAACCAATTCTCAATCTCTCTCTTCCAGCATGGATAACTAACTCATATCTACGTGTGTCAATATTTAAAAGGAAGAAACTATTTTGGAACCTTAGATTTTTAGGGTCATGCAGAAACGAATAGCAGTTTTTTGCCCATGCGTTTCTGCATGGGTCTAATAAAATCGAAGCCACAATACCAATTCTCCATGTCTCTCTTCCAGCATGGATAACTACCTCATATCTACGTATGTCAATATTTGAAAGGAAGAAACTATTTTGAAACCTTAGATTTTTACGGTCATGCAGAAACGCATAACGGTTTTTGACCATGCATTTCTGCATGGGTCTGATAATATCTAAGTGACAAAACCAATTCTCAATCTCTCTCTTCCAGCATGGATAACTAACTCATATCTACGTATGTCAATATTTAGAAGGAAGAAACTATTTTGTATCCTTAGATTTTTAGGGCCATGCGGAAACGCATAACGGTTTTTTGACCATGCTTTTCTGCATGGGTCTAATAAAATCTAAGACTCAAAATCAATTCTCAATGTCTCTCTTCCACTATGGATAACCAGGTGTTATCTACGTATGTAAACATTTGGAAGGAAGAAACTATTTTGGAACCTTGGATTTTTAGGGCCATGCAGAAACGCATAACGGCTTTTTGACCATGCGTTTCTGCATGGGTCTAATAAAATCTACGTGACAAAACCAATTCTCAATTTCACTCTTCCAGCATGGATAACTAGGTGTTATCTACGTATGTAAACATCTATAAGAACTAAACTATTTGGGAACCCTAGATTTTTAGGGCCATGCAAAAACGCATAACGGTTTTTGACCATGTGTTTCTGCATGGGTCTAATAAAATCTAAGTGACAAACCCAATTCTCATTTTCACTCTTCCAGCATGGATAACTAGGTGTTATCTACGTATGTAAACATCTATAAGAACTAAACTATTTGGGAACCCTAGATTTTTAGGGCCATGCAAAAACGCATAACGGTTTTTGACCATGTGTTTCTGCATGGGTCTAATAAAATCTACGTGACAAAACCAATTCTCATTTTCACTCTTCCAGCATGGATAACTAGGTGTTATCTACGTATGTAAACATCTATAAGAACTAAACTATTTGGGAACCCTAGATTTTTAGGGCCATGCAAAAACGCATAACGGTTTTTGACCATGTGTTTCTGCATGGGTCTAATAAAATCTAAGTGACAAAACCAATTCTCATTTTCACTCTTCCAGCATGGATAACTAGGTGTTATCTACGTATGTAAACATCTATAAGAACTAAACTATTTGGGAACCCTAGATTTTTAGGGCCATGCAAAAACGCATAACGGTTTTTGACCATGTGTTTCTGCATGGGTCTAATAAAATCTAAGTGACAAACCCAATTCTCATTTTCACTCTTCCAGCATGGATAACTAGGTGTTATCTACGTATGTAAACATCTATAAGAACTAAACTATTTGGGAACCCTAGATTTTTAGGGCCATGCAAAAACGCATAACGGTTTTTGACCATGTGTTTCTGCATGGGTCTAATAAAATCTAAGTGACAAAACCAATTCTCATTTTCACTCTTCCAGCATGGATAACTAGGTGTTATCTACGTATGTAAACATCTATAAGAACTAAACTATTTGGGAACCCTAGATTTTTAGGGCCATGCAAAAACGCATAACGGTTTTTGACCATGTGTTTCTGCATGGGTCTAATAAAATCTAAGTGACAAAACCAATTCTCAATTTCACTCTTCCAGCATGGATAACTAGGTGTTATCTACGTATGTAAACATCTATAAGAACTAAACTATTTGGGAACCCTAGATTTTTAGGGCCATGCAAAAACGCATAACGGTTTTTGACCATGTGTTTCTGCATGGGTCTAATAAAATCTAAGTGACAAAACCAATTCTCATTTTCACTCTTCCAGCATGGATAACTAGGTGTTATCTACGTATGTAAACATCTATAAGAACTAAACTATTTGGGAACCCTAGATTTTTAGGGCCATGCAAAAACGCATAACGGTTTTTGACCATGTGTTTCTGCATGGGTCTAATAAAATCTAAGTGACAAACCCAATTCTCATTTTCACTCTTCCAGCATGGATAACTAGGTGTTATCTACGTATGTAAACATCTATAAGAACTAAACTATTTGGGAACCCTAGATTTTTAGGGCCATGCAAAAACGCATAACGGTTTTTGACCATGTGTTTCTGCATGGGTCTAATAAAATCTACGTGACAAAACCAATTCTCATTTTCACTCTTCCAGCATGGATAACTAGGTGTTATCTACGTATGTAAACATCTATAAGAACTAAACTATTTGGGAACCCTAGATTTTTAGGGCCATGCAAAAACGCATAACGGTTTTTGACCATGTGTTTCTGCATGGGTCTAATAAAATCTAAGTGACAAACCCAATTCTCATTTTCACTCTTCCAGCATGGATAACTAGGTGTTATCTACGTATGTAAACATCTATAAGAACTAAACTATTTGGGAACCCTAGATTTTTAGGGCCATGCAAAAACGCATAACGGTTTTTGACCATGTGTTTCTGCATGGGTCTAATAAAATCTAAGTGACAAACCCAATTCTCAATTTCACTCTTCCAGCATGGATAACTAGGTGTTATCTACGTATGTAAACATCTATAAGAACTAAACTATTTGGGAACCCTAGATTTTTAGGGCCATGCAAAAACGCATAACGGTTTTTGACCATGTGTTTCTGCATGGGTCTAATAAAATCTACGTGACAAAACCAATTCTCATTTTCACTCTTCCAGCATGGATAACTAGGTGTTATCTACGTATGTAAACATCTATAAGAACTAAACTATTTGGGAACCCTAGATTTTTAGGGCCATGCAAAAACGCATAACGGTTTTTGACCATGTGTTTCTGCATGGGTCTAATAAAATCTAAGTGACAAACCCAATTCTCATTTTCACTCTTCCAGCATGGATAACTAGGTGTTATCTACGTATGTAAACATCTATAAGAACTAAACTATTTGGGAACCCTAGATTTTTAGGGCCATGCAAAAACGCATAACGGTTTTTGACCATGTGTTTCTGCATGGGTCTAATAAAATCTAAGTGACAAAACCAATTCTCATTTTCACTCTTCCAGCATGGATAACTAGGTGTTATCTACGTATGTAAACATCTATAAGAACTAAACTATTTGGGAACCCTAGATTTTTAGGGCCATGCAAAAACGCATAACGGTTTTTGACCATGTGTTTCTGCATGGGTCTAATAAAATCTACGTGACAAAACCAATTCTCAATTTCACTCTTCCAGCATGGATAACTAGGTGTTATCTACGTATGTAAACATCTATAAGAACTAAACTATTTGGGAACCCTAGATTTTTAGGGCCATGCAAAAACGCATAACGGTTTTTGACCATGTGTTTCTGCATGGGTCTAATAAAATCTACGTGACAAAACCAATTCTCATTTTCACTCTTCCAGCATGGATAACTAGGTGTTATCTACGTATGTAAACATCTATAAGAACTAAACTATTTGGGAACCCTAGATTTTTAGGGCCATGCAAAAACGCATAACGGTTTTTGACCATGTGTTTCTGCATGGGTCTAATAAAATCTAAGTGACAAAACCAATTCTCATTTTCACTCTTCCAGCATGGATAACTAGGTGTTATCTACGTATGTAAACATCTATAAGAACTAAACTATTTGGGAACCCTAGATTTTTAGGGCCATGCAAAAACGCATAACGGTTTTTGACCATGTGTTTCTGCATGGGTCTAATAAAATCTACGTGACAAAACCAATTCTCATTTTCACTCTTCCAGCATGGATAACTAGGTGTTATCTACGTATGTAAACATCTATAAGAACTAAACTATTTGGGAACCCTAGATTTTTAGGGCCATGCAAAAACGCATAACGGTTTTTGACCATGTGTTTCTGCATGGGTCTAATAAAATCTAAGTGACAAAACCAATTCTCATTTTCACTCTTCCAGCATGGATAACTAGGTGTTATCTACGTATGTAAACATCTATAAGAACTAAACTATTTGGGAACCCTAGATTTTTAGGGCCATGCAAAAACGCATAACGGTTTTTGACCATGTGTTTCTGCATGGGTCTAATAAAATCTACGTGACAAAACCAATTCTCATTTTCACTCTTCCAGCATGGATAACTAGGTGTTATCTACGTATGTAAACATCTATAAGAACTAAACTATTTGGGAACCCTAGATTTTTAGGGCCATGCAAAAACGCATAACGGTTTTTGACCATGTGTTTCTGCATGGGTCTAACAAAATCTACGTGACAAAACCAATTCTCATTTTCACTCTTCCAGCATGGATAACTAGGTGTTATCTACGTATGTAAACATCTATAAGAACTAAACTATTTGGGAACCCTAGATTTTTAGGGCCATGCAAAAACGCATAACGGTTTTTGACCATGTGTTTCTGCATGGGTCTAATAAAATCTACGTGACAAAACCAATTCTCATTTTCACTCTTCCAGCATGGATAACTAGGTGTTATCTACGTATGTAAACATCTATAAGAACTAAACTATTTGGGAACCCTAGATTTTTAGGGCCATGCAAAAACGCATAACGGTTTTTGACCATGTGTTTCTGCATGGGTCTAATAAAATCTACGTGACAAAACCAATTCTCATTTTCACTCTTCCAGCATGGATAACTAGGTGTTATCTACGTATGTAAACATCTATAAGAACTAAACTATTTGGGAACCCTAGATTTTTAGGGCCATGCAAAAACGCATAACGGTTTTTGACCATGTGTTTCTGCATGGGTCTAATAAAATCTAAGTGACAAACCCAATTCTCATTTTCACTCTTCCAGCATGGATAACTTGGTGTTATCTACGTATGTAAACATCTATAAGAACTAAACTATTTGGGAACCCTAGATTTTTAGGGCCATGCAAAAACGCATAACGGTTTTTGACCATGTGTTTCTGCATGGGTCTAATAAAATCTACGTGACAAAACCAATTCTCAATTTCACTCTTCCAGCATGGATAACTAGGTGTTATCTACGTATGTAAACATCTATAAGAACTAAACTATTTGGGAACCCTAGATTTTTAGGGCCATGCAAAAACGCATAACGGTTTTTGACCATGTGTTTCTGCATGGGTCTAATAAAATCTACGTGACAAAACCAATTCTCATTTTCACTCTTCCAGCATGGATAACTAGGTGTTATCTACGTATGTAAACATCTATAAGAACTAAACTATTTGGGAACCCTAGATTTTTAGGGCCATGCAAAAACGCATAACGGTTTTTGACCATGTGTTTCTGCATGGGTCTAATAAAATCTACGTGACAAAACCAATTCTCATTTTCACTCTTCCAGCATGGATAACTAGGTGTTATCTACGTATGTAAACATCTATAAGAACTAAACTATTTGGGAACCCTAGATTTTTAGGGCCATGCAAAAACGCATAACGGTTTTTGACCATGTGTTTCTGCATGGGTCTAATAAAATCTAAGTGACAAACCCAATTCTCATTTTCACTCTTCCAGCATGGATAACTAGGTGTTATCTACGTATGTAAACATCTATAAGAACTAAACTATTTGGGAACCCTAGATTTTTAGGGCCATGCAAAAACGCATAACGGTTTTTGACCATGTGTTTCTGCATGGGTCTAATAAAATCTACGTGACAAAACCAATTCTCAATTTCACTCTTCCAGCATGGATAACTAGGTGTTATCTACGTATGTAAACATCTATAAGAACTAAACTATTTGGGAACCCTAGATTTTTAGGGCCATGCAAAAACGCATAACGGTTTTTGACCATGTGTTTCTGCATGGGTCTAATAAAATCTACGTGACAAAACCAATTCTCATTTTCACTCTTCCAGCATGGATAACTAGGTGTTATCTACGTATGTAAACATCTATAAGAACTAAACTATTTGGGAACCCTAGATTTTTAGGGCCATGCAAAAACGCATAACGGTTTTTGACCATGTGTTTCTGCATGGGTCTAATAAAATCTAAGTGACAAAACCAATTCTCATTTTCACTCTTCCAGCATGGATAACTAGGTGTTATCTACGTATGTAAACATCTATAAGAACTAAACTATTTGGGAACCCTAGATTTTTAGGGCCATGCAAAAACGCATAGCAGTTTTTTTGACAATGCGTTTCTGCATGGGTCTAATAAAATCTAAGTGACAAAACCAATTCTCATTTTCACTCTTCCAGCATGGATAACTAGGTGTTATCTACGTATGTAAACATCTATAAGAACTAAACTATTTGGGAACCCTAGATTTTTAGGGCCATGCAAAAACGCATAACGGTTTTTGACCATGTGTTTCTGCATGGGTCTAATAAAATCTAAGTGACAAAACCAATTCTCATTTTCACTCTTCCAGCATGGATAACTAGGTGTTATCTACGTATGTAAACATCTATAAGAACTAAACTATTTGGGAACCCTAGATTTTTAGGGCCATGCAAAAACGCATAGCAGTTTTTTTGACAATGCGTTTCTGCATGGGTCTAATAAAATCTAAGTGACAAAACCAATTCTCATTTTCACTCTTCCAGCATGGATAACTAGGTGTTATCTACGTATGTAAACATCTATAAGAACTAAACTATTTGGGAACCCTAGATTTTTAGGGCCATGCAAAAACGCATAGCAGTTTTTTTGACAATGCGTTTCTGCATGGGTCTAATAAAATCTAAGTGACAAAACCAATTCTCAATCTCTCTCTTCCAGCATGGATAACTAAGTGTTATCTACGTATGTAAACATCTATAAGAACTAAACTATTTGGGAACCCTAGATTTTTAGGGCCATGCAAAAACGCATAACGGTTTTTGACCATGTGTTTCTGCATGGGTCTAATAAAATCTAAGTGACAAAACCAATTCTCATTTTCACTCTTCCAGCATGGATAACTAGGTGTTATCTACGTATGTAAACATCTATAAGAACTAAACTATTTGGGAACCCTAGATTTTTAGGGCCATGCAAAAACGCATAACGGTTTTTGACCATGTGTTTCTGCATGGGTCTAATAAAATCTACGTGACAAAACCAATTCTCAATTTCACTCTTCCAGCATGGATAACTAGGTGTTATCTACGTATGTAAACATCTATAAGAACTAAACTATTTGGGAACCCTAGATTTTTAGGGCCATGCAAAAACGCATAACGGTTTTTGACCATGTGTTTCTGCATGGGTCTAATAAAATCTACGTGACAAAACCAATTCTCAATTTCACTCTTCCAGCATGGATAACTAGGTGTTATCTACGTATGTAAACATCTATAAGAACTAAACTATTTGGGAACCCTAGATTTTTAGGGCCATGCAAAAACGCATAACGGTTTTTGACCATGTGTTTCTGCATGGGTCTAATAAAATCTAAGTGACAAACCCAATTCTCATTTTCACTCTTCCAGCATGGATAACTAGGTGTTATCTACGTATGTAAACATCTATAAGAACTAAACTATTTGGGAACCCTAGATTTTTAGGGCCATGCAAAAACGCATAACGGTTTTTGACCATGTGTTTCTGCATGGGTCTAATAAAATCTACGTGACAAAACCAATTCTCAATTTCACTCTTCCAGCATGGATAACTAGGTGTTATCTACGTATGTAAACATCTATAAGAACTAAACTATTTGGGAACCCTAGATTTTTAGGGCCATGCAAAAACGCATAACGGTTTTTGACCATGTGTTTCTGCATGGGTCTAATAAAATCTACGTGACAAAACCAATTCTCATTTTCACTCTTCCAGCATGGATAACTAGGTGTTATCTACGTATGTAAACATCTATAAGAACTAAACTATTTGGGAACCCTAGATTTTTAGGGCCATGCAAAAACGCATAACGGTTTTTGACCATGTGTTTCTGCATGGGTCTAATAAAATCTACGTGACAAAACCAATTCTCAATTTCACTCTTCCAGCATGGATAACTAGGTGTTATCTACGTATGTAAACATCTATAAGACTAAACTATTTGGGAACCCTAGATTTTTAGGGCCATGCAAAAACGCATAACGGTTTTTGACCATGTGTTTCTGCATGGGTCTAATAAAATCTACGTGACAAAACCAATTCTCATTTTCACTCTTCCAGCATGGATAACTAGGTGTTATCTACGTATGTAAACATCTATAAGAACTAAACTATTTGGGAACCCTAGATTTTTAGGGCCATGCAAAAACGCATAACGGTTTTTGACCATGTGTTTCTGCATGGGTCTAATAAAATCTACGTGACAAAACCAATTCTCATTTTCACTCTTCCAGCATGGATAACTAGGTGTTATCTACGTATGTAAACATCTATAAGAACTAAACTATTTGGGAACCCTAGATTTTTAGGGCCATGCAAAAACGCATAACGGTTTTTGACCATGTGTTTCTGCATGGGTCTAATAAAATCTAAGTGACAAACCCAATTCTCATTTTCACTCTTCCAGCATGGATAACTAGGTGTTATCTACGTATGTAAACATCTATAAGAACTAAACTATTTGGGAACCCTAGATTTTTAGGGCCATGCAAAAACGCATAACGGTTTTTGACCATGTGTTTCTGCATGGGTCTAATAAAATCTACGTGACAAAACCAATTCTCATTTTCACTCTTCCAGCATGGATAACTAGGTGTTATCTACGTATGTAAACATCTATAAGAACTAAACTATTTGGGAACCCTAGATTTTTAGGGCCATGCAGAAACGCATAACGGTTTTTGACCATGTGTTTCTGCATGGGTCTAATAAAATCTACGTGACAAAACCAATTCTCATTTTCACTCTTCCAGCATGGATAACTAGGTGTTATCTACGTATGTAAACATCTATAAGAACTAAACTATTTGGGAACCCTAGATTTTTAGGGCCATGCAAAAACGCATAACGGTTTTTGACGATGTGTTTCTGCATGGGTCTAATAAAATCTACGTGACAAAACCAATTCTCATTTTCACTCTTCCAGCATGGATAACTAGGTGTTATCTACGTATGTAAACATCTATAAGAACTAAACTATTTGGGAACCCTAGATTTTTAGGGCCATGCAAAAACGCATAACGGTTTTTGACCATGTGTTTCTGCATGGGTCTAATAAAATCTACGTGACAAAACCAATTCTCATTTTCACTCTTCCAGCATGGATAACTAGGTGTTATCTACGTATGTAAACATCTATAAGAACTAAACTATTTGGGAACCCTAGATTTTTAGGGCCATGCAAAAACGCATAACGGTTTTTGACCATGTGTTTCTGCATGGGTCTAATAAAATCTACGTGACAAAACCAATTCTCATTTTCACTCTTCCAGCATGGATAACTAGGTGTTATCTACGTATGTAAACATCTATAAGAACTAAACTATTTGGGAACCCTAGACTTTTAGGGCCATGCAAAAACGCATAACGGTTTTTGACCATGTGTTTCTGCATGGGTCTAATAAAATCTACGTGACAAAACCAATTCTCATTTTCACTCTTCCAGCATGGATAACTAGGTGTTATCTACGTATGTAAACATCTATAAGAACTAAACTATTTGGGAACCCTAGATTTTTAGGGCCATGCAAAAACGCATAACGGTTTTTGACCATGTGTTTCTGCATGGGTCTAATAAAATCTACGTGACAAAACCAATTCTCAATTTCACTCTTCCAGCATGGATAACTAGCTGTTATCTACGTATGTAAACATTTGGAAGAAAGAAATTATTAGGGAACCTTAGATTTTTAGGGCCATGCAGAAACGCATAACGGCTTTTTGACCATGCGTTTCTGCATGGGTCTAATAAAATCTACGTGACAAAACCAATTCTCAATTTCACTCTTCCAGCATGGATAACTAGCTGTTATCTACGTATGTAAACATTTGGAAGAAAGAAATTATTAGGGAACCTTAGATTTTTAGGGCCATGCAGAAACGCATAACGGCTTTTTGACCATGCGTTTCTGCATGGGTCTAATAAAATCTACGTGACAAAACCAATTCTCAATTTCACTCTTCCAGCATGGATAACTAGCTGTTATCTACGTATGTAAACATTTGGAAGAAAGAAATTATTAGGGAACCTTAGATTTTTAGGGCCATGCAGAAACGCATAACGGCTTTTTGACCATGCGTTTCTGCATGGGTCTAATAAAATCTACGTGACAAAACCAATTCTCAATTTCACTCTTCCAGCATGGATAACTAGCTGTTATCTACGTATGTAAACATTTGGAAGAAAGAAATTATTAGGGAACCCTAGATTTTTAGGGTCATGCAGAAACGCATAACGGTTTTTGACCATGCGTTTCTGCATGGGTCTGATAATATCTAAGTGACAAAACCAATTCTCAATCTCTCTCTTCCAGCATGGATAACTAGCTGTTATCTACGTATGTAAACATTTGGAAGGAAGAAACTATTTTGGAACCTTAGATTTTTACGGTCATGCAGAAACGAATAGCAGTTTTTTTTGACCATGCGTTTCTGCATGGGTCTAATAAAATCTAAATGATAAAACGAATTCTCAATTTCATTCTTCCACTATGGATAACTAGCTGTTATCTACGTATGTAAACATTTGGAAGAAAGAAATTATTTGGGAACCTTAGATTTTTAGGGCCATGCAGAAACGAATAGCAGTTTTTTTGACAATGCGTTTCTGCATTGGTCTAATAAAATCTAAGTGACAAAACCAATTCTCAATCTCTCTCTTCCAGCATGGATAACTACCTCATATCTACGTATGTCAATATTTGAAAGGAAGAAACTATTTTGAAACCTTAGATTTTTACGGTCATGCAGAAACGCGTAACGGTTTTTGACCATGCGTTTCTGCATGGGTCTGATAATATCTAAGTGACAAAACCAATTCTCAATCTCTCTCTTCCAGCATGGATAACTAACTCATATCTACGTGTGTCAATATTTAAAAGGAAGAAACTATTTTGGAACCTTAGATTTTTAGGGTCATGCAGAAACGAATAGCAGTTTTTTGCCCATGCGTTTCTGCATGGGTCTAATAAAATCGAAGCCACAATACCAATTCTCCATGTCTCTCTTCCAGCATGGATAACTACCTCATATCTACGTATGTCAATATTTGAAAGGAAGAAACTATTTTGAAACCTTAGATTTTTACGGTCATGCAGAAACGCATAACGGTTTTTTTGACCATGCGTTTCTGCATGGATCTAATAAAATCTAAATGATAAAACGAATTCTCAATTTCATTCTTCCACTATGGATAACTAGCTGTTATCTACGTATGTAAACATTTGGAAGGAAGAAACTATTTTGGAACCTTAGATTTTTACGGTCATGCAGAAACGAATAGCAGTTTTTTTTGACCATGCGTTTCTGCATGGGTCTAATAAAATCTAAATGATAAAACGAATTCTCAATTTCATTCTTCCACTATGGATAACTAGCTGTTATCTACGTATGTAAACATTTGGAAGGAAGAAACTATTTTGGAACCTTAGATTTTTACGGTCATGCAGAAACGAATAGCAGTTTTTTTGACCATGCGTTTCTGCATGGATCTAATAAAATCTAAATGATAAAACGAATTCTCAATTTCATTCTTCCACTATGGATAACTAGCTGTTATCTACGTATGTAAACATTTGGAAGGAAGAAACTATTTTGGAACCTTAGATTTTTAGGGCCATGCAGAAACGCATAACGGTTTTTTGACCATGCGTTTCTGCATGGGTCTAATAAAATCTAAGACTCAAAATCAATTCTCAATGTCTCTCTTCCACTATGGATAACCAGGTGTTATCTACGTATGTAAACATTTGGAAGGAAGAAACTATTTTGGAACCTTGGATTTTTAGGGCCATGCAGAAGCGCATAACGGCTTTTTGACCATGCGTTTCTGCATGGGTCTAATAAAATCTAAGACTCAAAATCAATTCTCAATGTCTCTCTTCCACTATGGATAACCAGGTGTTATCTACGTATGTAAACATTTGGAAGGAAGAAACTATTTTGGAACCTTGGATTTTTAGGGCCATGCAGAAACGCATAACGGTTCTTTGACCATGTGTTTCTGCATGGGTCTAATAAAATCTACGTGACAAAACCAATTCTCATTTTCACTCTTCCAGCATGGATAACTAGGTGTTATCTACGTATGTAAACATCTATAAGAACTAAACTATTTGGGAACCCTAGATTTTTAGGGCCATGCAAAAACGCATAACGGTTTTTGACCATGTGTTTCTGCATGGGTCTAATAAAATCTACGTGACAAAACCAATTCTCATTTTCACTCTTCCAGCATGGATAACTAGGTGTTATCTACGTATGTAAACATCTATAAGAACTAAACTATTTGGGAACCCTAGATTTTTAGGGCCATGCAAAAACGCATAACGGTTTTTGACCATGTGTTTCTGCATGGGTCTAATAAAATCTACGTGACAAAACCAATTCTCATTTTCACTCTTCCAGCATGGATAACTAGGTGTTATCTACGTATGTAAACATCTATAAGAACTAAACTATTTGGGAACCCTAGATTTTTAGGGCCATGCAAAAACGCATAACGGTTTTTGACCATGTGTTTCTGCATGGGTCTAATAAAATCTACGTGACAAAACCAATTCTCAATTTCACTCTTCCAGCATGGATAACTAGCTGTTATCTACGTATGTAAACATTTGGAAGAAAGAAATTATTAGGGAACCTTAGATTTTTAGGGCCATGCAGAAACGCATAACGGCTTTTTGACCATGCGTTTCTGCATGGGTCTAATAAAATCTACGTGACAAAACCAATTCTCAATTTCACTCTTCCAGCATGGATAACTAGCTGTTATCTACGTATGTAAACATTTGGAAGAAAGAAATTATTAGGGAACCTTAGATTTTTAGGGCCATGCAGAAACGCATAACGGCTTTTTGACCATGCGTTTCTGCATGGGTCTAATAAAATCTACGTGACAAAACCAATTCTCAATTTCACTCTTCCAGCATGGATAACTAGCTGTTATCTACGTATGTAAACATTTGGAAGAAAGAAATTATTAGGGAACCTTAGATTTTTAGGGCCATGCAGAAACGCATAACGGCTTTTTGACCATGCGTTTCTGCATGGGTCTAATAAAATCTACGTGACAAAACCAATTCTCAATTTCACTCTTCCAGCATGGATAACTAGCTGTTATCTACGTATGTAAACATTTGGAAGAAAGAAATTATTAGGGAACCCTAGATTTTTAGGGTCATGCAGAAACGCATAACGGTTTTTGACCATGCGTTTCTGCATGGGTCTGATAATATCTAAGTGACAAAACCAATTCTCAATCTCTCTCTTCCAGCATGGATAACTAGCTGTTATCTACGTATGTAAACATTTGGAAGGAAGAAACTATTTTGGAACCTTAGATTTTTACGGTCATGCAGAAACGAATAGCAGTTTTTTTTGACCATGCGTTTCTGCATGGGTCTAATAAAATCTAAATGATAAAACGAATTCTCAATTTCATTCTTCCACTATGGATAACTAGCTGTTATCTACGTATGTAAACATTTGGAAGAAAGAAATTATTTGGGAACCTTAGATTTTTAGGGCCATGCAGAAACGAATAGCAGTTTTTTTGACAATGCGTTTCTGCATTGGTCTAATAAAATCTAAGTGACAAAACCAATTCTCAATCTCTCTCTTCCAGCATGGATAACTACCTCATATCTACGTATGTCAATATTTGAAAGGAAGAAACTATTTTGAAACCTTAGATTTTTACGGTCATGCAGAAACGCGTAACGGTTTTTGACCATGCGTTTCTGCATGGGTCTGATAATATCTAAGTGACAAAACCAATTCTCAATCTCTCTCTTCCAGCATGGATAACTAACTCATATCTACGTGTGTCAATATTTAAAAGGAAGAAACTATTTTGGAACCTTAGATTTTTAGGGTCATGCAGAAACGAATAGCAGTTTTTTGCCCATGCGTTTCTGCATGGGTCTAATAAAATCGAAGCCACAATACCAATTCTCCATGTCTCTCTTCCAGCATGGATAACTACCTCATATCTACGTATGTCAATATTTGAAAGGAAGAAACTATTTTGAAACCTTAGATTTTTACGGTCATGAAGAAACGCATAACGGTTTTTTTGACCATGCGTTTCTGCATGGATCTAATAAAATCTAAATGATAAAACGAATTCTCAATTTCATTCTTCCACTATGGATAACTAGCTGTTATCTACGTATGTAAACATTTGGAAGGAAGAAACTATTTTGGAACCTTAGATTTTTACGGTCATGCAGAAACGAATAGCAGTTTTTTTTGACCATGCGTTTCTGCATGGGTCTAATAAAATCTAAATGATAAAACGAATTCTCAATTTCATTCTTCCACTATGGATAACTAGCTGTTATCTACGTATGTAAACATTTGGAAGGAAGAAACTATTTTGGAACCTTAGATTTTTACGGTCATGCAGAAACGAATAGCAGTTTTTTTGACCATGCGTTTCTGCATGGATCTAATAAAATCTAAATGATAAAACGAATTCTCAATTTCATTCTTCCACTATGGATAACTAGCTGTTATCTACGTATGTAAACATTTGGAAGGAAGAAACTATTTTGGAACCTTAGATTTTTAGGGCCATGCAGAAACGCATAACGGTTTTTTGACCATGCGTTTCTGCATGGGTCTAATAAAATCTAAGACTCAAAATCAATTCTCAATGTCTCTCTTCCACTATGGATAACCAGGTGTTATCTACGTATGTAAACATTTGGAAGGAAGAAACTATTTTGGAACCTTGGATTTTTAGGGCCATGCAGAAGCGCATAACGGCTTTTTGACCATGCGTTTCTGCATGGGTCTAATAAAATCTAAGACTCAAAATCAATTCTCAATGTCTCTCTTCCACTATGGATAACCAGGTGTTATCTACGTATGTAAACATTTGGAAGGAAGAAACTATTTTGGAACCTTGGATTTTTAGGGCCATGCAGAAACGCATAACGGTTCTTTGACCATGTGTTTCTGCATGGGTCTAATAAAATCTACGTGACAAAACCAATTCTCATTTTCACTCTTCCAGCATGGATAACTAGGTGTTATCTACGTATGTAAACATCTATAAGAACTAAACTATTTGGGAACCCTAGATTTTTAGGGCCATGCAAAAACGCATAACGGTTTTTGACCATGTGTTTCTGCATGGGTCTAATAAAATCTACGTGACAAAACCAATTCTCAATTTCACTCTTCCAGCATGGATAACTAGGTGTTATCTACGTATGTAAACATCTATAAGAACTAAACTATTTGGGAACCCTAGATTTTTAGGGCCATGCAAAAACGCATAACGGTTTTTGACCATGTGTTTCTGCATGGGTCTAATAAAATCTACGTGACAAAACCAATTCTCATTTTCACTCTTCCAGCATGGATAACTAGGTGTTATCTACGTATGTAAACATCTATAAGAACTAAACTATTTGGGAACCCTAGATTTTTAGGGCCATGCAAAAACGCATAACGGTTTTTGACCATGTGTTTCTGCATGGGTCTAATAAAATCTACGTGACAAAACCAATTCTCATTTTCACTCTTCCAGCATGGATAACTAGGTGTTATCTACGTATGTAAACATCTATAAGAACTAAACTATTTGGGAACCCTAGATTTTTAGGGCCATGCAAAAACGCATAACGGTTTTTGACCATGTGTTTCTGCATGGGTCTAATAAAATCTACGTGACAAAACCAATTCTCAATTTCACTCTTCCAGCATGGATAACTAGGTGTTATCTACGTATGTAAACATCTATAAGAACTAAACTATTTGGGAACCCTAGATTTTTAGGGCCATGCAAAAACGCATAACGGTTTTTGACCATGTGTTTCTGCATGGGTCTAATAAAATCTACGTGACAAAACCAATTCTCATTTTCACTCTTCCAGCATGGATAACTAGGTGTTATCTACGTATGTAAACATCTATAAGAACTAAACTATTTGGGAACCCTAGATTTTTAGGGCCATGCAAAAACGCATAACGGTTTTTGACCATGTGTTTCTGCATGGGTCTAATAAAATCTACGTGACAAAACCAATTCTCATTTTCACTCTTCCAGCATGGATAACTAGGTGTTATCTACGTATGTAAACATCTATAAGAACTAAACTATTTGGGAACCCTAGATTTTTAGGGCCATGCAAAAACGCATAACGGTTTTTGACCATGTGTTTCTGCATGGGTCTAATAAAATCTACGTGACAAAACCAATTCTCAATTTCACTCTTCCAGCATGGATAACTAGCTGTTATCTACGTATGTAAACATTTGGAAGAAAGAAATTATTAGGGAACCTTAGATTTTTAGGGCCATGCAGAAACGCATAACGGCTTTTTGACCATGCGTTTCTGCATGGGTCTAATAAAATCTACGTGACAAAACCAATTCTCAATTTCACTCTTCCAGCATGGATAACTAGCTGTTATCTACGTATGTAAACATTTGGAAGAAAGAAATTATTAGGGAACCTTAGATTTTTAGGGCCATGCAGAAACGCATAACGGCTTTTTGACCATGCGTTTCTGCATGGGTCTAATAAAATCTACGTGACAAAACCAATTCTCAATTTCACTCTTCCAGCATGGATAACTAGCTGTTATCTACGTATGTAAACATTTGGAAGAAAGAAATTATTAGGGAACCTTAGATTTTTAGGGCCATGCAGAAACGCATAACGGCTTTTTGACCATGCGTTTCTGCATGGGTCTGATAATATCTAAGTGACAAAACCAATTCTCAATCTCTCTCTTCCAGCATGGATAACTAGCTGTTATCTACGTATGTAAACATTTGGAAGGAAGAAACTATTTTGGAACCTTAGATTTTTACGGTCATGCAGAAACGAATAGCAGTTTTTTTTGACCATGCGTTTCTGCATGGGTCTAATAAAATCTAAATGATAAAACGAATTCTCAATTTCATTCTTCCACTATGGATAACTAGCTGTTATCTACGTATGTAAACATTTGGAAGAAAGAAATTATTTGGGAACCTTAGATTTTTAGGGCCATGCAGAAACGAATAGCAGTTTTTTTGACAATGCGTTTCTGCATTGGTCTAATAAAATCTAAGTGACAAAACCAATTCTCAATCTCTCTCTTCCAGCATGGATAACTACCTCATATCTACGTATGTCAATATTTGAAAGGAAGAAACTATTTTGAAACCTTAGATTTTTACGGTCATGCAGAAACGCGTAACGGTTTTTGACCATGCGTTTCTGCATGGGTCTGATAATATCTAAGTGACAAAACCAATTCTCAATCTCTCTCTTCCAGCATGGATAACTAACTCATATCTACGTGTGTCAATATTTAAAAGGAAGAAACTATTTTGGAACCTTAGATTTTTAGGGTCATGCAGAAACGAATAGCAGTTTTTTGCCCATGCGTTTCTGCATGGGTCTAATAAAATCGAAGCCACAATACCAATTCTCCATGTCTCTCTTCCAGCATGGATAACTACCTCATATCTACGTATGTCAATATTTGAAAGGAAGAAACTATTTTGAAACCTTAGATTTTTACGGTCATGCAGAAACGCATAACGGTTTTTTTGACCATGCGTTTCTGCATGGATCTAATAAAATCTAAATGATAAAACGAATTCTCAATTTCATTCTTCCACTATGGATAACTAGCTGTTATCTACGTATGTAAACATTTGGAAGGAAGAAACTATTTTGGAACCTTAGATTTTTATTGTCATGCAGAAACGAATAGCAGTTTTTTTTGACCATGCGTTTCTGCATGGGTCTAATAAAATCTAAATGATAAAACGAATTCTCAATTTCATTCTTCCACTATGGATAACTAGCTGTTATCTACGTATGTAAACATTTGGAAGGAAGAAACTATTTTGGAACCTTAGATTTTTACGGTCATGCAGAAACGAATAGCAGTTTTTTTGACCATGCGTTTCTGCATGGATCTAATAAAATCTAAATGATAAAACGAATTCTCAATTTCATTCTTCCACTATGGATAACTAGCTGTTATCTACGTATGTAAACATTTGGAAGGAAGAAACTATTTTGGAACCTTAGATTTTTAGGGCCATGCAGAAACGCATAACGGTTTTTTGACCATGCGTTTCTGCATGGGTCTAATAAAATCTAAGACTCAAAATCAATTCTCAATGTCTCTCTTCCACTATGGATAACCAGGTGTTATCTACGTATGTAAACATTTGGAAGGAAGAAACTATTTTGGAACCTTGGATTTTTAGGGCCATGCAGAAGCGCATAACGGCTTTTTGACCATGCGTTTCTGCATGGGTCTAATAAAATCTAAGACTCAAAATCAATTCTCAATGTCTCTCTTCCACTATGGATAACCAGGTGTTATCTACGTATGTAAACATTTGGAAGGAAGAAACTATTTTGGAACCTTGGATTTTTAGGGCCATGCAGAAACGCATAACGGTTCTTTGACCATGTGTTTCTGCATGGGTCTAATAAAATCTACGTGACAAAACCAATTCTCATTTTCACTCTTCCAGCATGGATAACTAGGTGTTATCTACGTATGTAAACATCTATAAGAACTAAACTATTTGGGAACCCTAGATTTTTAGGGCCATGCAAAAACGCATAACGGTTTTTGACCATGTGTTTCTGCATGGGTCTAATAAAATCTACGTGACAAAACCAATTCTCATTTTCACTCTTCCAGCATGGATAACTAGGTGTTATCTACGTATGTAAACATCTATAAGAACTAAACTATTTGGGAACCCTAGATTTTTAGGGCCATGCAAAAACGCATAACGGTTTTTGACCATGTGTTTCTGCATGGGTCTAATAAAATCTACGTGACAAAACCAATTCTCATTTTCACTCTTCCAGCATGGATAACTAGGTGTTATCTACGTATGTAAACATCTATAAGAACTAAACTATTTGGGAACCCTAGATTTTTAGGGCCATGCAAAAACGCATAACGGTTTTTGACCATGTGTTTCTGCATGGGTCTAATAAAATCTACGTGACAAAACCAATTCTCAATTTCACTCTTCCAGCATGGATAACTAGGTGTTATCTACGTATGTAAACATCTATAAGAACTAAACTATTTGGGAACCCTAGATTTTTAGGGCCATGCAAAAACGCATAACGGTTTTTGACCATGTGTTTCTGCATGGGTCTAATAAAATCTACGTGACAAAACCAATTCTCATTTTCACTCTTCCAGCATGGATAACTAGGTGTTATCTACGTATGTAAACATCTATAAGAACTAAACTATTTGGGAACCCTAGATTTTTAGGGCCATGCAAAAACGCATAACGGTTTTTGACCATGTGTTTCTGCATGGGTCTAATAAAATCTACGTGACAAAACCAATTCTCATTTTCACTCTTCCAGCATGGATAACTAGGTGTTATCTACGTATGTAAACATCTATAAGAACTAAACTATTTGGGAACCCTAGATTTTTAGGGCCATGCAAAAACGCATAACGGTTTTTGACCATGTGTTTCTGCATGGGTCTAATAAAATCTACGTGACAAAACCAATTCTCAATTTCACTCTTCCAGCATGGATAACTAGCTGTTATCTACGTATGTAAACATTTGGAAGAAAGAAATTATTAGGGAACCTTAGATTTTTAGGGCCATGCAGAAACGCATAACGGCTTTTTGACCATGCGTTTCTGCATGGGTCTAATAAAATCTACGTGACAAAACCAATTCTCAATTTCACTCTTCCAGCATGGATAACTAGCTGTTATCTACGTATGTAAACATTTGGAAGAAAGAAATTATTAGGGAACCTTAGATTTTTAGGGCCATGCAGAAACGCATAACGGCTTTTTGACCATGCGTTTCTGCATGGGTCTAATAAAATCTACGTGACAAAACCAATTCTCAATTTCACTCTTCCAGCATGGATAACTAGCTGTTATCTACGTATGTAAACATTTGGAAGAAAGAAATTATTAGGGAACCTTAGATTTTTAGGGCCATGCAGAAACGCATAACGGCTTTTTGACCATGCGTTTCTGCATGGGTCTAATAAAATCTACGTGACAAAACCAATTCTCAATTTCACTCTTCCAGCATGGATAACTAGCTGTTATCTACGTATGTAAACATTTGGAAGAAAGAAATTATTAGGGAACCCTAGATTTTTAGGGTCATGCAGAAACGCATAACGGTTTTTGACCATGCGTTTCTGCATGGGTCTGATAATATCTAAGTGACAAAACCAATTCTCAATCTCTCTCTTCCAGCATGGATAACTAGCTGTTATCTACGTATGTAAACATTTGGAAGGAAGAAACTATTTTGGAACCTTAGATTTTTACGGTCATGCAGAAACGAATAGCAGTTTTTTTGACCATGCGTTTCTGCATGGGTCTAATAAAATCTAAATGATAAAACGAATTCTCAATTTCATTCTTCCACTATGGATAACTAGCTGTTATCTACGTATGTAAACATTTGGAAGAAAGAAATTATTTGGGAACCTTAGATTTTTAGGGCCATGCAGAAACGAATAGCAGTTTTTTTGACCATGCGTTTCTGCATTGGTCTAATAAAATCTAAGTGACAAAACCAATTCTCAATCTCTCTCTTCCAGCATGGATAACTACCTCATATCTACGTATGTCAATATTTGAAAGGAAGAAACTATTTTGAAACCTTAGATTTTTACGGTCATGCAGAAACGCGTAACGGTTTTTGACCATGCGTTTCTGCATGGGTCTGATAATATCTAAGTGACAAAACCAATTCTCAATCTCTCTCTTCCAGCATGGATAACTAACTCATATCTACGTGTGTCAATATTTAAAAGGAAGAAACTATTTTGGAACCTTAGATTTTTAGGGTCATGCAGAAACGAATAGCAGTTTTTTGCCCATGCGTTTCTGCATGGGTCTAATAAAATCGAAGCCACAATACCAATTCTCCATGTCTCTCTTCCAGCATGGATAACTACCTCATATCTACGTATGTCAATATTTGAAAGGAAGAAACTATTTTGAAACCTTAGATTTTTACGGTCATGCAGAAACGCATAACGGTTTTTTTGACCATGCGTTTCTGCATGGATCTAATAAAATCTAAATGATAAAACGAATTCTCAATTTCATTCTTCCACTATGGATAACTAGCTGTTATCTACGTATGTAAACATTTGGAAGGAAGAAACTATTTTGGAACCTTAGATTTTTACGGTCATGCAGAAACGAATAGCAGTTTTTTTTGACCATGCGTTTCTGCATGGGTCTAATAAAATCTAAATGATAAAACGAATTCTCAATTTCATTCTTCCACTATGGATAACTAGCTGTTATCTACGTATGTAAACATTTGGAAGGAAGAAACTATTTTGGAACCTTAGATTTTTACGGTCATGCAGAAACGAATAGCAGTTTTTTTGACCATGCGTTTCTGCATGGATCTAATAAAATCTAAATGATAAAACGAATTCTCAATTTCATTCTTCCACTATGGATAACTAGCTGTTATCTACGTATGTAAACATTTGGAAGGAAGAAACTATTTTGGAACCTTAGATTTTTAGGGCCATGCAGAAACGCATAACGGTTTTTTGACCATGCGTTTCTGCATGGGTCTAATAAAATCTAAGACTCAAAATCAATTCTCAATGTCTCTCTTCCACTATGGATAACCAGGTGTTATCTACGTATGTAAACATTTGGAAGGAAGAAACTATTTTGGAACCTTGGATTTTTAGGGCCATGCAGAAGCGCATAACGGCTTTTTGACCATGCGTTTCTGCATGGGTCTAATAAAATCTAAGACTCAAAATCAATTCTCAATGTCTCTCTTCCACTATGGATAACCAGGTGTTATCTACGTATGTAAACATTTGGAAGGAAGAAACTATTTTGGAACCTTGGATTTTTAGGGCCATGCAGAAACGCATAACGGTTCTTTGACCATGTGTTTCTGCATGGGTCTAATAAAATCTACGTGACAAAACCAATTCTCATTTTCACTCTTCCAGCATGGATAACTAGGTGTTATCTACGTATGTAAACATCTATAAGAACTAAACTATTTGGGAACCCTAGATTTTTAGGGCCATGCAAAAACGCATAACGGTTTTTGACCATGTGTTTCTGCATGGGTCTAATAAAATCTACGTGACAAAACCAATTCTCATTTTCACTCTTCCAGCATGGATAACTAGGTGTTATCTACGTATGTAAACATCTATAAGAACTAAACTATTTGGGAACCCTAGATTTTTAGGGCCATGCAAAAACGCATAACGGTTTTTGACCATGTGTTTCTGCATGGGTCTAATAAAATCTACGTGACAAAACCAATTCTCATTTTCACTCTTCCAGCATGGATAACTAGGTGTTATCTACGTATGTAAACATCTATAAGAACTAAACTATTTGGGAACCCTAGATTTTTAGGGCCATGCAAAAACGCATAACGGTTTTTGACCATGTGTTTCTGCATGGGTCTAATAAAATCTACGTGACAAAACCAATTCTCAATTTCACTCTTCCAGCATGGATAACTAGGTGTTATCTACGTATGTAAACATCTATAAGAACTAAACTATTTGGGAACCCTAGATTTTTAGGGCCATGCAAAAACGCATAACGGTTTTTGACCATGTGTTTCTGCATGGGTCTAATAAAATCTACGTGACAAAACCAATTCTCATTTTCACTCTTCCAGCATGGATAACTTGGTGTTATCTACGTATGTAAACATCTATAAGAACTAAACTATTTGGGAACCCTAGATTTTTAGGGCCATGCAAAAACGCATAACGGTTTTTGACCATGTGTTTCTGCATGGGTCTAATAAAATCTACGTGACAAAACCAATTCTCATTTTCACTCTTCCAGCATGGATAACTAGGTGTTATCTACGTATGTAAACATCTATAAGAACTAAACTATTTGGGAACCCTAGATTTTTAGGGCCATGCAAAAACGCATAACGGTTTTTGACCATGTGTTTCTGCATGGGTCTAATAAAATCTACGTGACAAAACCAATTCTCATTTTCACTCTTCCAGCATGGATAACTAGGTGTTATCTACGTATGTAAACATCTATAAGAACTAAACTATTTGGGAACCCTAGATTTTTAGGGCCATGCAAAAACGCATAACGGTTTTTGACCATGTGTTTCTGCATGGGTCTAATAAAATCTACGTGACAAAACCAATTCTCATTTTCACTCTTCCAGCATGGATAACTAGGTGTTATCTACGTATGTAAACATCTATAAGAACTAAACTATTTGGGAACCCTAGATTTTTAGGGCCATGCAAAAACGCATAACGGTTTTTGACCATGTGTTTCTGCATGGGTCTAATAAAATCTAAGTGACAAACCCAATTCTCATTTTCACTCTTCCAGCATGGATAACTAGGTGTTATCTACGTATGTAAACATCTATAAGAACTAAACTATTTGGGAACCCTAGATTTTTAGGGCCATGCAAAAACGCATAACGGTTTTTGACCATGTGTTTCTGCATGGGTCTAATAAAATCTACGTGACAAAACCAATTCTCATTTTCACTCTTCCAGCATGGATAACTAGGTGTTATCTACGTATGTAAACATCTATAAGAACTAAACTATTTGGGAACCCTAGATTTTTAGGGCCATGCAAAAACGCATAACGGTTTTTGACCATGTGTTTCTGCATGGGTCTAATAAAATCTACGTGACAAAACCAATTCTCATTTTCACTCTTCCAGCATGGATAACTAGGTGTTATCTACGTATGTAAACATCTATAAGAACTAAACTATTTGGGAACCCTAGATTTTTAGGGCCATGCAAAAACGCATAACGGTTTTTGACCATGTGTTTCTGCATGGGTCTAATAAAATCTACGTGACAAAACCAATTCTCAATTTCACTCTTCCAGCATGGATAACTAGCTGTTATCTACGTATGTAAACATTTGGAAGAAAGAAATTATTAGGGAACCTTAGATTTTTAGGGCCATGCAGAAACGCATAACGGCTTTTTGACCATGCGTTTCTGCATGGGTCTAATAAAATCTACGTGACAAAACCAATTCTCAATTTCACTCTTCCAGCATGGATAACTAGCTGTTATCTACGTATGTAAACATTTGGAAGAAAGAAATTATTAGGGAACCTTAGATTTTTAGGGCCATGCAGAAACGCATAACGGCTTTTTGACCATGCGTTTCTGCATGGGTCTAATAAAATCTACGTGACAAAACCAATTCTCAATTTCACTCTTCCAGCATGGATAACTAGCTGTTATCTACGTATGTAAACATTTGGAAGAAAGAAATTATTAGGGAACCTTAGATTT
Source organism: Aurelia sp. 3 sensu Dawson et al. (2005) (assembly GCA_964020215.1). Classification (NCBI taxonomy): domain Eukaryota; kingdom Metazoa; phylum Cnidaria; class Scyphozoa; order Semaeostomeae; family Ulmaridae; genus Aurelia; species Aurelia sp. 3 sensu Dawson et al. (2005). Next base: position 9,463,765 of record OZ026581.1, on the reverse strand, counting down.
TTAGGGCCATGCAGAAACGCATAACGGCTTTTTGACCATGCGTTTCTGCATGGGTCTAATAAAATCTACGTGACAAAACCAATTCTCAATTTCACTCTTCCAGCATGGATAACTAGCTGTTATCTACGTATGTAAACATTTGGAAGAAAGAAATTATTAGGGAACCCTAGATTTTTAGGGTCATGCAGAAACGCATAACGGTTTTTGACCATGCGTTTCTGCATGGGTCTGATAATATCTAAGTGACAAAACCAATTCTCAATCTCTCTCTTCCAGCATGGATAACTAGCTGTTATCTACGTATGTAAACATTTGGAAGGAAGAAACTATTTTGGAACCTTAGATTTTTACGGTCATGCAGAAACGAATAGCAGTTTTTTTTGACCATGCGTTTCTGCATGGGTCTAATAAAATCTAAATGATAAAACGAATTCTCAATTTCATTCTTCCACTATGGATAACTAGCTGTTATCTACGTATGTAAACATTTGGAAGAAAGAAATTATTTGGGAACCTTAGATTTTTAGGGCCATGCAGAAACGAATAGCAGTTTTTTTGACAATGCGTTTCTGCATTGGTCTAATAAAATCTAAGTGACAAAACCAATTCTCAATCTCTCTCTTCCAGCATGGATAACTACCTCATATCTACGTATGTCAATATTTGAAAGGAAGAAACTATTTTGAAACCTTAGATTTTTACGGTCATGCAGAAACGCGTAACGGTTTTTGACCATGCGTTTCTGCATGGGTCTGATAATATCTAAGTGACAAAACCAATTCTCAATCTCTCTCTTCCAGCATGGATAACTAACTCATATCTACGTGTGTCAATATTTAAAAGGAAGAAACTATTTTGGAACCTTAGATTTTTAGGGTCATGCAGAAACGAATAGCAGTTTTTTGCCCATGCGTTTCTGCATGGGTCTAATAAAATCGAAGCCACAATACCAATTCTCCATGTCTCTCTTCCAGCATGGATAACTACCTCATATCTACGTATGTCAATATTTGAAAGGAAGAAACTATTTTGAAACCTTAGATTTTTACGGTCATGCAGAAACGCATAACGGTTTTTGACCATGCATTTCTGCATGGGTCTGATAATATCTAAGTGACAAAACCAATTCTCAATCTCTCTCTTCCAGCATGGATAACTAACTCATATCTACGTATGTCAATATTTAGAAGGAAGAAACTATTTTGTATCCTTAGATTTTTAGGGCCATGCGGAAACGCATAACGGTTTTTTGACCATGCTTTTCTGCATGGGTCTAATAAAATCTAAGACTCAAAATCAATTCTCAATGTCTCTCTTCCACTATGGATAACCAGGTGTTATCTACGTATGTAAACATTTGGAAGGAAGAAACTATTTTGGAACCTTGGACTTTTAGGGCCATGCAGAAACGCATAACGGCTTTTTGACCATGCGTTTCTGCATGGGTCTAATAAAATCTACGTGACAAAACCAATTCTCAATTTCACTCTTCCAGCATGGATAACTAGGTGTTATCTACGTATGTAAACATCTATAAGAACTAAACTATTTGGGAACCCTAGATTTTTAGGGCCATGCAAAAACGCATAACGGTTTTTGACCATGTGTTTCTGCATGGGTCTAATAAAATCTAAGTGACAAACCCAATTCTCATTTTCACTCTTCCAGCATGGATAACTAGGTGTTATCTACGTATGTAAACATCTATAAGAACTAAACTATTTGGGAACCCTAGATTTTTAGGGCCATGCAAAAACGCATAACGGTTTTTGACCATGTGTTTCTGCATGGGTCTAATAAAATCTAAGTGACAAACCCAATTCTCATTTTCACTCTTCCAGCATGGATAACTAGGTGTTATCTACGTATGTAAACATCTATAAGAACTAAACTATTTGGGAACCCTAGATTTTTAGGGCCATGCAAAAACGCATAACGGTTTTTGACCATGTGTTTCTGCATGGGTCTAATAAAATCTAAGTGACAAACCCAATTCTCATTTTCACTCTTCCAGCATGGATAACTAGGTGTTATCTACGTATGTAAACATCTATAAGAACTAAACTATTTGGGAACCCTAGATTTTTAGGGCCATGCAAAAACGCATAACGGTTTTTGACCATGTGTTTCTGCATGGGTCTAATAAAATCTAAGTGACAAACCCAATTCTCATTTTCACTCTTCCAGCATGGATAACTAGGTGTTATCTACGTATGTAAACATCTATAAGAACTAAACTATTTGGGAACCCTAGATTTTTAGGGCCATGCAAAAACGCATAACGGTTTTTGACCATGTGTTTCTGCATGGGTCTAATAAAATCTACGTGACAAAACCAATTCTCATTTTCACTCTTCCAGCATGGATAACTAGGTGTTATCTACGTATGTAAACATCTATAAGAACTAAACTATTTGGGAACCCTAGATTTTTAGGGCCATGCAAAAACGCATAACGGTTTTTGACCATGTGTTTCTGCATGGGTCTAATAAAATCTACGTGACAAAACCAATTCTCATTTTCACTCTTCCAGCATGGATAACTAGGTGTTATCTACGTATGTAAACATCTATAAGAACTAAACTATTTGGGAACCCTAGATTTTTAGGGCCATGCAAAAACGCATAACGGTTTTTGACCATGTGTTTCTGCATGGGTCTAATAAAATCTAAGTGACAAACCCAATTCTCATTTTCACTCTTCCAGCATGGATAACTTGGTGTTATCTACGTATGTAAACATCTATAAGAACTAAACTATTTGGGAACCCTAGATTTTTAGGGCCATGCAAAAACGCATAACGGTTTTTGACCATGTGTTTCTGCATGGGTCTAATAAAATCTACGTGACAAAACCAATTCTCATTTTCACTCTTCCAGCATGGATAACTAGGTGTTATCTACGTATGTAAACATCTATAAGAACTAAACTATTTGGGAACCCTAGATTTTTAGGGCCATGCAAAAACGCATAACGGTTTTTGACCATGTGTTTCTGCATGGGTCTAATAAAATCTAAGTGACAAACCCAATTCTCATTTTCACTCTTCCAGCATGGATAACTAGGTGTTATCTACGTATGTAAACATCTATAAGAACTAAACTATTTGGGAACCCTAGATTTTTAGGGCCATGCAAAAACGCATAACGGTTTTTGACCATGTGTTTCTGCATGGGTCTAATAAAATCTACGTGACAAAACCAATTCTCAATTTCACTCTTCCAGCATGGATAACTAGGTGTTATCTACGTATGTAAACATCTATAAGAACTAAACTATTTGGGAACCCTAGATTTTTAGGGCCATGCAAAAACGCATAACGGTTTTTGACCATGTGTTTCTGCATGGGTCTAATAAAATCTACGTGACAAAACCAATTCTCATTTTCACTCTTCCAGCATGGATAACTAGGTGTTATCTACGTATGTAAACATCTATAAGAACTAAACTATTTGGGAACCCTAGATTTTTAGGGCCATGCAAAAACGCATAACGGTTTTTGACCATGTGTTTCTGCATGGGTCTAATAAAATCTAAGTGACAAACCCAATTCTCATTTTCACTCTTCCAGCATGGATAACTAGGTGTTATCTACGTATGTAAACATCTATAAGAACTAAACTATTTGGGAACCCTAGATTTTTAGGGCCATGCAAAAACGCATAACGGTTTTTGACCATGTGTTTCTGCATGGGTCTAATAAAATCTAAGTGACAAAACCAATTCTCATTTTCACTCTTCCAGCATGGATAACTAGGTGTTATCTACGTATGTAAACATCTATAAGAACTAAACTATTTGGGAACCCTAGATTTTTAGGGCCATGCAAAAACGCATAACGGTTTTTGACCATGTGTTTCTGCATGGGTCTAATAAAATCTACGTGACAAAACCAATTCTCAATTTCACTCTTCCAGCATGGATAACTAGGTGTTATCTACGTATGTAAACATCTATAAGAACTAAACTATTTGGGAACCCTAGATTTTTAGGGCCATGCAAAAACGCATAACGGTTTTTGACCATGTGTTTCTGCATGGGTCTAATAAAATCTAAGTGACAAACCCAATTCTCATTTTCACTCTTCCAGCATGGATAACTAGGTGTTATCTACGTATGTAAACATCTATAAGAACTAAACTATTTGGGAACCCTAGATTTTTAGGGCCATGCAAAAACGCATAACGGTTTTTGACCATGTGTTTCTGCATGGGTCTAATAAAATCTACGTGACAAAACCAATTCTCAATTTCACTCTTCCAGCATGGATAACTAGCTGTTATCTACGTATGTAAACATCTATAAGAACTAAACTATTTGGGAACCCTAGATTTTTAGGGCCATGCAAAAACGCATAACGGTTTTTGACCATGTGTTTCTGCATGGGTCTAATAAAATCTAAGTGACAAACCCAATTCTCATTTTCACTCTTCCAGCATGGATAACTAGGTGTTATCTACGTATGTAAACATCTATAAGAACTAAACTATTTGGGAACCCTAGATTTTTAGGGCCATGCAAAAACGCATAACGGTTTTTGACCATGTGTTTCTGCATGGGTCTAATAAAATCTACGTGACAAAACCAATTCTCATTTTCACTCTTCCAGCATGGATAACTAGGTGTTATCTACGTATGTAAACATCTATAAGAACTAAACTATTTGGGAACCCTAGATTTTTAGGGCCATGCAAAAACGCATAACGGTTTTTGACCATGTGTTTCTGCATGGGTCTAATAAAATCTACGTGACAAAACCAATTCTCATTTTCACTCTTCCAGCATGGATAACTAGGTGTTATCTACGTATGTAAACATCTATAAGAACTAAACTATTTGGGAACCCTAGATTTTTAGGGCCATGCAAAAACGCATAACGGTTTTTGACCATGTGTTTCTGCATGGGTCTAATAAAATCTACGTGACAAAACCAATTCTCAATTTCACTCTTCCAGCATGGATAACTAGGTGTTATCTACGTATGTAAACATCTATAAGAACTAAACTATTTGGGAACCCTAGATTTTTAGGGCCATGCAAAAACGCATAACGGTTTTTGACCATGTGTTTCTGCATGGGTCTAATAAAATCTACGTGACAAAACCAATTCTCATTTTCACTCTTCCAGCATGGATAACTAGGTGTTATCTACGTATGTAAACATCTATAAGAACTAAACTATTTGGGAACCCTAGATTTTTAGGGCCATGCAATAACGCATAACGGTTTTTGACCATGTGTTTCTGCATGGGTCTAATAAAATCTACGTGACAAAACCAATTCTCATTTTCACTCTTCCAGCATGGATAACTAGGTGTTATCTACGTATGTAAACATCTATAAGAACTAAACTATTTGGGAACCCTAGATTTTTAGGGCCATGCAAAAACGCATAACGGTTTTTGACCATGTGTTTCTGCATGGGTCTAATAAAATCTAAGTGACAAACCCAATTCTCATTTTCACTCTTCCAGCATGGATAACTAGGTGTTATCTACGTATGTAAACATCTATAAGAACTAAACTATTTGGGAACCCTAGATTTTTAGGGCCATGCAAAAACGCATAACGGTTTTTGACCATGTGTTTCTGCATGGGTCTAATAAAATCTACGTGACAAAACCAATTCTCAATTTCACTCTTCCAGCATGGATAACTAGGTGTTATCTACGTATGTAAACATCTATAAGAACTAAACTATTTGGGAACCCTAGATTTTTAGGGCCATGCAAAAACGCATAACGGTTTTTGACCATGTGTTTCTGCATGGGTCTAATAAAATCTACGTGACAAAACCAATTCTCAATTTCACTCTTCCAGCATGGATAACTAGGTGTTATCTACGTATGTAAACATCTATAAGAACTAAACTATTTGGGAACCCTAGATTTTTAGGGCCATGCAAAAACGCATAACGGTTTTTGACCATGTGTTTCTGCATGGGTCTAATAAAATCTACGTGACAAAACCAATTCTCATTTTCACTCTTCCAGCATGGATAACTAGGTGTTATCTACGTATGTAAACATCTATAAGAACTAAACTATTTGGGAACCCTAGATTTTTAGGGCCATGCAAAAACGCATAACGGTTTTTGACCATGTGTTTCTGCATGGGTCTAATAAAATCTAAGTGACAAACCCAATTCTCATTTTCACTCTTCCAGCATGGATAACTAGGTGTTATCTACGTATGTAAACATCTATAAGAACTAAACTATTTGGGAACCCTAGATTTTTAGGGCCATGCAAAAACGCATAACGGTTTTTGACCATGTGTTTCTGCATGGGTCTAATAAAATCTACGTGACAAAACCAATTCTCATTTTCACTCTTCCAGCATGGATAACTAGGTGTTATCTACGTATGTAAACATCTATAAGAACTAAACTATTTGGGAACCCTAGATTTTTAGGGCCATGCAGAAACGCATAACGGTTTTTGACCATGTGTTTCTGCATGGGTCTAATAAAATCTACGTGACAAAACCAATTCTCATTTTCACTCTTCCAGCATGGATAACTAGGTGTTATCTACGTATGTAAACATCTATAAGAACTAAACTATTTGGGAACCCTAGATTTTTAGGGCCATGCAAAAACGCATAACGGTTTTTGACCATGTGTTTCTGCATGGGTCTAATAAAATCTACGTGACAAAACCAATTCTCATTTTCACTCTTCCAGCATGGATAACTAGGTGTTATCTACGTATGTAAACATCTATAAGAACTAAACTATTTGGGAACCCTAGATTTTTAGGGCCATGCAAAAACGCATAACGGTTTTTGACCATGTGTTTCTGCATGGGTCTAATAAAATCTAAGTGACAAACCCAATTCTCATTTTCACTCTTCCAGCATGGATAACTAGGTGTTATCTACGTATGTAAACATCTATAAGAACTAAACTATTTGGGAACCCTAGATTTTTAGGGCCATGCAAAAACGCATAACGGTTTTTGACCATGTGTTTCTGCATGGGTCTAATAAAATCTAAGTGACAAACCCAATTCTCATTTTCACTCTTCCAGCATGGATAACTAGGTGTTATCTACGTATGTAAACATCTATAAGAACTAAACTATTTGGGAACCCTAGATTTTTAGGGCCATGCAAAAACGCATAACGGTTTTTGACCATGTGTTTCTGCATGGGTCTAATAAAATCTACGTGACAAAACCAATTCTCATTTTCACTCTTCCAGCATGGATAACTAGGTGTTATCTACGTATGTAAACATCTATAAGAACTAAACTATTTGGGAACCCTAGATTTTTAGGGCCATGCAAAAACGCATAACGGTTTTTGACCATGTGTTTCTGCATGGGTCTAATAAAATCTAAGTGACAAACCCAATTCTCATTTTCACTCTTCCAGCATGGATAACTAGGTGTTATCTACGTATGTAAACATCTATAAGAACTAAACTATTTGGGAACCCTAGATTTTTAGGGCCATGCAAAAACGCATAACGGTTTTTGACCATGTGTTTCTGCATGGGTCTAATAAAATCTACGTGACAAAACCAATTCTCATTTTCACTCTTCCAGCATGGATAACTAGGTGTTATCTACGTATGTAAACATCTATAAGAACTAAACTATTTGGGAACCCTAGATTTTTAGGGCCATGCAAAAACGCATAACGGTTTTTGACCATGTGTTTCTGCATGGGTCTAATAAAATCTACGTGACAAAACCAATTCTCAATTTCACTCTTCCAGCATGGATAACTAGCTGTTATCTACGTATGTAAACATTTGGAAGAAAGAAATTATTAGGGAACCTTAGATTTTTAGGGCCATGCAAAAACGCATAACGGTTTTTGACCATGTGTTTCTGCATGGGTCTAATAAAATCTAAGTGACAAACCCAATTCTCATTTTCACTCTTCCAGCATGGATAACTAGGTGTTATCTACGTATGTAAACATCTATAAGAACTAAACTATTTGGGAACCCTAGATTTTTAGGGCCATGCAAAAACGCATAACGGTTCTTGACCATGTGTTTCTGCATGGGTCTAATAAAATCTACGTGACAAAACCAATTCTCATTTTCACTCTTCCAGCATGGATAACTAGGTGTTATCTACGTATGTAAACATCTATAAGAACTAAACTATTTGGGAACCCTAGATTTTTAGGGCCATGCAAAAACGCATAACGGTTTTTGACCATGTGTTTCTGCATGGGTCTAATAAAATCTACGTGACAAAACCAATTCTCAATTTCACTCTTCCAGCATGGATAACTAGCTGTTATCTACGTATGTAAACATTTGGAAGAAAGAAATTATTAGGGAACCTTAGATTTTTAGGGCCATGCAAAAACGCATAACGGTTTTTGACCATGTGTTTCTGCATGGGTCTAATAAAATCTAAGTGACAAACCCAATTCTCATTTTCACTCTTCCAGCATGGATAACTAGGTGTTATCTACGTATGTAAACATCTATAAGAACTAAACTATTTGGGAACCCTAGATTTTTAGGGCCATGCAAAAACGCATAACGGTTTTTGACCATGTGTTTCTGCATGGGTCTAATAAAATCTACGTGACAAAACCAATTCTCAATTTCACTCTTCCAGCATGGATAACTAGGTGTTATCTACGTATGTAAACATCTATAAGAACTAAACTATTTGGGAACCCTAGATTTTTAGGGCCATGCAAAAACGCATAACGGTTTTTGACCATGTGTTTCTGCATGGGTCTAATAAAATCTACGTGACAAAACCAATTCTCATTTTCACTCTTCCAGCATGGATAACTAGGTGTTATCTACGTATGTAAACATCTATAAGAACTAAACTATTTGGGAACCCTAGATTTTTAGGGCCATGCAAAAACGCATAACGGTTTTTGACCATGTGTTTCTGCATGGGTCTAATAAAATCTAAGTGACAAACCCAATTCTCATTTTCACTCTTCCAGCATGGATAACTAGGTGTTATCTACGTATGTAAACATCTATAAGAACTAAACTATTTGGGAACCCTAGATTTTTAGGGCCATGCAAAAACGCATAACGGTTTTTGACCATGTGTTTCTGCATGGGTCTAATAAAATCTACGTGACAAAACCAATTCTCATTTTCACTCTTCCAGCATGGATAACTAGGTGTTATCTACGTATGTAAACATCTATAAGAACTAAACTATTTGGGAACCCTAGATTTTTAGGGCCATGCAAAAACGCATAACGGTTTTTGACCATGTGTTTCTGCATGGGTCTAATAAAATCTACGTGACAAAACCAATTCTCATTTTCACTCTTCCAGCATGGATAACTAGGTGTTATCTACGTATGTAAACATCTATAAGAACTAAACTATTTGGGAACCCTAGATTTTTAGGGCCATGCAAAAACGCATAACGGTTTTTGACCATGTGTTTCTGCATGGGTCTAATAAAATCTAAGTGACAAACCCAATTCTCATTTTCACTCTTCCAGCATGGATAACTAGGTGTTATCTACGTATGTAAACATCTATAAGAACTAAACTATTTGGGAACCCTAGATTTTTAGGGCCATGCAAAAACGCATAACGGTTTTTGACCATGTGTTTCTGCATGGGTCTAATAAAATCTACGTGACAAAACCAATTCTCAATTTCACTCTTCCAGCATGGATAACTAGGTGTTATCTACGTATGTAAACATCTATAAGAACTAAACTATTTGGGAACCCTAGATTTTTAGGGCCATGCAAAAACGCATAACGGTTTTTGACCATGTGTTTCTGCATGGGTCTAATAAAATCTACGTGACAAAACCAATTCTCATTTTCACTCTTCCAGCATGGATAACTAGGTGTTATCTACGTATGTAAACATCTATAAGAACTAAACTATTTGGGAACCCTAGATTTTTAGGGCCATGCAAAAACGCATAACGGTTTTTGACCATGTGTTTCTGCATGGGTCTAATAAAATCTACGTGACAAAACCAATTCTCAATTTCACTCTTCCAGCATGGATAACTAGGTGTTATCTACGTATGTAAACATCTATAAGAACTAAACTATTTGGGAACCCTAGATTTTTAGGGCCATGCAAAAACGCATAACGGTTTTTGACCATGTGTTTCTGCATGGGTCTAATAAAATCTACGTGACAAAACCAATTCTCATTTTCACTCTTCCAGCATGGATAACTAGGTGTTATCTACGTATGTAAACATCTATAAGAACTAAACTATTTGGGAACCCTAGATTTTTAGGGCCATGCAAAAACGCATAACGGTTTTTGACCATGTGTTTCTGCATGGGTCTAATAAAATCTACGTGACAAAACCAATTCTCAATTTCACTCTTCCAGCATGGATAACTAGGTGTTATCTACGTATGTAAACATCTATAAGAACTAAACTATTTGGGAACCCTAGATTTTTAGGGCCATGCAAAAACGCATAACGGTTTTTGACCATGTGTTTCTGCATGGGTCTAATAAAATCTACGTGACAAAACCAATTCTCATTTTCACTCTTCCAGCATGGATAACTAGGTGTTATCTACGTATGTAAACATCTATAAGAACTAAACTATTTGGGAACCCTAGATTTTTAGGGCCATGCAAAAACGCATAACGGTTTTTGACCATGTGTTTCTGCATGGGTCTAATAAAATCTACGTGACAAAACCAATTCTCAATTTCACTCTTCCAGCATGGATAACTAGGTGTTATCTACGTATGTAAACATCTATAAGAACTAAACTATTTGGGAACCCTAGATTTTTAGGGCCATGCAAAAACGCATAACGGTTTTTGACCATGTGTTTCTGCATGGGTCTAATAAAATCTACGTGACAAAACCAATTCTCATTTTCACTCTTCCAGCATGGATAACTAGGTGTTATCTACGTATGTAAACATCTATAAGAACTAAACTATTTGGGAACCCTAGATTTTTAGGGCCATGCAAAAACGCATAACGGTTTTTGACCATGTGTTTCTGCATGGGTCTAATAAAATCTACGTGACAAAACCAATTCTCATTTTCACTCTTCCAGCATGGATAACTAGGTGTTATCTACGTATGTAAACATCTATAAGAACTAAACTATTTGGGAACCCTAGATTTTTAGGGCCATGCAAAAACGCATAACGGTTTTTGACCATGTGTTTCTGCATGGGTCTAATAAAATCTACGTGACAAAACCAATTCTCAATTTCACTCTTCCAGCATGGATAACTAGGTGTTATCTACGTATGTAAACATCTATAAGAACTAAACTATTTGGGAACCCTAGATTTTTAGGGCCATGCAAAAACGCATAACGGTTTTTGACCATGTGTTTCTGCATGGGTCTAATAAAATCTACGTGACAAAACCAATTCTCAATTTCACTCTTCCAGCATGGATAACTAGGTGTTATCTACGTATGTAAACATCTATAAGAACTAAACTATTTGGGAACCCTAGATTTTTAGGGCCATGCAAAAACGCATAACGGTTTTTGACCATGTGTTTCTGCATGGGTCTAATAAAATCTAAGTGACAAACCCAATTCTCATTTTCACTCTTCCAGCATGGATAACTAGGTGTTATCTACGTATGTAAACATCTATAAGAACTAAACTATTTGGGAACCCTAGATTTTTAGGGCCATGCAAAAACGCATAACGGTTTTTGACCATGTGTTTCTGCATGGGTCTAATAAAATCTACGTGACAAAACCAATTCTCAATTTCACTCTTCCAGCATGGATAACTAGGTGTTATCTACGTATGTAAACATCTATAAGAACTAAACTATTTGGGAACCCTAGATTTTTAGGGCCATGCAAAAACGCATAACGGTTTTTGACCATGTGTTTCTGCATGGGTCTAATAAAATCTACGTGACAAAACCAATTCTCAATTTCACTCTTCCAGCATGGATAACTAGGTGTTATCTACGTATGTAAACATCTATAAGAACTAAACTATTTGGGAACCCTAGATTTTTAGGGCCATGCAAAAACGCATAACGGTTTTTGACCATGTGTTTCTGCATGGGTCTAATAAAATCTACGTGACAAAACCAATTCTCATTTTCACTCTTCCAGCATGGATAACTAGGTGTTATCTACGTATGTAAACATCTATAAGAACTAAACTATTTGGGAACCCTAGATTTTTAGGGCCATGCAAAAACGCATAACGGTTTTTGACCATGTGTTTCTGCATGGGTCTAATAAAATCTACGTGACAAAACCAATTCTCATTTTCACTCTTCCAGCATGGATAACTAGGTGTTATCTACGTATGTAAACATCTATAAGAACTAAACTATTTGGGAACCCTAGATTTTTAGGGCCATGCAAAAACGCATAACGGTTTTTGACCATGTGTTTCTGCATGGGTCTAATAAAATCTACGTGACAAAACCAATTCTCAATTTCACTCTTCCAGCATGGATAACTAGGTGTTATCTACGTATGTAAACATCTATAAGAACTAAACTATTTGGGAACCCTAGATTTTTAGGGCCATGCAAAAACGCATAACGGTTTTTGACCATGTGTTTCTGCATGGGTCTAATAAAATCTACGTGACAAAACCAATTCTCAATTTCACTCTTCCAGCATGGATAACTAGGTGTTATCTACGTATGTAAACATCTATAAGAACTAAACTATTTGGGAACCCTAGATTTTTAGGGCCATGCAAAAACGCATAACGGTTTTTGACCATGTGTTTCTGCATGGGTCTAATAAAATCTACGTGACAAAACCAATTCTCATTTTCACTCTTCCAGCATGGATAACTAGGTGTTATCTACGTATGTAAACATCTATAAGAACTAAACTATTTGGGAACCCTAGATTTTTAGGGCCATGCAAAAACGCATAACGGTTTTTGACCATGTGTTTCTGCATGGGTCTAATAAAATCTACGTGACAAAACCAATTCTCAATTTCACTCTTCCAGCATGGATAACTAGGTGTTATCTACGTATGTAAACATCTATAAGAACTAAACTATTTGGGAACCCTAGATTTTTAGGGCCATGCAAAAACGCATAACGGTTTTTGACCATGTGTTTCTGCATGGGTCTAATAAAATCTACGTGACAAAACCAATTCTCATTTTCACTCTTCCAGCATGGATAACTAGGTGTTATCTACGTATGTAAACATCTATAAGAACTAAACTATTTGGGAACCCTAGATTTTTAGGGCCATGCAAAAACGCATAACGGTTTTTGACCATGTGTTTCTGCATGGGTCTAATAAAATCTACGTGACAAAACCAATTCTCAATTTCACTCTTCCAGCATGGATAACTAGGTGTTATCTACGTATGTAAACATCTATAAGAACTAAACTATTTGGGAACCCTAGATTTTTAGGGCCATGCAAAAACGCATAACGGTTTTTGACCATGTGTTTCTGCATGGGTCTAATAAAATCTACGTGACAAAACCAATTCTCATTTTCACTCTTCCAGCATGGATAACTAGGTGTTATCTACGTATGTAAACATCTATAAGAACTAAACTATTTGGGAACCCTAGATTTTTAGGGCCATGCAAAAACGCATAACGGTTTTTGACCATGTGTTTCTGCATGGGTCTAATAAAATCTAAGTGACAAACCCAATTCTCATTTTCACTCTTCCAGCATGGATAACTAGCTGTTATCTACGTATGTAAACATTTGGAAGAAAGAAATTATTAGGGAACCTTAGATTTTTAGGGCCATGCAGAAGCGCATAACGGCTTTTTGACCATGCGTTTCTGCATGGGTCTAATAAAATCTACGTGACAAAACCAATTCTCAATTTCACTCTTCCAGCATGGATAACTAGGTGTTATCTACGTATGTAAACATCTATAAGAACTAAACTATTTGGGAACCCTAGATTTTTAGGGCCATGCAAAAACGCATAACGGTTTTTGACCATGTGTTTCTGCATGGGTCTAATAAAATCTAAGTGACAAACCCAATTCTCATTTTCACTCTTCCAGCATGGATAACTTGGTGTTATCTACGTATGTAAACATTTAGAAGGAATAAACTATTAGGGAACCTTAGATTTTTAGGGCCATGCAGAAACGCATAACGGTTTTTGACCATGCGTTTCTGCATGGGTCTAATAAAATCTAAGTGACAAAACCAATTCTCAATTTAACTCTTCCACTATAGATAACTAGCTGTTATCTATGTATGTAAACGTTTACAAAGAAGAAACTATTTTGGAACCTTAGATTTTTAGGGCCATACAGAAACCCACAAAGGTCTCATGACCATGCTTTTCTGTATGGGCCTAATAACATCTATGTGAGGATGACCAGGTTATTTGTTTCTAGTGTGAATGAATTTATTTTTTTGTCATATTTCTTTTGAAACTTATTAGGCTTTGCACTTCAGTTCTAGCTTTTAGTATACCATGTCAAACTTTGTCGCTTTTGAGGTCTTATTTTTATGAGATTCTTTTAATAGCCTATAGGAAATTGTCTATGTGTTTATCTATGTCTTATATACCGGTGCGTTGTCATTCATTTCAATTCTTATTTGCACATACCCATGCAAATGCATACTTTGCATGTGAAACGCATGTGTGCCCCAGCCCACGCACTTCCGCATTGTTGGCATCTGAAACGCATATGTGCACCAGCCCCATGCAGAAACGCATGACCATGCAGAGACGCATATTACACCGGCATCGTGTGAACACAGTCTCAATATAAACCATCTCTTTTCTGTCAGCGATTGCAAGAACACCCCGTTGCGACACCCTGAGCAACCTCCTGTTGCTGAGATAGAAAAGTTTCTGCCTCGGCGATACGAGCAACTGCCAGCGATCGAGATTTTCTTAATGGCAACCACCCTTTAAAAAAAGTCAATGATCGTAATGACGTTTAGCCTGATAAGTAGACCCGATTTCAACGGGAACAGTTCCTTTGAAATCGGATCTGGCTAAGTCATATTCTACGAATCTGCGCACATGAAAAGCATATGGAAATCACCTGGAAACCACTCGATCACCCCGGCCGCCCCCAACCCCGTCGCTAGTTTCGTTCGTGTTGTTTTTGTAGCTGGAAACATTTCAGCGACGGGAAAGACAGCTGCGATCATGATCGAGTTGATTGTTGTTTCCATATGAGGGGAGCTTGCATAGCTATAGTTTCTTAGTCCGTAGGTTGTAGGGAACATCTTTCTTGACAAAGAAATCCCGCATGTACTCAGGATTGGTGAAGGTGAAGGTGAAGTTGCGTTTTTCAGCGCCAAGCGCTGGGATCGCAGAAATAGAGCAGACCTAATCGAGTCTGCGACCCCTTGTCATGACGCTCAAGTGGTGGGGCCCTACCGGGACTCGAACCCACTCCGCCTGACTATTCTGGCTGCAATGTCAGAGGATTACACCACTGCGCCACAACACCTTCATTGAGATGGTTCATTGAGATGGTTCATTGATTTGTAGATTTCACCCATGAGATTTTGCAGATTCTTTTCATGTGTTGTCTTTGTATCACCCCTATCTAAAAGTTCCACAAGTGTAGATTCATAGTCTCTATATAAAGTTCTCAATGCACGCTTGTGGGTCCTATTAATTTCATTGTTTGCAACTATGGTGCAAAATAGCCTGATCAGAGGGCAATAGGCAAAAATTCGACATTACCACGGAGTTTAAAAGTAACTTTGACTTTTGTTCTCCTAAATATGGTCTTAACCTTCCTAGACTTGCTCCAAGTCTATTCCGTGGTATATCAGTACCGAGGAAAACAATTAACTCTGCGGGGGCGTAAACTACTACTAGGACGCTGCGAAGGAAAAACGAAGGAGAAGGAAACGAAATATAGTTTCCTTCTCCTTCGTTTTTCCTTCGCAGCGTCCTCGAAGTAGTTTACGCCCCCTCAGAGGTAATTATTTTCCTCAGTACTGATACACCACGGAATAGACTTGGAGCAAGTCTATAACCTTCCAAATGCATACACTTTTTGGTTGACCTTCTTACATAGTTCTTTCACATAGTTCTTTCCATGAAAATCAATCATTAAGACTGATCGGGCTACTGTGCATAAAAAATTTAAAATGAAAAAAAACGACCTAACCTACTTTTGTAAAGCCGTTCACAACGAAAAGCGGTGCTTTTGTCTCAATGCACATGCTTCGCAGAAATGATCTCGAACATTTTCCGTTCGAGCGGTAAAATGCAGCTCCATGGAAATAAAGCCTGAAGGCTCAAACCTAAAGGCGATCTCAGTACATGGAAGTCATGTTGTTGAATCAATCTCGGACTACTTCATAAAATTGGACTATTCGTTGGAAAACGCAGTCTGATTAAGAAGCGGAGGATGAGGCAAGCGACGACAATCATTGTGGGTCTCATGAGGAATATATTGAACATCTATGGGATTGTCCAAATTTTTATCAAAGACCCAAGATGGAAAAGACTTGTTTAGATACAAATAATTCCGAAGTTCTAAAAGCATCAACAAAACCCTTCAAAGATTTCTTACCCAGGGAATAACAAAAATAACTGGCAAAATTTTAGCACTAGCTAGTGATACCCAAAAGTAGTAGTTGGGTAACTGCTCCGAAATGGAGACTTAGCTTCAATTATTATTATTATTATTATTATTATGAAAATTCAACGCTCGTCCATTGACGGATTTAATGTTCTGAACATCTAGTGACAACAAGTCTCCTTAAATTTCCAGGACCTTTCGTAGTATTCTTGCAGTGTTCAGTAATACGGTGGTCTGCATTTGGTTGATGGCAATACTTGATTCAATCTGTTCCAATTGTTTCTGCAGTGTTTTAGGAATCGTCCCAAGAGCACCAATAACGATGGGTATAATCTTGGCTTTCATGTTCCAAAGCTTTTGCACTTCTCGTTTAAGATCTTGGTACTTCTCGATCTTCTCTCTTTCCTTTATTTCAATGCGATGATCAGAAGGTACAGCGAAGTCAACAATTAAACATAATTTTTTCTCCTTGTCGATAATCATCATATCTGGTCTCCTTGCCTCAACGATATGATCAGTTTGTACAGTGAAGTCCCAAAGGATCTTGAACTTCTCGTTTTCAGTAACTGGCTGGGGTTCATGTTCGTACCACTTATCAGTGGTTGCAAAACCTTTCTTTCGACAAAGATCCCAATGGATCGCCTTACCCATCCAGTCATGCCTTCTTTTATATTCCTTTTGGGCTAGTTTAGGGCATTCGCTTATGATGTGGGTGATTGTTTCATCTTTTGCGTTGCACATACGGCACATGCTGTCATCTCGAGTCTTGTCGATTTTGGCCTTGATAGCATTCGTTCGGATGGCTTGATCCTGCGCTGCTATAATAAGAGATTCGGTTTCCCTCTTTAGATGACCATTTTTCATCCAGTTCCATGTTTTTTCATCGGCAACTTCCTCTATATCTCTAAGAAACTGACCATGCAGTTTTTTCTCCTTTAATTCCGCCTTTCTGTTTCTTTTAATTCGCTGTTTAACATTGTTAACACTTTCAGTTGATTCTTTGTCTTCCCCTCGTGCTGCGATTATGAGTCTTTCTGTGCTATTTTGAATGTAGTTTTCTAATCCTACTGTTGCAATTTCAACGCAATTCTCTATGCTAATAAGGCCACGCCCACCCTCTTTCCGACTTATGTATAAACGGTGAACGCTGTCTTTTGGATGATGAGCCTTGTGCATAGTAAGTAGCTTCCTTGTCCGTAGGTCCAACTTCATTATTTCCTCCTTCCTCCAGTCAATAATTGCTGCTGTATATCTAAACAGAGACACTGCCCAGGTGTTAATGGCTTTTATCAAATTCCCATTATTATTATTATTATTATTATTATTATTATTATTATTATTATTATTATTATTATTATTATTATTATTATTATTATTATTGTTAATTTCATTTTACCGATATTCCATATTATCTTTGGCAATTCCAGGAGACTTAAACATAAATAGGAGACCTAAACGGTGGCTGACATTGTTGACATAAACGGTAAAAAATAATTATATCATCGACTAAGACCCCGTTTACACGATGCCGGTAGAATTTGAAAACGGCAGAATTTTATGCCGCCTTGGAAAATGAGCTCCCGTTTACACGATGCCGGTAGAATTTGAAAACGGCATGAAAATGTGTCGTTTTGGCCTCCCGTTTACACGATGCCGGCAGAATTTTATGCTAATTCCATAGACAATAACAATTGACGTCAATAATCAATCAAGATAGACAAAACAACTACGACAATAAGGATAATAGGGGGATTAAAAATATTAGCCTCGTGACGAAAGCGACATAAAATTCTGCCGGCAAAGTGCGTTTACACGATGCAGGCAGAATTTGAAAACGGCAGAATTACAAGCTTTGCCGTTTTGCTAACCGAAACAAAATTCTGCCGGCAGAATTTTCAAATTCTACCGGCATCGTGTAAACGGGGTCTAAAACATGTTTGTACATTTCGAACCATAAAAAAATACCTCCATGCAATTTGAAAATGACATCAACTGCATAAAATAATTGATATCAATCATCTAAGGGACTGTGACGCGAACTTTCGTCAGCTTTGTTGATTTATCTATAATTTACGAACATAGTATCGGATCTCCAAAAAAGTTCCATCACTCAAAACAAACCAAATTCGCTTATTCAGTGTTGCTCAATAAAATGCATTTTTGATCTGTTTGTCAATGATGTAAAATCGGACTATCAAGATGACGCTTTGCTTATAAAAATCCACGTGCTGGATGGGGAGACATGTCTACAATTTGCAGCAGAAAATCTCCTCTATGTTTGCAAATACAAGGTATCCCAAAGAGTAGTCCGCTTGAAAAATGACTTGGCCGATTTTCAAAATATTTATTTTGTTGATTAGATCAAGGAATAGATAATTTTCTGAGATAAAGCTGATACTGTAATTGGTCAAATCTTAGCCAATTTTGGGGCTACCTGGTTTTGAATCATACTGCAAAGAAACACTGATGAATGACAGATTAATTTTGTGCATGTTAAAGGGCCTGCTTCATCCAGCATTCCTTGCACGTATCTTCTTTTGGCTGTTCTTTGTTGTCGCCAATTTAATTTCTTTAACCTTATGGTTTGATCATAAATGACAGAGGAATTTGCACCATCATTGGAGGCTTCGAGGATGATAAAATATTTGAAAATTTGGACTCTTGGACAAGGTAGACTGTTTTGATTGGAGGTATAGCCCAAAATAAGGCTTTCAACGTGTTACTTATTTACCTTGTCGTATCAAAAGCAAAAATCTTATCATGTATGAATATTTTTTGGGTTATTGACATAATAAGTAAAAGAATTTCTTTCACTAAGGTTTGATAATACATTTTTGATGATTTCTAAAACCGGAGCACTTATTCTAGGGGACATGCGGTTGATGCAAGAACTGCTTGCAGCAGAAAAAGATAACATTGTTTTTTCCGCTGTAATATTTCATCGTAAATTGAGATCGTACGCCAATCAAAATGAAAGCTATACCAAGGAACGATGTCACCCTTTTGGCAAATTTTTCTTCCATGGACACTCTTTTCGGATACCTTTTTCAAGCATGTTTTTCTAAGGATCATAAAAAAGACCCAATCGGCTTACGTTTACTTTACCCATTTCAAGTCATGTGACCATACTCTTGGCAAGCTTTAGTACTGTGCAACTTTTTGCACTCATGGGACAACTTTGCATCGAGGGGCACTTCACTCATTGGGAACAGCGTACGAGATTTTTTCAGAACAAAAGGATTTATACGGATTTATGATGGATTTTTCTTGAAAACAAAAGGATTTTTGCCAAAGGTGTACGAGATTTTTGGGAGTGAAATGCCCCTCGCTTTGCATGGCACGAAATATGTAAGACAGACCAAAAAGATGTTTTGTCAAGAGATTAATCACATGGCTTGAAATGGATGCAAACAAACCTTAGCCGATTTCGTCTATTCAGAACGATTCTGGTTGATTTGAACATAGTTGATTTGAAGATTTATAAAGTTTCGAGATAATCAAATAACGAGATTTTTTGCAAAGCTGGGGCTTCCTGTATTTCAAGGACAGATAATATTGTCCCAAATGACTTGTCACACTATGTATTCACAATTATACAATGTCGAGTGAGCCAGAAAAAGTTCCACTTTTGAAAATTCATGGCATCAAGAGTACTTTACAGATTTGAATGATTCAAATTCTAGTTAAAAGTCAACAGATCGAAGTATTTTTGTGATTTTTCTAGCTGTCTCAAAAGCAATAGAGATATAGTTAAATTCAACTTTACGAGAATCTCATCATTGCAAAATGATTGAAAAATATGGCCTAAAACATTGATCAAATTATTGTGGACTCCTCGCAAAGATCAATAAAGAAACAGCAATTACTCATGGGCGAGAGCTATCCACTGTACATATATTGCCATGAGACTGAAAATCTTTAGTATTTGTTTGATAAAGGATATTGTATAACTCTTGAAAGAGATGAAACGTGCATCGTGTACTGTTCTGTGTAAGGTGAGTCCTTACAATTTGATCGATGTTTTAGCCCCTTTTTCAGTCACTCTGCGACCATGAAATTTTAATCAAGTTAAATGTACGGATGCATCTACTGCTGGTAAAACAGCGAGAAGAATCATAAAAATACTTCGATCTTTTGGCTGTTACCTGAAATTTGAATCATTTGAATATGTTCAGTCATGGTCCTATGAATTTTCAAAAGTGGGAAATATTTTCTGGCTCACTCGGTATAATATCAATAACAACATGAATAATGATAATTATTATTAGGTCATCGAAGAGAATCTGTATAAACAGCGTATATTAAACACATAAGTTTCCGACCATGAAGGGGTGAGGCTCTAAGCTAAATTTCGGGAAGGCGTCTGCCACCCACAGTTTCAAAATGGAATCGTTGGCTAGACCAGTTTTAATGAAAATGAAACCCTTCGTTGGACTAATTTCTACATCAAAAGTGCCATGAGTTGGCGTTTTCTAGGAAAACACTTCCCAAATTTTTTCACTCTCTGGACCAAAATAACAAAATGTGGGCTCGTTACAATAATTACCAAAGTTTGACATTTCTTTGACTAAAATTGCCAAAAAGCATAGCCTTGCCCAGACTAAAATCGACTAAAATTGCCAAAAGGTATAGCCTTGGCAAGGCTAGAAGTCCGCAAAAGTATGCCATTGCAGGCGGTACATCCCCGGGTACATGTATTATGGAAGAATCCCCCCCCCCCATGTTTCAGACGAATGGATTTCAGATGGAATACCTCTGAAAACAAGTTTTCCATAGTTTTGTCATGGAGTTTCTGACGTCATTTGGACAACTGCTAAAAAATCTACTTACATTGCATTGCACGTTGACAGCTTCATCTAAAGATGTAATAAATCTACAAATAATGCCTCGTTTCAGGTTTCACGTTTTCAAATGATTGATGAAACTTGTTGAGAACAATGAGAAAAACTTGTTGAAGACGGGTTGGTCAGAAAATATATGACGCTAAGTCACCTAGATCTCTCGGTACATTCCTTCTCCATATAAATGTTTCTTGAGCACTTTCAAGCAACAGAAGCCATCATTCTATTTTTCTTAAATGATAAGAATATTAGACAGCATTTCTGGACATAAGTTTTCAGACGATAAAAAAATTTTGAAAAACATCAAAGAAAACTATTAACGGTCGATGCAATCTTGACCAGCAATTTAATTCGACACGACTATTATGCGACGTATAAATCCGAGGGGTGTATCACTCCAAAAATCCTCGTACACCCTGCCAAAAATCCGCAAAAATCCACTAAAATCCTTGCGAAAATTCAGAGATCCACACAAAGATATAAAAACATCCGAAAATCCAGCCAGATCTAGAAAAGTCCAATAAATCCGGTACCAGATCAAAGAACAACAGCCAAGCATTGCAAAAATCCGCGTCGAATCAAGTAAAACACTAAAATTGTATACTAAAATCTTTTTTTTTTATCAATCTAAAATTTTAAAAACAACAATTCAATACAACTACTGTGACATTTGTAGCGAGGAAAGACACAAGGTCACCGGGTCCTCAGTACAAATGCCACTTACAATTTTCTACAAAATATAACGGTAGCTTAAGGTGGTCGCAGGAGAAAAAAAACTTTCGGAATTTAAAGATTATCAAATAAGTTAGAGCTTTTCTGCTGCAACCACCTTATTAATAGTAGAAAAGGAAACAACAAAAAAAAAACAACAACAAAAACAAACAAACAAAACAAAAACAAGAACAAAAGCTAAATCGAAACTGAAGTACCCCCAAAACCCGCACAAACAGCCCACCCCCCACCAAACCACAAGCACGAGAGCACCGGCAGGGAGAATGGAATCTATGGTACAGAGATCAACTCCGAGGAGAAAAGAAAAAGAAACTAAAAAACGTCCAACTAATCCTAGACTCCCCCAGCCAACGCCCCCGCAGCAGCAGTCCGATGAGCAGAGCCTGCCCACGCAAATATCGGGAGCACCCCAGTCAAGAAAAAGGCTTAGGCTCCCCTGCTGTTTTTCCAGAAAGTTTAATTGAAACGTCCAGAAGTCTTAATAAAAGAAATAGTTGCTTCTAGAATGATTCTGTTTGCAAAGGTACTTTCATTTGGGTTCCCATATAACAACAAATGACAAACATCCTTTGCGTTCATGCTAGCAACATCATATCCGACATCCGAGACTTGACCAAGGAGATCTTGGCACTGAGCTGTAAACTGGGGGCTGTAAGCTGATACTAAAATCTCTGGGATCAAGGAAAGACACCACAGGAAGATAGATAATTCGGATGGATTGATATGATGATAGATTTAGAGCGGTAAATGCGGAGGAGATGTCCTGTTGTTGTTGCTGCTACCAGTTGGCAGCCATTTTAGGTGACATGAATTTGGTTGTTCCAGTATTGTATGATAGATAATGATGTCGTGAATTATCTAAGTACCAAAAATGGTTGAAGAAATCGTAGTCTTGGCAGGAAAGCGAAGTTTGATGAGGATCCCAAGACAAACCCAAGTTATTAGTTATTGCATACCTGCCCCATCATTATTATCAGTTATTGGTAAAGACAAAGAATAGTTACGAAAAAATTTGTCTAAGCTAATAACTTGGATCTGTCTTGGAGTGAAATATTAATAAACATGATTATCGCCGCAATTCTTGCTCTTCGTTTCGTAATAAAGATATTTGAGATGTTCAAAAACACGACGTTTTGACCGTACGCGCAGCATCAAGTGAAACGAACATAATTTTATTGAATTCAACTCAGTCGAACCTATACAAAAAATATCACTCGATCCAGACTCCTTTGTGGAGTAGCTGCAATGTCTATAAGAGATAAGTGATTCAATATCAATAGATGATTACGCTAAAGGTGGCGGCAGGCAATGTTTTTACCAAGATGCACTGCGTTCTAATTACGAATCCTTAACGATGCTATAAGGATTCTATTAAAGACCCATTGCTAACCATGATCCTTTGTGGCTCCAAAGGCGACTTTCGTGTAAGTCCTTTTGGGCCTAAATTCCCTTTTGCCTTTATCTTGCTTTTCAATCGGGGCACAAAGGATCATGGTTAGCAATGGGTCTTTAACGAGCGCAATGCATCTTGGTAAAAAATTCCTCGCCGCCATTTTTAGCGCAATCATCTATTGACGTGCTCAAACTGGATATCGTCGGAAAATGAAGATAGGATGTGCTTTCTTATATGGTATGTGTTAATTTATTCAAATACCATCACTTTCTGAAGAATCTCGGATACAGGTGCACTGCGTTTTTCTTATACCCTGTGTAGTATTATTGTTATCCTTTATGTAGTTGTTCCGTTGAGTTATGCTGTTAAATCTTTAGGACATCGCTATAAAACTGACATTTTGATACGTTCTTGTCTGAAAACTGCATGACATAAATCAATAGAAATGTGTTGACTAACATTTGGCGGTAATCAGAACAGTCATGCAAGGACTTATTATGAAGTGAACTGCCATTTCTATAGGATTTGAAGGGGGAAAGTCCGGGCAGGAATATACAAAAATCCGGAAAAATCCGATAAATCCACTTAAAATCCGGGAAAAATCCGCAAATCCGGACCCAAAATGGAAGGATTTTTAAATCCGAAAAAATCTCGTACGCCTTTTTGAGGAGTGATACACCCCTCGTATAAATCCAGCCTTAGCCTGCGTGCAGACTCTACTGATTCCCTGAAGAGAAGTGAGGTTCGTCCTCCAGTAGAGTCTGCGCATGAGCAAAACAAAGCCTGTCCAAAGTCACGCGTGGTTCCCAGGCTCGAGGAACCAGACCTCATTGGTGGAAAGAGATCTCTATTGTTGTCTTTTAGTTTAATTGATTGATAAACATCTTCTAGGAATTCTCGTAATTATTCTCATTGAATTAGATTCAGTGGGGCGGCCGTAAGAAGGATTAAAAATAAAGTAATCAAACACCCCCACACAATAGGATTTATCTGGCAAAGTTTGTTTAGGCACACGCCAATTAACTCAAAATATGCCTGTGCTGATATCAGCAGACTCCCTTTGTATCGCTGATTCGCAGACTCTACTGGAGGAGGAACCTCGCTTCTCTCCAGGGAATCAGTTGAGTCTGCACACAGGCTAGATTTCACTGTCAAAAATTTCTACGCTAAACAATTTGGATGTGGCAAGGATTTTGAAATAAACTATCCTGGATCCGCCCAAATCCACGAAAAAGAGGGAATTGTCTTCGGACATTTGGAAAACATTTTAAAGGGAGTACAAAGACCAGCATGCTTTGTACGAAGTCAGCAACTACCTCTACAAAGCTTCCAGAATAACTGACCGTACGAAATTCACAGAAAACCAAAACAAAATCAAGAAGGCTGCTGGTCTTTTTACTCCCTTTAAATTATTTGGAATAAAATGTCTCCATTGTCCGATTCATATAAAGCGAAAAATCTTGTCGGGTCCTCATTTTCGGATGACAGTCGTGGCCTTCTTATAACATAAATCGGCGGCTGCTCTTGTACCCTATCGGCCAACTCCATGGCCTCATCGCTATCACTTGGATGAATGTTCCATCGCCGGACAGCCGCAACAACCGATCTTTCCACAAGAGCTGTCTCTTGGTATCCTTGCGAATCAAGAGAAATCTTAGACAATTGTTCGACGAGGTCTTGCTCACAAGCGAGGTCCTGCAAGCCTAGCCAATGGACTTCAAGCCGTTTAAGGTCGTCACTTGGGTGCGTAACTAACTGTTCAGAGTTCTCTGTTGGTAAACAACGTTCGAGTTTTTGCCTTAGTTCCTTTAATGTCGTCTCCTTCAGATCTTCCACTTCTAAAATATCTGCTATGTGGTTCGCCATAATATTTACTTTTGAGATGTCCTCGAAGATTTTTTCAAGTTTCTGAAAAAGATGGTTTGACAAAGATTAGAGCTGATTAAACATTTTCAGCCAACCAGATGTCTGACCGAAGATTTTTTGATAGAGCAGAAGATAAAATGATATGAAAATTAAAAACGTGGTAAATGAAAAATATAACTGATAGAAATAATAGGAAAACAAGAGAGGGTAATACCAACCCCACCCCCAAGAGCCCACAACCAATGGTCATTGTGTTGTGAAACATTTTTTGCCACTGGTGGCCAGTGTCAGTGTGCTGTTGTTTATTAGGAAACTTTAGTAGGTATAAAGTTGTCCAGTTATCAGTAAAATTAAGATGCAAATCTTCAGCCGATGTCCTGTCACCACAGGGTCTCCTAGGCGCCCCCAGGAGTTCAAACCAAGCCCATGCATCAAGTGCATATCTCGGCCCCCCAGAGTTACCGAGGGACCCTTTCACATTTCGGGGCAATTAAATCGGAATGCTTTTTGTGGTGCAGGTGCCCCCGGGGGGTCTACTTTGGAGAAAAACAACGGGGATGTGCCTGCCAGAACAAAATTTTAAGACCCTGTCCTGGAACAAAATGCTGAAAACATAGTACCTGTCCCGGAATAACTTCCGGGAACTGATGGTTATTGTGAAAATAATTTTACTGAGAATGTGTTTCCCCAATTGCTTTATGAAAAGTACCTCTTCTTTAAATTATTTGGTTATATTCACATCTTTTATCATTTTGCAAAACATTTTTGTTAGCATTCTAAAGTCAAGGAGAACAGCTCTATGAAATGGACAGGATTTGCGACTTGTAACCTAACTCAGAGTGTCCCGCAGGCAAAGTTTCTCACTGAAATCAATTGGATAGGAGAAAACCCTCAGAATTTTTCAGAGTTCATTGTACTTCTTTTATGACTTCATCCTAAATCTTACAGTTTCCTCAGAAATAAAAAATGAGACTTCTCTGCCAATCTTTTCACAAACAAACAAGTTTTGTAAATACTTGGCTAACGCTTAATTCTCTGACACTTAATTTAGCTTAATCAATCAGCAATGCAAACCATTCAAAATTTGAATTCAAGGTACTTTCCTGTACAAAGTACGTACATACATAAAAATGTATTAATACATGAAAATAAAATGGCGCAAATGATTTCAGTCCATCCATAGTCAACAGCCAAGCACATAGGCACTCAAAAGAGTAAAAACAACAGTAAACAAAACATTTGAAAACATTATCACCAATATTTTAGGGGTAGTGGTCATAGGCCTGCTTATAGAAAAACAAAACCCATGAATCTCCTCCTACACTACAGTAAAGTGCCAACACACACCAATTTAGAGGGGTCTGGGGGCGTACTCCCCCAGAAAAAATTTGCAATTACAACATCTAGAATGGTGAAAACAGAACCAAATTTTGCTCTTCTTCCAAAAGGCAGTTTGTAAGGAACTTGATTTCATGAAGTTTTGAGGATGGACCCTCCACTTTGACTTAGAATGCTTTTCTTAATCCCATGTTTGCTTGTGCTAAACTAGAACATTTGACCATTTGTAACAGTATCCCTATAAATTAATATCCTCATTAAAATCTTTGCGTAAACATCTTTTTCTGGCATCAAATCAAAATTGCCTATTTTGATCCCTTCTAGAGCTGTTTGCTAGAACTTAAATTGGAAAGTTTGACATTTCTGTCACAGTTTTGTTGTCACCCACACTGGAATTGGCGTATGTTACGCCACATTTATGTGGCGGAGAGACTCACTCTAAACAATAGAAATGCCGATGAGACAAAAGAAATTGGCGTACGTATGTGGCGGACGGCGTACCCCAATTCCACTGGGGGTTGTCACCACCCTTCAAAGAATTTGTGCATGGAAAACATTTATTTTGTAATGCAAATCTTGAGATACAATTGTCAAGCACCAGCCATGAGAAGCACTTTCTAAATTAGGGAAAGACCACTACTACTACTACTGGACTCCAAAAAGACCCCACAGACAGAATTAATTCATTACTTTTGTTCTTAAGATTATGTCTGTATCAAGAAGAAAGAAGTTCAATTTGTGCACCACAATGTTTTTACACTATTTTGTGCACCAGTTTGTGCACCAGTTTTTACTCTATGCATTGGACATGTCTGGTGCACATCGCTTTCTTTCCATTGGGCCATGCATGTCAAAATTGTTTTGTATAACTCAATCAAGTCATATTTGGCGCAAATTAAACATTACATACCACCTTTAGTTCTCCTTCGTTGCAATATCTCATGAACATGAAGTGTTGGTCAGTGCCTTAGATTGCAGCACCCTGATTTCACTTTCAACGTCTTTACGTTGCCATACATATAGGCCTTTTTGCAGTTTTCTAGGCTTTGCTTTGCCGCCAAAATCAAAACCTGACAGTTGAGTTGAATTTTTGTTGCTGTTGTTGTTCCTAGCAGCAATGAAGACATTGGACACAGGTGTGATACGGGTGTATCCTATACCCAGACAGGTGAGGGAAAAGGGTCCACACTGCTAAAATTTGTATTCAATAATCAATTCGTAAATCATACCTTTGAGTTTTTCACAACAATCAGACCTGTCCCGGAATAAAGACCAGAAAAGTATAACCCTGTCCTGGAATAAAGACGAAAAATGTATAACCCTGTCCCGGAATTTTCAGCTGAAAATGACACCCTATTGGCAGGCACATCCCCGGGTGGTCATTGTATTAAGTAAACCCCCCGGGCAGGTGCCCCAGCAGACCAGCGTCCTGGTCCACCAATGCATCTGATATTGTCCTTTTTTGGTGTTAGATGTATATACTCTACCGATTAAATTTAGATCTAACCAGTTTATCTTTAATATTCTTGTGTATTTTCAAGGCCACAAAAGGCTGTTTTGTCCATATCTGTTTGAGTGCATCATCACTTTCTATGTGTTGCCAGTTGTTTTTAAGTATTTCACCAATTTCTATTGATGTATTGTCATATGGAATGACAAAGGGGAGATTTTTTACTGTTTGAGTAGTCTGCTTGTTGCTGTCAAATAGTAGATCTGTCTGTGAGTCCCGGGGGGGGGGGGGGTACATAACATGTTGACGGTACGGGTATGTGCCGCCCATATGGGCGGGTTTTTGGGGCCTAAATTCTCTAAACAAGGGTCCCTTTTTCGGCAAATTTTCCATAAACAAGGGTGAGTTATCCAGAAATTGGCGAAAAATAGCAAAAATGGGTGGTTTTCCGCCAAAATTCATCATAAAAGTGGGTATGACCGCAAGTTTCGGTAATTAGAAGAGGGTATCTTTCTGAAAACCGGGCGGCAGACCCCCGTCCACCCGCAAGTCATATACCCCCCCGGGCTGTCGGTATTGTCTGATTTTGTTGAATTGTGTTTTTATTTCAGAGAGGTTGTAGCCCCTCCAAATTAAGTTGTTTCTCAGTGTTTCCAGTTTTTCTTCCAGTTGTTCATTGTTGGTAATGATTCTTCTATATCTTAGAGCTTGGCTATAAATGATACCCTTCTTGCAGCTTGTTGGATGGTTTCCTATTATTTCTATCAGTTACATTTTTCATTTAACACTTTTCAATTTTCATATCATTTTATCTTCTGCTCTATCAAAAACTTGCATCGATCAACCTTCTGACTGACGTGAACGTGGCAACATAATAGGAGCATGTAAACATGTTTATATACATGCTATATTAATGGTAACGATTGAATATGTGGACATCTGACTTACTTTGTCACAGGAAAAAACGCTACTAACTGGTGTTCCGAAAGAAATTTAAGCTCTTGAACAGTTTCTGCGAAGGAGGCTTGGTTCAAAAAATTTCATTTATGGTATAGATGAGATCATAACTTAGATTCTGTGACCTTGCATGTCCAGATCGGGTTTGTTTTCGCAGAGTAATTCACTGAGACAGACAAAACTTCTGAGGCAGCCGAATACAGATGGTATTAGTCAGCGGAAAATTTTCCTCCGCCGTAGAGGTCGCACCGCAGACTAAGATGGCATTGAATCACACAGTTACTAGTTATGCAACGTTTAATACATAAAAAGGTCTTGGGGCAGCTCAACAAAGCATCATTTTTGGAAAGTTGTTCAGAACTTTACTGTTCACTAACCTGAAAGCCTTCTTTAAAACAAAAAACTTTTCTGAACGACAACGAGACAAGACACAAAGCATTATAGATGGCTGTACAGGAGATGTGAAATCCATTCTTGAGGCTGCCAAATTGCTTTGTCTTGATCAAACTTGCATCATTTGTCTCACCAAATTTGACTTTGCTACTGAAAGGGTGATATCAAATATGGACAGGGACTAACAATTTCAATGAACTAACCAAAACATCACAGCAGACTGAAGTGGCAGTTATTTTGTCATGTATGATATACGGGGTAATCCCCTTTTTTAAAACCAAGAGGAAAGCTAACGCTTCCAAAGGCCAGCTCTTACCAATTTAAAGTGCTTAAAATTAAGATATATACTACAGATGCGGCAGTTGATTTTTGTTTTGAATTCATTTTGAAGGCTATTGGCAGTGCTAGTTGAAAGCACGTTGGTTCCTCCTTTCTATCGACGGGAGTCACTGGAATCGCAGCGCTACTGCAACCATTTGGATTGACCAATCGTTAACACTAGGTTCTAGTTGAGTTCTCATTGCATGGGGACGAAGCCATTTCCAGTTATCGTGATAAAAATATCCTGCGATCATCTATGCAGTTTATATGCATAAAAAATGTCGATTTAATTATATGAATGCAAATTTTGTTGCTGGGTATTTCAATAACTTCACATTATTGCAAACTTGGCATGAAATCTGTTTTGAGTCAGACTTTAGACCCCCAGATTTGTTGTTGATTTACCAGATGTTGAATGGGACTGCAGTCTCTCTCAAAATATGTTTCAAAGAAATAAATCCGCGCGTGAGAAAATCAGTATGGTTTATTGAACTAATTTAGCGTTATTTCACACCCGCCATGACATGTATTTTGCGTCAGACTTCGGTTTCTTAAATTTGTTGGTTTGTTTACGTTTTACTTCCCTTGTTTTTAACTCGATGTACATGAAATTCACCGGTTGCAAAAAACGGCGTGAGAATTTAACATAAGGTAAAACATTTCCACTATCGTTTCAAAACTCAGAGCCCCAATCAAAAGCGTACTCAGCAAAACAAAACTTCCTATATTTGCCAAACATTAAAATCAGGTTGGAAATATATTTTTTTTATATATATCAATAATCATTACATCACACATTACTAGCTACACTACTTAGAAAGTCACTCTACAATTACGCTACGTACAAAACTACTCTATTACACTACTAAAAACGATACCGCAAGGAGCACAATGCTGTGTCTACCCTGCGGCCATTTAACATAAAGATAAAAACAACAAGCAGATATGAAGGGAAGGAGAGAAAAAAAGAAAGAAAACCAAACAATACATATAAGTCCCCGAACAAGTTGCAGCAGCTAAGTTTCAGTAGCATCATTTTATTCAAAACGTTGTGTTGCGTATATGTATCTTAAAGTTCCTTTAAGGATTTCAGAATTAGAATCAACGGACAACCTTTCATCACCATATACAGTATCAATTTAAGCATTAGAGCATTTGAAAGATTTGGCAAATCATACGGTTGCAATGTTGAATTTACACTGTCGAGAAGATCTGTCCTGTATGCATCGTAAGAATGGCAGTGCAGCAAAAAGTGTTCCGTGTCCTCAACACCGTCGTTTGAGGGGCACATTGGATCCAATGTGTCTCTAAAATTGTGTCTAAACTTGTGCAGATTAAGCATACTGAGACAAACGGGTAACTGTATGAGTATTGCAAGACCTCTTGGGTCGTGAATATTGTAAACTGGCTTAGGAGGAGGGCGAAGAATAAGAGATAGCAGCTTATTTTTGAAAATGCCTATTGTAGGCGATTCTCTTATTTCTTGGGGAAGCTTATTCCATTCGAGCAAACAGCTGGGGTAAAAGCTTGCACTAAAACATGCCGTTCGTGCATTGATTTGGCCAATTGTAGCTGGATAACGAAGGGAATACGAGGACTGTCGTAATGGTGGAATTGGTATTCTTGTGTAGTCAGGAGTGAGATTATTGACAATTTTATAGAAAAGAACGAGGCGCCTATACCAACGACGGAGATTGAGTGATTCCCAACCAAGCTTATCGTACAATTTTACACGTGATGTGCCCTTCCAAGCACCTGTAACTGCTAGTGCTGCAGAATATTGAATAGATTCTAGTTTTCCATTTGGTTAGAGAGCGTGATGTTCTGACTAAATTCACATACATGCTGTGGGGTACGATGGGGTCGGACATATAGTTTGTATAATTCATTCAGTGATTGTCGAGGCAAGTACTTAGAAAGGAAATGTAACATTCCTATTCCTTGTCTGGAAATATGTCATGCAATAGCCAGTGTCCCTTTGAGACATTGAATTCGTGTACCTTCATTTCATTTTTTCTTTTTTTGTTTTTGCATGTATTGTTTTTATGTCTTCCTTTACAACGGAGAGTAAAATCTTGCAAACTCAAAAGGCCTAACAAGCTGTATTGAAAACAAAGAGCTGCTCGCTTGACACGGCTGAGAAGATCAATATTTGAGCGATGCCATTTGATATTTGGCAAAGGCGAGCGGCAGCAAGGTTGTTCCGTTCATCAGTCATCGTAAATAGAAATGTACCTATGTGCTCAAGCCCCCTTCTCAAAAAGCGTTGAAGTGTGCAAATGCAAAAAAAAAACTTTTTGTTTCCTTGCGGACAATTGAATTGACTTGTATCTTTTTTTATCTACTGACTTGAACTGTAGTTGGACTTTGGACTCTAGATCGTCCCATGTTTTGTGTAGGTTCTCACGCTTTTCGTGCTTCGTGCAGAATCCCGTAGCTATAAAGTCTCTGCTAGCCCTTTCTTCGGCATTCACAACGCTCATACGACCTGAAGAAAAGATTATCACAGCAGCTGGCTGCTAGTAAGGCTCGTTTCTTGGCATGGCCTAAGTTTCTTATGCTTCGTATAAGCCTTCCAGTCTCCAGATTGTGCAACACCCCCCCCCCCCAGTAACGACCCCGCTGAAACATTTCCCCGCCAAGGTTGAAGGATGACCCGCCAAGAAAACTTGTTTCCCCGCCTTGTTTTTGTTGTTTCCCCGTTGAAATTTTTTGCTTCCCCGTCAAAATTATGCAAGTTCCATCATATATAATAGCCTAAAATTTCATTCCCCCGTCATGATATTTCTAATCCCCGCTTAAAATGTATGTTTTCGTAATATCCCGCTGTATCTTCAAGTTCCGGCGTAGTCGTTACTGGGGGGTGTCAGTGCAGTAAAGACTTTGTGGCTACGAGGACTTAAAGATTGTAAGTTATCGTTAGTTTCTTCTCATTGCTGTTACCGAAATAAACTTGCTGTTGTATATATTCAATTTCCAGTTATATCTCTTAGCCATGTTATTTATGTTGCTCTCGATATTTAGGCCAATAAGGCCACCGAAGTTTGCATCTGGTTCTTTGATTCACTATTAATTTTTGCCGAAATACTTGTTATCATATTATTGCGATATTTTTTAAGGACAGTGTTCAAAGGACAGTATTATTGTCGTAGGCTAGACTTACTGAAGATTTAGACTTCTGTTAATTAATGTAATTTATTTTTTTGATAGTGAACCATCATCGTTATTATCATCACCATCATCGAACAACCAGCACTTGTGTTATTTGCCTTTGTTGTCTGCTTGGGACTTCAGTTTTGCGTGATTTTTGGTGCGTTCAAAAATATCCTGTAGCTCAAGCTTGTCGGCTACAAGCGTATTTAATCTTCAATTTATACCTGTTTTTTATGCTTTCATCTCAATTTCAGTTCCAGTTCTGCCCCTTACCATCGTTTGCCAGCCACATCAAAGCTGTTATTTCCAAATCCAGGCAAGGAATAGGAATTTTGAGATTTCTTTCTAAATACCTACCGCGACAAATCCTCAACGAAATGTACAAACTCTATGTTCGACCGCACCTAGATTATGGTGACGTCATCACAGTGTTGTTTTAACCAACCAAATGGAAACTTGAATCTGTCCAGTACTTACATGCATTAGCACTAACAGGCGCATGGTTTAAACGTTGTAAAAACACAGTCTTTGATTATTGGTTCCAGACCAAATATTCAAAAGATCGAAAAGCAGACTGAAGCTATGCCTAGTTTCGAAATAGGTGATCAAAAGATCAATATGATAACCGATACAAAGTATCTGGGAGTTCAAATTGATGACAAACTCCAATGGGATCGCCACATTGAACATGTTAAGGCTAAGGCACTGCGAGCTCTCGGTCTTATTAAGCATGCCAAGAAATTTCTTCCATCAGGTGATCTGCAGAAAATGTATAGAGGAATTGTTGAGCCACATTTCAGTTATTGCTGCTCGGTTTGGGGTTGTTGTAGTGAAACCAAACTTAATTCTCTCCAAAAGATCCAGAATAGAGCTGCAAGAATAACTACAAATAGTCCATACGATGCTTCTGCTGCCCCTCTGCTCCAAAATCTTGGCTGGCCATCAAGTAAAGATCTTATTAGAAAAGAAACTGCAACGCTGACCTATAAGGCATTGAACTCACTTGCTCCTCAATATTTAGGGGAACTTTTCAGCAAATGCTCAGGGGGCAGTGATCGCATTCTTCACTCTACCGAAACAAACTTGCAGATACCTCTGCTAAGAACAAGCACAGGCCAAAGAGCATTTTCTTATCATGGAGCAAACTAATGGAATGAGCTGAACAAGAAAACTAAACTGGCATCGTCCCTGGCTACCTTTAAAAAATCCATATGAGAGGTACATTATATTTTCATTTCTAGTTCTATTATGCTCTTTTGTACATTGTATTATATGATTCTCTTTAATTTAGGCTTTTCTGTTTTTTGCACAGGTCAGTTTGTAAAGCAGTTATTTATTACTGAAATTTGTAGCCTGTATAAATATTTAAAAATGAAAATGAATGAAAATGAATGGAAGGATTCTTCTCGTGATAAGCTGTATGATGAGCTTGTTGGGAATCATTAAGCCTCCGCCAATGGACTGTCAAAAACCTGGCTGCAGACTATGCAAGACATCCAGTTCCTAATATTCAAGACTCCAATTACAGTCTTCGCAGACTTCGCACTACAGTCAGTATGTGCAAGAACACGAGGTTTCAAGTCAACTTTCTATCCCAACTGCTTATCAGAAGGGGAAAACTTAACCTTGACTGAGATTAGACTATCCAGCTCTGTAAATATTTTCAAGAAAAACTTATTGTCAATTATGACCCAAAAGGCTTATCCATCCTAACGCAGCTACGTGTTGGACTCAGTAAGCTAAGTTTTCACAAATTTAAGCATAACTTCAGGTATACTTTGAATCCTTTGTGCCAACCAAAAATGGTGTTGAGGATACGGAACACTATTTCCTGCTCTAGCATACTTATGATGCAAACAGTCTTGATCCTCTCAAAAGTGTAAAAGCGACATTACTGCCCCACGGTTAAATAACTATTTCAAATGAAGAGTTATTAAGAATCATCCTCTATGGCCATGAAACAGATATCGTTTCATTCAAATGCGAAAATTTTCACAGCATCGCTTGAATATGTCCAGGCATCCAAACGTATGTACGTAAATTCTCTTCTCCCCTTAGATATTTTCTTTTTCATTTATTTGTAAAATCGTTTTTGTATTAAGCTAAATAGCATCTTGTGTCGTATAATTAGTTGTATTTTAGGTCTCCTTTGTTCTATGTTAAACGCCAAAGAGTAGTCATGATATTTTTGTCCCTCCTTGTATCGTCCTTGTAGTGGGGTAAAGTACTTCGCTGTTAGTGTCTTAAGTAATTCGTCATTGAAAATCTTTAATATCGAATATAAAAAAATTCGTTACATGCCATCTCCTTATCCTATTTTATTGGTGAATTCGTGAATTTTGAATAGTTTTTATGAACTAAAAAGAGCTGACAGAAACAGGCAAGGTGGGGGTGTTGCTTGCTACATCAGAAAAGATTTGCCTTTCAATGTAAGAGAGAATTTTTCAGTAGATCTCGAAAATATATTTTTTGACTTACTTTTACCGAAATCAAAACCAATCCTCATTGGCATCATCTACAGGCCGCCTGACTCTAGTGGTTTCCTTGAAAAACTCAACGCAGCCATTTCAAAAACAGAAAATTTTGATAGTCAAGAAGTTTTTATCCTGGGGGACTTGAATATTGACCTGACAAACAGCAAACAGAGTAATTCAAATGGGATTAAACGCTACAAAGAATTCTGCTCCCTTCACGGGCTGGTTCAACTGATCCAAGAACCAACCCGCATAACTGAAAAATCTCAGACTTTGTTAGACCATATAATTTCTAATTCAGGCAAAAAAGTTTCCCAGTGCGGTGTCCTAAATTTGGGTGTATCTGACCACCAGATGATCTACTGTACAAGGAAAAGTACTAGGACTAAAAGTTTTGGTCATAAATACATTAAAATCTGCTCAATGAAAAATTACACTAAAGAAGCCTTTCTGAAAAATCTCCGACTGATCAAATTTCCAAAATATCTTGAGTTTATTGATATAAACGCTGCATATTCTCATTTCATACAAGTGATTATTTCTGTAATCGATGAATTAGCTCCATTAAAAGAGATTCGTATAAGAAATAGCACTCAAGAATGGATGGATGAGGAAGTCCTTGAGGGGATCAGGATTCGAGACAAGCTGCTGTCAAAATTTAGGAAGACAAAAAGTCACACAGACCATGTCAATTTCAGAAAAGCCCGAAACAATGTTTTGTCCCTTATAAAAAAGAAAAAGAAAACTTGTGTTGTAGGGAAATTAAACGAAAATATTGGCAAGCCAAAAGAATTATGGAAAAGCCTAAAATCATTGGGACTACCTTCCAAACATGACGAACCCTCAAAAATCTGCCTAAAAAAGGATGGCAAGCATTGTTTTGATGATAAAATCAACTCAAACATTTTCAAAAATTTTTTCTCAAATTTAGCTAAAGAACTAGTAAACAAGCTACCAAATCCACCCTGTAAATTTGGGACAGAAAGTGTCAAAAAATACTACAAGCACCTCAACCTTGGAAGAAAACCTTTCACACTTCACCATACAACTGATGAGAATGTGCTTAAACTCTTAGAGGGAATAAATCCCTCTAAAGCAGCAGGACTGGATAATCTTGCAGGGAAATTCCTTAAGGATGGTGCATCAATTTTGGCAAAACCAATTACAGAAGTATGCAATCTTTCCATCTCCCTATCAAGTTTCCCAGATGACTGCGAGCAAGCTAAATTGAAACCACTTTTTAAAAAGGGTAACAAAGACGAACCAATATAGGCCAATCTCACTTTTACCGCAGATCTCTAAGGTAATTGAAAAAATTGTCCACGAGCAGATACAAGAATACCTGGATTCTAACAATATTCTTTATCGATACCAGTCGGGCTTTCGTCCTTACCACTCAACGGATACATGCCTATCTTACCTAAGTGATAAAATCATAAAAGGATTTGAAAACAGGATGCTTACTGGTATGATACTAATTGATTTACAAAAAGCGTTTGACACCATCGACCATGAGATTTTCCTTCAAAGAATGAAACACATTGGCTTTGCTGATTCAGCTTTATATTGGTTAAAATCTTATCTAACAAATCGAACTTTCTTTGTAAACGTAGGGAAAGAGTCTTCATTGCCTGGCAATTTATCATGTGGAGTACCGCAAGGCTCTATTCTTGGCCCACTCATTTTCCTTTTGTATGTCAATGATATGCCTCAGGCAGTTGACTGTGACCTTCTTTTATATGCAGATGACTCCTGCCTTGTATTCAGTGACAAAAGCATCAGTGACATAGAAGAGCAACTAAATAAAATTTTAATTCTCTTTGTGATTGATTTGTTGATAACAAACTAAGCATTCACTTTGGAGAGGACAAAACAAAATCTATACTTTTTGGAAAAACAAACAAGAAAAGTGGTAATAAGAAACTAGACATCAGGAGGGGTGACATCAAGATTAAACAACACACGTCAGTGACCTATCTGGGCTGCATTCTTGATGAAAGCCTGTCTGGTGAGTCAATGGCAACCAGGATCCTTGGTAAAATCAATGGCAGGCTAAGGTTCCTCTATAGAAAGCAAAATTTTCTTGACTTCCCTCTTCGTAGGCTACTTGCAAATGCACTGATCCAGCCCCACTTTGACTATGCATGCAGTGCTTGGTTCCCTTTGATAAATAAAAGATTAACCAGGAGAATTCAAACCGCCCAAAATAAATGTGTCAGATTTTGTTTAAACATGAATAACAGAGCACATATAGGAGTTAGGGAATTTAAAAACATAAATTGGCTCCCTACTAAAGAGAGATTTGAACAATGTACTGCTACAAGCGTTTTCAAATTTTTCAATAACTCGGCCCCATCCTATATATCGGAGATGTTCTTACCAGTTGGCCAAAGCCGGGTTACTCGAAGATCAAAAAACAAATTAAACCAACCTTTTAGAAAAAGTAACAAGGGGCAAAACGGTCTCTCCTACCTAGGACCTAAAATTTGGAACAATCTACACTCTGACCTAAAGTCAGCTGAGAGCGTTAACAGTTTCAAACATAAAATTAAGAACAAATTCTTTAAGGACCTCCAAAATCAAGAAGACAACCCTTATGAATATTACTGAATTTCCAAAATTGCAAAAAAAAACAAGACTCCACCATTACTTTCTACTTTGATACAAAATATAC
This sequence comes from Aurelia sp. 3 sensu Dawson et al. (2005), assembly GCA_964020215.1. Taxonomy (NCBI): domain Eukaryota; kingdom Metazoa; phylum Cnidaria; class Scyphozoa; order Semaeostomeae; family Ulmaridae; genus Aurelia; species Aurelia sp. 3 sensu Dawson et al. (2005). Next base: position 9,425,716 of record OZ026581.1, on the reverse strand, counting down.
ATTTTTTTTACACTTTCCTTTCAAGAAAACTTTTCTTTTAATGGCACCTCTGGGGGGACCATTATGGAAACAAGGTCACACTGACCTTTTAATGCTATCCCTGCCATTTTAAACTGGGGGTGTTTTTATACTTAGGTTTTTATATCAGATCTTAGTTTTTTGTTTTTCTTTTTATCATTATTGTTTTTTCTACGCATGTAATTAGCTTTCTGTTTATTTTGCAGTAAATTTTATAATTAAGTTTTTAATTTTAATGGCATAATATTACATACATACATACATACATACAATTCTTTCTGTGTAGTTCTATACCACAAAGCTGTTCTTTTTGATCATGCAATGCATTCTCCCAGTCGAGTACTATTGTTTTCTATCTCATAAAATGGCTTCGGAGTAAACACGACCTTCTGCTCCTTGTAGTACTGTAGCGTAAGTCATGCCCTTAAGAAATGGCATTATAAGAAACGCACACGTGATTTTGCTGAATGAAATACCTCCCTACAAGCAGGCTGATTCATGCTCAATTTCTTTTACAATAGTACAAAGTAACATCATTTATCATTGACAATGAAATTCTGAAACCCAAATTGATTTGACTTCAAGAAACTTTCAGTACTGCTTCGAATTATTAGTTTCTTGTGCTGTATAACTGTTCATATTCAAATTTCTTTCAGAACAATTTTGGAAGATTTTTTTTTAATATAAAAATTTTTCTCATACCATGGTATACACAACCTGTTTTGATGAATTATATTTTAAAACAAGGAACAGGTCAGGCTAGTTCGGTGAAATGAGTTTCACAAAAGCGGGACTTTACTGTAGTTCTGTAAGTAGCTCGTAGTAAGTATTGCAATGTTTTAATGGAACATAAGGGAGGAATTTAAACTTTACCTGTCTCATTTCGGAGGTCTTGTTCGTTGTTGTAGATTCATATAGTCCACCAGAAGCTTGTGCTACTGCTGACAATAATCTTTCTTTATTGGACTTCTTCTCACCAGTGTCTAAAATGTAAACTGTGGCTCCTGTTCTTTTTGCATTTGCCAGCAATTTCGCTACTGATGCTATCTCAATGTTTGGGCTACCCTCTTCTGAATAATTTGAAGCATTTCCTAAAAGAGGATCAAGCTTGTCGTGAGAAGCACAGCTTTCAAATCTTTAAAAAGCTGGGTGTAAAATTCAATGACTTATTTCATCGAAATGAATGGCTTCAAAGAAACTTGAGCTATTTTACAGTAAATCTGCCGTTGGACAGCATAGGTTTCAAATCTTTAAAAAGGTTGGTGTAAAATCCTATGACCTTTTTCTTTTAACTGAACGATCTCAAAGAAACTTTAACTATTTTACAGTAAATCGGCCGTTGAACTTTTCTGAAATTCTTCAATATTCTTAGACTTACAGTAGTTTTCTTATTTTTTAAGAAGTCAAGAAAATTTTTGAAAAAAACGTAAAACTATCGTAATTTCTAAACCTGTTGATGAAACATCAAACAATTTTCAAGAAAACCATAGTTTATAAATGCCTACAATATGGTATCAAGCAAAACTCTTTCACTCTTCTAGTTTGTGATTTAGGAATTTGATGACGTCACATCACAAAATGAGATGAAATATAGAATAGGCTTAGGCTGTAATTTCGACAAATGTTCAATATTTCTGGAAAGTCCAACGGTAGAATCATAAAAAAAAATGGCTAAAGTTTCTTTCAAGTCATCCAGTTTAAAGAAATAGGTCTTTGAATTGTACACCCACCTTTTTACACCGATTTAAAGATTTGGAACCTATGCTCACCTGGTGTTGTGGCGCAATAACAACGGGTGTCTTCTAATAATAACGGGTGTCAACTTGTAATGATTATTTTTCTCGGTAAAACATCCGCATAAAGGATGGATTCAAATTATTTTTGTCCTGTATATTTCAATCATTAACAACTGCAGATTGTGCTGATGAGTGGTTAAAGTATTTTTCATCAGCTTTTCAAACCCAATATCACTACCTTTGCATACCAGTCGCAATACTCTTTCTTGGATGTGATATAATTTTGAATTTAATACCCTATCATGGAACATCCACACAAGTGGACAGTGATTAAACTGTGACTCATTGTAAGAATTCATTAAGATTTCAGATTTAATAGGATCGATATAGGTGGATAAGCGAGCAAGTGCGTGGAGCTTCTGGTTGGCCTTTTTGCACAAATCTTCAACATGTTTTCTGAAGCTTGGTTTTTTATCAAAAGTTACGCCTAGCAGTTTTTCATAATCACTTTCATCAATTGTCGAAGTTCCGATTGTAACTGTTGCTCTGGAGCATTTGTCACCAAATATCATGTGACACTTGTCATCATTTACTTTCATGTAATTGTCAGAAAACCATTTTGCAACCACAGTACCGTCCGTTTCTAACTGTCTAACAATTGTTTCAAGAATTGGATGGCATGCAAAGATAGTGGTATCATCAGCGTAGTTACAAATGTTAGTATATCTTACAAAAAAGAAAATGTCATTAATAAATACATCGAAGAGCAAAGGCCCCAGGACCAAACCTTGAGGAACTCCAATTTTAATTTCTTTCCAAGCGCTATGGATCCAATTTCCCGCTTTTAAGGGTGCATTTGATTGGCACCAATTCTGAAAACGGTAGACTTCCAAGACTCGAACTTGTGTTTGATCGACTCCCAAATCCCGAAAACGGCAGGTTTGGCAGGTTTGACAGGCCTGCTGAACCTTCTGCTCCAAAAGGCAAAAAGTTCGGCAGACTTTGAAGAGATTCTCAATTTCATTTGTAGAACTCTGAAAATGAGGCAACTTTAATTGCGTTGCTACAGCAATCGGTAACTTTCTCTTTGTTGCCAAGAACAAGACTGGTCTTCGCATTTTTCAACTGCAAACCTCATATTCGCAAGTATAAATCTGAAACCTGCTGCTTTGAACAACTTTGTGTTTGATTGGGAACTGTGGCTTTGTCTCTGCGAACTCTTCTGTTTTCAGAATTTGGTAGGTTTGGAATTACCAATCAAACAAACCCAGAGAATCTAATAGGTTTCTTGAGTCCGTAGATAACACTATCAAATGTAGAAACGATTCAAATACAACACCATGGAACCGTTTCTTTCAATGTTACTAGGCTTCATATTGTTGGACAGCAGGTTTGTTTGCTAGGCTTCACATTGTTGGACAACAGAGGGACTACTATTTTTGAAGCAACAACTTTTTGTGCAATAAATCAGCAAAACACTTGCTCAATTGATTTCAGTCCTCTCAATGAACATAGATTTAAGCATAATTTTTACTGCTTGAGTCCAATTTATATTTGTGGTACAGGAAAGGAAGATAATGAGCATTACCTCCTGCACTGCCCCCAGTTTACAGCTCAGCGCCAAGATCTCCTTGGTCAAGTCTTGGATGTTGGATATGATGTTGCTAGCATGAACTCAAAGGATCTTTATCATCTGTTATGACATGGGAACCCAAATGATAGCACCTTTGCATACAGAATCATCCATTTCCGGAAATTAAATTTTCCGGAAAAACAGCAGTCTTAGCCTCTTTTTGACTGAAGTGCTCCCAGAAATTTGCGTGGGCTGTCTCTGCTCATCGGGCTGCTGCCGCGGGGGCGTTGGCTGGGGGAACTTTATAATTAGTTGGAAGTTTTTTCTCCTCGGAGTTGGATCTCTGCACCATAGTTCCATTCTCCCTGGCGATGCTGTAATGGTTGTGGTTTGGTGGGTGGTGGGCTGTCTGCGCGGGTTTTGGGGGTACTTCAGTTTCGACTTAGTTTTTGTTTTTTTGTTTTTGTCTTTTTCTATTACCATTAAGGTGTTTGGAGGAGAAAACTCTAACTTTTTTGATAATCTTGAAATAAAACTTCTGAAAGTTTTTTCCTGCAACCACCTTAATTTAACGTCGATATTTTGTAGAAAATTGTAAGTGGCATTTGTAGTAAGGACCCGGTGACCTCGTGTCTTTCCTCACTACAAATGTCACAGTATTTGCATCAAATTGTTGTTTTTTGAAATTCTAGATTGATAAAAAAATTGATTTAAGAAGGCTCTCAAACCCTCGAAGATTGATCCTGCGCAACAATATGTAGCACCGTAACAAATGAAGTTACATAACACCAAACATACGATGCACCACATTCTAGGGATACCTTGTATGAAAAACTTTCTGAGTTACCGGGAAGGAATGCTTCTTGAGGTATTTTTATCAGTTTAGCCAAGACAAGTCTGCCATGTTTCAACTTGCAAGCAAGCATTACATCATAACATAAAGCTGCATTAAAATGATTACTTACCTACGAAAACGCAAACTTCTCTTGGATAATGTTGTCCAGTTGAGATACGCTGTAGAACTTCAGAAAAGCCATCAAGTCCAAGAGCCGATTGTCTTTTACGTCTTCTAATGGATATGGCTGAAAAGAATCGCACCGTCATTCAAATAAGCTCCGTCATTATATTCCACCATCAAGTCCAAGCATTCAGTTTTATTTCACCATGCTTGAAAAATGACCCCCTAATTTATAATCCATAACTAAGAATTAATCCATAACTTGTTCTTTGGTGATAACGATTTCTAGACGATCTTAATGAAAACATACTACTTTTAACTCTTCGTTATATCCACAGAACTGGCCGGTTTGATTAAAAAATCCTTAACTCAACTATAAGTCACTCAACCACCATCTTATTTCTTTCCTTCTTTCTGGTAGTTTTGTGTAGCTTTACGTTCTTTTCGTTCTTCTGTTTTATGTTTTATGTTAATAATTTCCATATAGGTAGAAATAGTTTTGCCACGTCTTTATTCCAAACTTGGGCTTTTTATAATACATACTTTTAGACATCGGTTTTATGCTATATAAATTTTGATGATTTGTAACTATTTTATCCACTATATCTTATGTAATATTTGTCTTTAGTAATTCTAACATTGGAATTAATTAGCTCATTACTTTTAGCTACATTTTTATTGCAATCCAACGATAAAGAAATTGATGAAAATAACAATAAAATTCAAAGACGTGAATGTTTTGGTGCACCTTGTAGTAAATAGTAAATCCTATACCTCTTATTCTCTGGATGTCATTTAGGATCTCACTCTGATCACTAGGATGGCGAAATGCTCCATTTTGATTTTTAATGGTGACTCCTTGTCTGTCCCAGCGATTGCACAGTACAATTCTAACTTCTGCACAGCTGGGAAGCTTTCTGTCTTTGACTAAACTCTTTAAGGCAAGCTTTGCAGACTTTAAAATATCTATTCTGTCTCTTCCATCATTTGGTGACACATCAATGACAATTGTCAGCAGTGTGGATATGTATAAGTTTTGTGCCATCTTGTTAACAACTTCTCACATCTGCAATTTAAAGACACAATAAAAAAGGTGTTTGCAATGCAGTTTTGTTCAATCAATGAACAAATACTGTTCAAACTGGCCACCTTTTAGTACATTACAGGACAGGATCTGAGTATTTGAATGTTTCATCGAGACACTGTTGTATCCAGGAACGCCAAAGAGATGGGTATGGAGGATGACTACCCCTCGTACCCCTCCTGCCCCTTTAAAATTAACTACTGTAAATATGTTACTCTTCTACTGTTTTGCTCTCAAATGTGCAGTACCTCCAAAATGTCGGGCAGCACTGACTGTGTTCATGTGTTTCTTTTATTCTATATATATTGTTGAACAAGTCCCTTTAAAGGAAACCAAAGCATATACAGTGAAGTAGCTCAATCCACTTGCTGTCAAATTCTAGCCTATTAGAAATCAGTCTTTCCTGTGGACAGAGATCAGTTACCCAAATATGGTTCAACCCAGTTTCCATTCATTGATTCCGGTACCAGGAAGCTCATTCTGAGTAAATTCTGATGTGTCTAGGTTGGGGTTTTTGTAAATTGTACAAACAAACTGTTGCAGCTGGTACTTTTATAGAGTTATTTCGTGGGCCTGACTGGAAGCGGCTAAAGTGGAACAGCAACGTCTTCCCATGCACTGCCAAGAATGCAAACTTGGGTTTGACACACGCTACAATCATATATTGTCTTTGCAAAGCTTTTGCATTGAAGGCATATATATGCTTAGATTCCTGTTAATGCGCCCCTCTGACATGTGCGGGTCGTACAGTATAGGGGTTCTAGGGAACAGGGGAGCATGCCACAGAACGATTGGGGGAACAAGGAACAAACAAAAATTTGTGGAGGGAACAAGAGAACAATTAGTTTGCTTTCATGGAAATGGGGAACACTGTAAAAGATTGAGAAAGATTAAGTTTTACACAGGAAAGCCAGATTAAATGTCGATTGTTGCAAAATTTGTTAATTTTTTTTCTTTGTACAACAAAATCCTTCTGCGCTTTGTACTTATGACATCAGCTCTATAATGTCCCTGAGGACTGCCTGCCTTCTTTCTAGAAGTAATGAACTAGAAATGGAAAAACGATGTTTTACAAAAGAGTTTCACGACTTTTGTATGGCATAATTTTTCCAGGGAACATGTCAAAATTTTGCTAGGGAACATGGGAACAAAAGATAATTTATGAGGGAACAGGGGAACAAGGACCCCCTATACAATCCTCACCTGTACCAAATACTTTTTGATTATTTTCACCTTTTAGACCATTGTGGTGAAGGACATAGTGGTTTTAGCAAAGGAAGCCCATTTACGTCTACTGTGAAAAAATATTCCATCAAACTAATAAGTATATACGAGAAAAGAGATGTCTAATCTGACAGGTATGGCACCGCAACATACATCTCACGGAAATCATTAGAACGATCCTTACTATTTATTTGTATCTTGATTACGCTGGCCTTTGGTTGCATTTACACGTCTTTTATAAGAAACTGGTTTATAAGAAACTAAAGATGACCAAAGCTTTAAGAAACTGTAATATTAAGTCTGAGAAGCATTAAGAAAGGTTTAAAAGTGAAATGCATGGATATTTTAGCGAATATATAGTTGAACCTTCGTTCTAGAGCAATATTAACTACCATTTGTGTTTTCAACATAACAGAACATTGTTTATTCCTATACACGTATCTTCGTATTATAAGAAACTGCTGTAAGAATATGGGCCAATACTGACAGTTTCTAGGATTTGTATTTATTTCAATTTTGTATTCATTTCAGGGCCCTGGTCCGCTCCGGCTTGCCCCTGCCATAGCATCGAGAATGCAGATTTCTTTGATTTTAACGTGTAATGTAGGAAAGGCACTTTTGGCCAGCACTACTTTAGCACTGGTAGATTTAATTTAAACTTAGATCTTCTCGTCACTCAGCTTTGGTCGGCTGATTGGAACATTTCGTCAGCATAAGCTTTGAAAAATTTCATAATGTTTACACATGTATCTTGATCAACTCTGTTCTTTGTTGGAAGCCAGTTTATAGCTTTGAATTCAGTAGCCCCTACATGTGTTGTGTTTTTTAGATTCAAATAGAAGCGAATGCATTTGTTTTGCGCTGATTGCATTTTTTTAGATAGTCTCTTATTTAACATCGGACAGATCATCAGGTTGACAGGTTGCCCTACAGGTTCACTTATCAGACATTGACACATCAAATTGGAAACAATATTTGACAAAGACATGAAATGGTGAAAACAAGACAATGGGAAAGCGAAATTGGAAAGCAATGAAACTTTGGCCTAAAAATACAATTCATAATTACAATTATGGAACAGCAACACATCGCCATCATCAGCAGCAACTGCATGCATTTAATGGAGAATGGCACAGAAGGTTCTGAATAAAACAATTTGAACAGACTTGTCTTGAAAATAGTTATAATAAATTTTCAGACATTCACTACAGTATACCTTTTCATTCAAAATGTGACCATTTTTCACAAGAAACTGCCGTACCATCAAAATTTTGAGAGGCTCTTACACTGGAAAATGTTTAATTTTGTCCATGAATCTGAAATTGAATTCCACTTGTTTGTTTATTCTAAGACACAATACAATTTAATTAGGAAAGATAAAGGGGTCATCTCCCCTTGCAACTGATAAATATCTGATGTAAGAAAATTTTGGAATTAAATCTTTATATTGATCTAAAGTCCTTGCGTTATGTCTCATGCAATTCCTACCCTGACCACCCCTGGGACACCCCCGGGAATTTGCACAGAAAAAATTCCCGGCCCCCGGGCATTTGACAGTCAATTTTTTCCCGGCCCCCGGGCATTTGACAAACCCCGGGATATTCAAAATATGTACAGTATTTACTGTATAGGAGCATGAAACTTGCATTACAGTAGTTTCAGCTTTCAGGTTTCGCTATTTTTGGAAAAACACTTCTGAATTCGAACACGGGAGACTCGGCATTCTTGGTTTCTAATTTTGGCATCGAAACATGGTCTTCGGAAGCTTACTTGATATCTTGAATGATGCAGGGTTTGGGAGCCGTTAATGTTTGTTGAACGATATCCCAGACTTCAGTTTGCGTCTAGGGTAGTATTTGGAATGCAATAGGCTACTGTGCATCGCCTTCTAGATATTGACGAAGGCCGAGGAAGAGCCTTGCAGTCGCAAGAACATTCTTTTGAATTACCCAGTTGTATTGAACAAGAAGTTCAGTTTTGTTCTTTTGGAAGTTTCTTTGTTTGTTACAGTTCTGTTCCAGTTGTTATACTCTGTGAGTTTATTTCTCTGAAACACATTCTTGACAAATTTAGATTGTATTATATATCTGAATGTGGATCTTCTATTGCGTCCTTTGAATCAGCAATATTATAGAAAGTGTTAAAAGTATCAGAAATCCTTCTTGTTCCTCCAGAATACTGAATATTAAAACAACAACATCGTTGACTATAACTTTTATATTTCAATGGCAAGGTTGAAAGCAAAATTGCCCGTCCCCGGGCATTTGACAGTCAATTTTTTCCCGGCCCCCGGGCATTTGACAGTCAATTTTTTCCCGGCCCCCGGGCATTTGTGCACAAAAATCTTGTTGACCCCCGGGATGCCCAGGGGGGGATGGTCAGGGTAAGAATTGAACGAGACATTATGCTGCAGATTTGACTGTTTCATTGATATTCTATTCTGCGAAGTAAGCTTGCTATTAAATGCCAAAGAATTGGTGCAATTAACACCAGACTGGAAAGTTTGTATCTTGAGATGCGCGCTAGCGAACCTATACGCACTACTGTGGTGGATACGCCATACAGAGGCGGGGTATTATGCTTGATGTGGTGGATGCACCATACAGAGGCGGGGTATTATGCTAACGTGGTGGGGTATTATGCTTGTTGTGGTGGATACGCCATACGAAGGCAAGGCATAAATGCTAACTTGGTGGGGTATTATGCTTGATGTGGTGGATACGCCATACATAGGCGGGGTATTATGCTTACGTGGTGGGGCATTATGCTCCACCTCTGTATGGCGTATCCACCACAGTAGTGCGTATAGGTTCGCTAGCGTGAGATGGCAATTTGAGATGGCCTAAGCAAGACTGCGCTGAAAATTTGCGGTTGAGAACAATAGATTAAACCAATAGAATCGTTGTAGATCAAACAAAAGATCCTTTGTTTATTGCCAACTGCGTGGCCAAGGTTGAAAACCGCATGCGTTCCTGCGCGCACAATATCTTGAGCGTGCAGTACAAACTTTCCAGTCTGGAATTAACATGGTAACATTAGTTTCAAATCCGATATTCCAGTCAAGAAAACTGCTAAGTGCTAAGTTTTTCTTGTGAGATTGGTCATCTCCTGCAAGGAAACTCACCGTATACCACACTGGAATTGGCGTATGTTATGCCACATTTATGTGGCGGACAGACTCGCTCTAAACAATAGAAATGCCAAAAAGACAAAAGAAATTGGTGTACGTATGTGGCGGACGGCGTACCCCAATTCCACTGGGGACCGTATACTCCAGAAAAATTTCACAGTTTTGCAGAAGTTTTCCAAAGTTGCATGTTGTACTCTAACCTGTCAACCTGCACTTTCTCCAACCTGTCAACCTGTAACCTGTCACTCTGGAGACCCAACCTGGAACCTGTCAAACCTGTCAAACTGTGTGTCTTACACTCCAAACCAAAGAAGAAGAGGGTGTGGTCCAAGGAAATTTATTGGGTCTCCACCCCAGACGCCAACATCCCGCCCAATAAAAAATCCTTGCGGCGCCACTGTTTGAATAAAGTATTCATTTGAATATGATGTACAATAATAGGGTCTAAATAGGCTTCCTGGAGCCAGTGGTATTCTTAGGTCCTAAGTTAGGACAAGCAGTACGTTCGGTATCAAAAAAAATTCAGGCACATAAATAATGACTTACGGTAAGCAGATTAAAAGATGACATACGTAGATCTGGTTGCTTTCCAATGCTTGGTATTGACAGGCAGACCATCATGTTACATCTTGATGTCCATCTATTGTCACTTTTTGCTCATTTCTACTTTTCTGATAGGTTTCTGATCAAGGAAACAAGAAGCAACAACTCCAAACCAAACCTCGTTTTCATTTCATGTATTTCTTGGATTTTGGCTGTTTCACTTACTACATTTGCTTAAGATGAGCTCCTCCGCTTGCTCTTGCAGTTTATCATTGTAGCAGCAGCAACCCAAATTCACTTCAATCTTAAAATAAGTTAAATAAGCTATGTAATGAATTAGAGGAATGGTTTTAATGCTAGCCTTTTGAAACAGCCTCGTTCCTGATTCCTATTGCTGATGAAACAATCAAAATGAAATGAAAATGAAACACCACAAGTGTCACTAGGCCATTGCAGCAAAGTGGGAAGAGAAACGTCGACGAGAGGCATTTGATGGCATTACAGTTCATCTCTGGCAGGTGAGGCCCATTTCTATGTTTGAACTGAAATAACATATTGTGATGCAAAATACCTGTATCAGTGTTTCACGGAGGGGCAAAAAGCAGAGGAGGAATGATTTTGGCGATAGGCGTGTGTGATGATAGTGATGATAGGCCCATATGCCATGACCTCACTCGCGGTACAGTACCGCACCGCAAAAAGTATATAAAATTATTTTCAGAATCCCCAAGCCAACCCCATTAATAGCACCGACTTACTTGATGGCAGTTCAAGGGAGAAAGAAATGCAACTGCCGTGGCTTCCGGTCCGGGCACCATCATCATTGAAGAAATGGATGGTTCAGGGTTTCAGACAGCCAGAGAAACTCGCCCGAACGGGAGACCCGTCTCCTGAACAGGAGACCCGTCTCCTGAACGGGAGACCGTCTCCTGAACGGGAGACAATTCTTTGAAATTTTTCGATTTTAGGTCTCCTAAACGGGAGACAAATGCAAAAAATCAAGCTTTGACAATGAAGGAGTCTCCGGGGCGGTTTCACGTGTCAATTCTCTGAAATCTATGCCTCAAAATACAGGGGTTTACGAAAAAAAATTTGATGTCACTGTGTTCTATTACCTCAAAATGAAAGTTGATCTTCTATGACATCATCTCCATTGTCTTCCATTGTTTTCCTTCTTTCTGCAGTGTTTCCAGGTTGAGCAAAGCTTTTTGATGTAGGGAAAAGAGGGGGTATATCTAATTTTATTAAAACGTTTCAGAGAGAATGAAAAGACACGTGAAAGATTCTCAATAAAGACTTTATTGTTTCATGATTTGTAACTAATCTATGCATCATTCTTTTAAAAAAGAACCTTTTCAAGTTCTGTTTCTGTGAGTCTGTCCCTGAAAATTTGTTTCGCCGTATCTAACATTGCAACTTTGACTCTTATGTGGTGGCAGCAGTCAAGTTCTGCTCCACTACCAGGCTTGTCACGGCCAAATCTTGTGCGTGATCTTTTGAATGAATGATGAACTGGAGGATCCTTTGAGTGGCCAACTCTCCCACCATAGTTGCACATAATGTCACCGACGATCATATTTTGAGGAAAACAATGGAAGATGATGGAGATGATGAAGATGAACTTTCATTTTGAGGAGATAGAACACGGTGACATCAAGTTTTTTTTCGTAAACCCCCGTATTTTGAGGCGTAGATTTAAAAAATCGACACATGAAACCACCCCAGAGACTCCTTCATTGTCAAAACTTGATTTTTTGCATTTGTCTCCCGTTTAGGAGACCTAAGATTGACAATTTTCAAAGAATTGTTTCCTTTTCAGGAGACGGTCTCCCGTTTAGGAGACGGGTCTCCCGTTCGGGCGAGTTTCTCTAGCTGTCAGAGTGGTTTCATTCCGGTATTCATAGGACATTAGGTATTCTGGAACATTTTTCTGAAAATGAAACCTAGTAGTAGAGGCCTGGAAACGAGAAAACATTTCATTGGCCAAGTCAATAATATGGCCCCTGTGGACCATATGATGCTGTTTTGGTCCATTGTGTCAAAGTCATATTATGTTATTCACTTCCACCTAGGAGAAACTGAATAATGTGGACTCTACAGACACCATTTGAAATTACTTTAATGTTATACTAAACATTCCTTTGATCTATCTTTAACTTTATCAGGAAGCATTGCCAACATCTATTATTTACTTTTGCCTTTGTTCTCCATCAAAGGTCAAAGGAAATAAGCTTAGGCTCACTTACTGCAAATAAATGGATATGTCACTCTTCTCAAAAGATGTATGAGATTTTCAAAACAATAGGATCCTCAGGGATATTTGACTGATCACACTGATTTTTCTTGAAAGCAAAACAATTTTTGCAAGATGTATGAGGTTTTCACAGTCTGATACAAGATCACACAGAGTGAGCACAAGGTTGCAAGATGTTTATACTTTGGTTAGCAGTTAGCAATGTCTAAATTCCTTTCTCAAGAGTTTCTTGTGGTGCATTAACAGTAAAGAAAGAAAGGACTGTTTTGGGGGGAGACAGAAAGACATCAAAATGAATGAGGACAAAGGTCGGGGTAACAAACAGTGCAAATGGACTAAACATGAATCCTATCGCTCTATTTTGTGTCCTTAGGATGATTCTCTTGAAGTGTAAATTGGGTTTGGGAAAAATTATGCACAGCTGCTAGTTGCATCATCAATTTGCTTTATAAACAGAGTAACAACAAAAATCAAAGACAGTTTGGGAAATCGCCATGTGTTTTAGGGATGATCACTTTGGTATGGAGAAAGTAACAACATAGACATTTTGATTTAATGGACCTTGTGATACTGTAAGCAGGCCTTTTCGTAAGGAAATTTCCGCTAGGGCATCTTATCGCCCAGGTAGATAAGATGGCGAGGGCGATCACCCCCATAAAATATTCTGGTGTTTATGCTTTGTTTTACTGACTGACAGTTTGAAACATTTAAAAGCCCTGTTCTTGCAACGAGGAATGCCTTCCTTTACCAGACTTTTGAGGAAAGAATCAGTGTACTCAAACAAGCAATAAACGTTTTTCGTTACAAAGCTATGAAAGATTTTATCCCATTTGTTTGTCATTTTCTTCCTCCTTGCTCTGTTATTTTGCCAAAGTTCGGAAAAGGTCAAATCAGTTAGGCCAACAAATTTCCTGTTGTTCCGTTTGATTGAGTGTGAAGTTTCCAGGAAAGTCATTGACAGATCAGGGAAGGCGATTAGAGTAGCAGATGTAAGCAGGGATGGCGTGACCAGGGGTGGTTGGGGGGCAGGAGCCCCCCAAAAATTCACTAACCCCCCCTCCCCGTCGGCATTTGAATTTTTGAAAGTTTGTGTGCACTGTCGACACTCCTGTAACTTGCTTGTTATGCTTTTAGAGAGTGTAGTCGCATTTTAAGCCAATCTGAAAGGTGTGGCCAGTAAAAATTTTGCTCGCTTTGCTCGCTGTTGGCACTCTGACAGTTTCTTCCCTGGCACCATCTCTGGATGTAAGCCCATGAAACGAAACAACTAAGTTTCAGAGAAATATTTTGCAACAAAGTAAAATGATTGTAGCATTCTCCATCTTATCGTTGCATCCTGATCTCCAAAAAACATGTACTCAAACTGGAAACCTCGACGGAGAACAAGGTACTGTAATTCTGGGCCCACGAGGAAGGATGTCTATTGCAAACCATCGCAAAATATAGCAAAGAAAATGTGCAATGATTGTTGAGGACCAGTATCGCCTGCATTTTGCAGTTCTTTAAAGGTTTCTCGTAAAAATCATTTTGCTAAGATAAATCGTAAAACATAATATCTAAAGTTTCGTTATGGTTGTCTGCACCCTGTTTGCTTCGCTGTTGCGGTCAACTTTCAAAGAGTTTTCTTTTGCAAAGAACTTGAAGCGCTACTTGGTAAAATCATATGAACATCGAGTGATGACTGAACAAACATTTTTGAATTAAGAGGGCTTTGTTTTGAGAGTCTATTTACGAAATTTTTTCTGAGCATCGGGCAAAATACATTTTTGCGAGGGCGATTAATAGCCCTTGTAAACCATTTTGTGAGGTCACTGGCGAGGGTGAAGGCGATCGCCCTCGTGAAACGAAAAGGCCTGCTGTAAGTCTGGCTTTGCCAAGACAAACCTTGATACATAAGAGAATGAAATTTCTGAGAAACACAGATGAACACAGAAGGCTAGAATGGAATAATGATTTGACAGGAAAGATAGGGGGCACTATAGCATCCACTAGCTAAGTAGAAAGGAAACATTGCAGGCCTTATTGGGAATTGTGTGTGATTGCTCTTGCACACCTTGGCACAGTCGGTTTTCAAAAATTCTCCTCTCTAGAAACTTGTTAATTTCTCTTCAACCAATGGGGCTATCGAATTTCTGTGAAAAGTATGGGATTGCTCATACTCTTGGCAATCGAAAGACATATTAAACAAAACTGTTTGTTTTCACGGCTTTGGAGAAGGCTCATTTCAAAATATTTTACTTGCTTCTCAGAAGAACTTCACTTTCCACTCTGCTAATCTAAAGCTTTTGATTAAACTTTTTTACCAAACAAACGATATGCTCACGGACACACATGTCAAATTTGAAGTCAAAGGCTTGGCCAGTTTTTCCGCAACAAAATCCTAAGGTTTGGTAGCCTACTTGACAACAAACGCAAGAAAAGTTGGTCAGTTGAATACGATTGGTAACTGCGAAAGAATCAGTGAAGCGCTTGCAAGCATGTGTGTAAAACAAGTCGGCAGTCTTTCGAGACTGACAGTGCAAATCTATATTTTTACAAACAAATCTTTTGTGCTTGCACAAGCTATGGAATATCTTGTTCTAGACCCAAGGCGAAGAAAAAGAGAGGGGTTTGCAAAACAGTGGGTGACAGAAAAGGAAAGAACAGCAGCCACGTAAGGAAAGAAGCCAAGCTTTTAACTTCAAATTTGACATGTGTGTCCGTGAGCATAAAGTTAGAAAAATATTTTGGAATGAGCCTTCTCCAAAGCCGTGACAACAAACAGTTTGTTTATTTTGTCTTTCGATTGCCAAGAGTATGGGCAATTCCATACTTTTTACAGAATTTCGATAGCCCGATTGGTTGCAGAGCAATCAACAAGTTTCCAGAGAGGAGGATTTCGAAAAACCCGCTTTCCGTGCTCATCAGAGCGTGTTGCAGAGTCACCTTAATGAATAAATTGTTTACAAAAGATAATCCTGTATGATGCAATATCACTTTGGTTGAAGAGTTATTTCTTTGAACTTACTGTGTGTTTGTTCTTGTAAGTTCAGTTCCTTTTTGCTCATTCAATTTGCCTTTCCAGAGAATTTTAGCAAAAAAATTAGAGAGAAAGGCAAATTGTCTGCTGCCTTGCCTCCAGGCGTGCATAAACATGAGAACATGAGAACGAAATTCCCAGGCAGCTTTTTCCAAAGCAATATTTTGCAGGCAGTTTTTCTTAAATAGTTCTTTATGAAATGTAATTGTAATGAGTTTCCAAACCAATACTTTGCAGGCAGTTTTTTTCAACAGTTCTTTATCAAATGTAATTGCAGTAAGTTGATGAATAATAGCCAAAAATTTTGACACATTGCTCTTTCCAAGATAAAATGCCTTAGGGGCTTGGCAAAAGGTTTCATGAGTTGGCAAGACTCCCAAGGTCTTAAGAAGAAAATCTGTTTTTGACAAATGCATCAAAGGCATCAAATGACCGATTTCGATGGGGAAAGGTTTATGATCTAAGTTGAACTCATGGCTGGTTGCAAAAATGTAGTTCATGACAATCAGGTGGCTAAAATGCGAAATCACAGTCCGCCAAACGCCCAACCTTTTTCTACCTCACCCAGTTTATATACTGTTTACTGCATTACTGTAGTTTGTTTTGATATAGTTTTTGCAAATTGTTTATTGAATCTTTTATGACATTGTTGCTGTCCATTTGATATTTAGCATGCTCTGTTGTTGAATATAGTATGATAAATCGTTTCGTTGCTGTATGTTTTAAAAAAACTTACTGTTTGATGCCTGCATGCTTACTCGTTCTGGTAACAGGTTTCTCTACCCTAGTTGTACAAAATTGCTACAGAGGCAGGTTTTCAGAGAATTCTACCGTTCACAGGCAGGTTTGAACTTCATGCACGCCTGCTTGCCTCTTCATTAGAAATAGGCAAATATCACTATGGCTAATTTTTAGATGTACTTGGAGAATTTTCAAAATTTGACCCCTTGTTGCCGGCCAGGTCCAACAATTCGTATATTCCAATTCCAATAGACATGCTGTGATGAACTTTATGGTGATTTCCAATTGCACTCAATTGCACGCCTGATACGCACCAAAAGTGTGATTGGCCACACACCTACCAAAATATTCCCAGTAAGGCATGCATTGCGTTATTCGATTTTGCGTGGGGATGATTGAATAATGCAAAACCCTTGACATTGCAGACCCAGCTTATATCATTTAAGAGAAATTGTTTGCTCAAAAGGAAGATGACCTATTACTACAGCACAAGAAATGTGAACAATTGCCACACATCAGAAGCTACGAATTTTGGCCAGTACTGAAAGTTTCTTAAAAGTGTCAGTTCTATGCCCTCCTTAACGTTTCAAAACAAAGTTTTTCGAAGTCTTCAATTCTTAGACATTACTTAAGTACTTTTCAATTAATTGCAAGAAATGAATGAGGATATGGTGAAAAAAAATGCATTGTGATCCACACCATGTAATTAATGTGAAAAAATGAAGTTTTTAAAGTTCCACCGATTGTATTTTGTCATTATTCCCCATACTCTGAATCATATGAAAACGGAAAAAAAAATTCAAATCAAGCAACAGGAGCTTGAAAAAACATGTTTTGAAGTTAGGCCTAAATTGGGTAGTATAAGCTTCTTTCTAGACTAGACAAAGTCACAAAGTAGCATGGATTTTCAAATGTCCATGTTGTCGCTTCTTTCTGCTGATTTGAACAATCTTTCTTTGTTTGGTAGATTGAACCTTTTTAGAATATGACTGAGATCAGTTGATCAAAAATGTTAGCTTTGAAATGTGTTAATTGGTGCATCTATAACATTGGGGCTAGAATGGATTTCTGTGTTATCCATAGAATGATGTTGTCAACAAGGACGTTGCTTGTTTGTTGCTGTTATATTTTGTGTTCTTTTGATAATTGATAATGAAGACGGAGAAGTCTGGAACGTGGAAGCTATGAATCTAAGAACTGGAAAGTGGGTCTTTCTTTTGGAGTATACAGATGGAATTCTTTGACATAAAGTGAACTTGTTACTTCAAATGATCATGTTCACTATTAGGATGTGAGAAAAATCAGTTGCTTTTTTCGTCTCAGCTAGTTACTCATCATTGTACATTACATGCGGAACTAAACTTCTATATCGGAATATCAGGTTCCCAGAATATCGGTTTTTGACTCATGGAGTCTATGGTATAGGAGCGATTTCTGTCCCATATCCGTCGTCCGTGGCTTTATTGTTTTGTCATGGCTCAAAGCGTCATTTCGGGATCGAGGGAGTCAACATACAGATTGATGGCATTTAAGCAGCTAAGAACGCTCCCTGTGGCTCTCTCCTTCGGCGCTTGCTTCTTTTGGAACAATGACGTCAATTGCCGCAATAGGCAATAGAAAAACAAAGGAAACACATTCTTTCCAATATTTACGAGGGCAGTTGGACTCTCCGTTGACTGATTAAGTTAATAAACAATTTTACGATAATAGGATTAATTTCAATGGCGATATCAGTGTTTTGGACAATGCGTTTTTGATCCATTTATCAGGCTAGGAAATAGGACACCTTTCATTTTGAATTTGAATTTGTATTTTGATTTCTGAAACCAACAATTTTCCCTCCATTTTACTGAGACAGATATCACAAATAATAAGGCACGAGTAAAAGAAAGCTTGGCGAGAGTTTCTATTATGATTGACATTTCATTCTTTGCAGTTTGTCAATTTTTAAGCGGAAGATGAATGTCATCTTTAAAATGTGGCTTGGCTCTATGAGTCCCCCAAGGGTTCTTTTTGAAACATACAATTTCCAGAGAATTCTTTACTCCGACATACTTTAAAAAGCGGCCTAGGACCCATTGATTAACTTATAAACCATCTCCTCCCGCAGATAAATTAGACCTCGTTTCAAGAGTAAAGGCTGGGAGGCGGGGTCAAAGTTTCAAATGCTTCCTTTGTAAAACCACTTGATGAATCCGGAGGGAAAACAATTGCTCTTGCATATTATTTCAAATGAGAAGAATCATTCAAATTCCTGGTGAATGTTAGTGAGTACAGGTTGGCAGACAATGGTCTTTTCTAGCTTACTGTTCTGCTGCACTCACTTAACTTTGTTAACGGCTTTCGAGTTGCCATATAAAAAGTTCAAAATTATGTAGCCTAATTGGGCTCTGATGACAACTTCAATGGCCTACATTATTCTCTTCCTTCTTTCTTTCCTTCCTTCCTTCCTTCCTTCCTTCCTTCCTTCCTTCCTTCCTTCCTTCCTTCCTTCCTTCCTTCCTTCCTTCCTTCCTTCCTTCCTTCCTTCCTTCCTTCCTTCCTTCCTTCCTTCCTTCCTTCCTTTCTTTCTTTCTTCCTTCCTATACCAAATCTGCCCCACCACGTAATGTGCTCATTCTTCGCACATAAATAGGTCGACTGCATTATCAAACCTGATTTCAACACTGAATACAAAAATCTATGTTTCAGAAAACCTTGAAAACAAATTTTAAAATTGACTTAAACCTACTGCTTACACTCTGGCTAAAGCGATAAGTAGAGGCACCATGTAAAATATTTTTTGCGATTTTTTACAAAGTCTAGTGAAGATGAGTTTTTTGACATTTTGTAGACAACTGTCATTGCAATGCGGGCAGGGATGGATGTTTGCCAAAAAAACATCTTCCATCGTTTCATAAACAAGAAACTAAGAAATACTGGTCATTTCATGGATCTAATTTTACGCCTTCTTTGCATTTTCTTACATCACCCGGGCATCACCCACCTGTTTTTCATTCATTCATTCATTCATTCATTCATTCATTCATTCATTCATTCATTCATTCATTCATTCATTCATTCATTCATTCATTCATTACAAATCCTCAATACATTGAATGCACATGTCTATTTCTATGGTGCATGCACTGAAAATTTCAGGAAAAACTATTGCTAGGATTGGGAAGATAAATGTTTACATGAAAATTTTTTTCATTTAAGTCTGATACACAGTTGCACCAGGTCTTTGTTCTGGTTCAAGCAATCTTGAGCATTAGCTTTCATTCTGAAACACTCTTACTTGCCGCTTGGTCAGAGAATGCATTAGGGGCTTAGAATAAGCACATCAGAAACTTTAGAGGTGGAGCAGGATGTAGAATAAGGTACAAATGTAACCAAAATTATGATATTTTCGTCCGTTTATTGATAACATCATCCCCGGTGATTGCTAAAGCAAGAGAAACCTTTCTTCAACGAAAGAACAAAACATGAAGGAATCTCGCAAACAAAGAGGAGACCTGCATCAGGTCTGTTTTTGTCCATTGAAAGGGTTCCTATCAATGAGATCGTTGAAGCTTTGAGTTTGGGAAGTTAAATTTTATAGAGTGTTTTGAGTTTCAAAATTCGGTTTGATTGGACATGGCTCTGTACACAGATTGTGTTAGAGTGCTCATGAAACACCAGAGAGAAAGTTTAGGTAGGCAGATTTTGTTGCTAGATTATCAAATTCTGTCTCAAATGTCAGGTGAGGGTTCTGAAAGCGGAAAAAGTCCTCATGGAAAACTGTCCAATTTCTTGTATTTGCAGGCATTTTCAAGTGACATTTAACTTGAGACGGACTTCGGATGAAATAAACTTTGCACATTACTGTAGGATTTAAAGCTATTCTTCATTGCATCAAACAGACATTCCTTTCATTATTCTAATGAATGAAAATGAATGAAAACAGGTGGGTGGCGTTAGAAAACGCAAAAAAGGAAAAATTAGATCAGTGGAATGACCAGGATTTCTTAGTTTCTTGCTTGTGAAATGATGGAAGATGCTGTTTTCAGCAAACACCCATCCCTGCCGGCATTGCAATGACTGTTGTCTACAAAAATTTTCAAAAACCCATCTTTACTTGACTTTGTAAAAAATCGCAAAACTGTTTTACGTGGTGCCTCTACATATCACTTTAGCAAGAGTGTCAGCAATAGGTTGAAGTCCATTTTAAAATTTGTTTTCAATGTTTTCTGAAACATAGATTTTTTGCATTCAGTGTTGAAAGCGGGTTTGACAATTCAGTCGACCTAGTTTTTAGTAGTTAGTTACCATTATCAATTCATAGAATTAACACATTTCAAAGCTAAAATTGTTGATCAACTGATCTAGATCATGTTCTACAAGGTTCAATCTACCAAGCAAAAAGGAGATTGTTCCAATCAGGCATGTAGAAGTGACAAAATGGAAATTTGAAAATTCATGCTACTTTTGACTTTATCTGGTCGAAAAGGTGTTTTAGAAAAAAAAAACGCACAACTCAACTATGATTTGAAATCTTAAAAAATTGCGAAAATTTATGTACATGTAATGTATACCGTTTGAAAGAACAGTTGTTCTTCTTTCTAATTATATGCAGTTTGGATACCTTAATGTTAATGGAATTATTTATCATTTGATTTATATTTTAGTAAGTATACCCAATTTCAAATGCAGTATCCTGCAAAAGCAAAATTAACCCCCTCCTTCTGTTAAAAATTATGAAAAATATTTTTCTTACTACTTCAGGCCTAGAAGCTTTCAATGTGATGTCTTGAGGAGGGAAAAAGACGATTTCATCTTCGTGAGATGCATTCGTAGATGACGATAAAATATGCGTACACAAATGTGGATTATCGTCTATGTAAAAGCCCTATTACTTTCCAGTATCTAAAAAATAGGCTATACTTACGAAAACGTCAATGAAGCAATGGAAAATTCAATCAATCCACCCGACTTGGATATCACTGGAAAGAAGATTGATTGTTCTTTTAGACAGTATGCCTTATATTGATTCAAATTCTATCTTTTCCTGAAGAAACTTGAATGAAAGTGTGCTGCGTTTTTTCTAAACACCCTGTATCTTATACTACCCAATTTAGGACTAATTTAAAAATATGTTTTCTCGGGCTTCTGTTGCTTGATTTGAAATTTTTTTGCGTTTTCATATGCTTCAGAGTATAAGGAGCCAGAGAAAAATAAATTGGGTGGAATTTTAAAAAGTTCATTTTTTCACATTAATGACACGAAAAGTGAAATCTGGATCACAGTGCAGTGGTTTTTGAAAGGTACCTTATGATGCCAATACCCCTTCTTGCCTTCATAATTGCTTCACGAATGTGGCTTTGGAAGTGAAGTTTAGATTCCAATATCAGTCCCAATTGTTTGTGTTCCGACTTCCTTTCAACTTCAGTGTTACCAAGGAACAGGTTGGGGTGATGGGGCTTTTTCCTTTTGGCGGAAAATCTACTTCTTTAATTTTGCTGGCATTGAATTCCCTTTTCCATTGCCATACCCATAAACGTACCCTTTCCAAATCCCTATTTAATTAGACGCCATGGGGAGCGAAAGACAATGACTACCCCATGGCCAATTAAATGTCACGAGCGCAATTCGTGCGATGTTTGTAGTGAAAAAATGACCTGACACTTAAGAATATTACATTAAAGGACTTAAAGAAAGGCTGAAATACGTTTGACACTTAATGTTCTACGCAGATGAAATTTGAAAGACATCGAGTCAAAAGAAAGTGAAAAATAACGTAGAAGAGTGTCAGGGCCTGCTTTATTCTCCAATTAATGTAAACTGTTGCTTGAACATTTGAAACTCAGTTTTCTTTCCACAGTGCAATTCGCGACAGAGACTCATAACATTACTCTGAAAAACCTGCCCTATTCAGGCCAAAACTCCGCGATTCCTTGAGTACCAATCAGATTGTGAGATTTGGCAGAGAACAATGATGTCGAATTTTCAATTCGAATGATGCAGTTGATTGGATTGTAACGAAGTTGCTACGGCATGTAGCTGAAGATTTCTCTGTTTTGTTTTGGTCTTAAAACGTGGAAAATTTTGCGTTGAAAGGCTTATATTCCACAGTAAAATAGCAAAATTCTATGTGATGGAAATTTTAAGATTTACAAATTGCGAATAAGTTTGAAAAGCTCAAAAATACTCTAAAAGAGTTCTATAGCTTGGTTTATCATCAAATTAATCAAAACTACTTCTTTACATCATCTCAAGTTCTCTTGCAGCTGTAAAATAGCAAAATTCGCTGTTACTGTTCATTTGTATGGGATTTAATAAACAAATGTTAAATAGATCGTTGGAGTGCTCACTCTATCTTCATATTAGTTGAAATGCTTCAGTTCATGATGAGTCTCTTGTTTCCCTGTGCTCTTTGATGAAGATGGGGCCTCGGTCGATAGACTTATGCCTTTTCGTCCCTTGTTTCCCTGCGTTCTTTGATTTGCTGATATCACTTGGTCAATAGGGACTCATAATATTACGCTTACATAATGGGCCCACTTTTTCAAAATGGCCTAAAAAGGTGGGAGTTCTCGTACACTCAACAAAATCGCTTCAAAATCTGGTTTAAAAAGCTCGAACATTGAAAAGCGAAGTTTTAGTACAAAGAATGATGTTGTGTTGACCTACAAAGCGCAAAATGCCTACCTTCCAGACAGTAATCTTCCTTTGTAGAAGCAAAATAGATCCATCGTAGCTGCGAGAACTCCAGGCTTCTTCAACCGTTCTTTAACAGCAACAACAACAACATTCTGAATAGCGACCCCTGATTGGTTAAAAACTGAATTCTAGTGATTTGATTGGTGAATACGGAACCATCCTACGCGGGCCTAAAGTGGGCCCACTATTTCAGAGTAATGTTATTAGTCCCTCTTGACCAAGGAACGCGGGGAAACAAGGGACGAAAAGGCATCAGTCTACTCGGTCGACAGAGACTCATAATATTACTCTGAAAAACCTGCCCTATTCAGGCCAAAACTCCGCAATTCCTTGAGTACCAATCAGATTGTGAGATTTGGCAGAGAACAATGATGTCGAATTTTCAATTCGAATGATGCAGTTGATTGGATTGTAACGACGTTGCTACGACATGTAGCTGAAGATTTCTCTGGTATGTTTTGGTCTTAAAACGTGGAAAATGTTGCGTTGAAAGGCTTATATTGCACTCATCAGGTAAACTGTACTTCATTCTTCAGATTTAGACCAGTTTCGTTGATTAAGTGTCTGCTCAACGTGGTTTTTATCGCAATTTCTTTCCAAGGAGTGACCGTTGAAAAGAGCCACGGCAGTCGTTCTATCATGATTCGATCGATCGAATGCAGAAGGTAGGGCCAGGTTTTTCACTGTTTCAGTATGAGTCTCTGTTGAGCAAGGTTTACCGCAGGGATACAAGGGACTTATCGTCATAAGCCTACAGTATCTCGCTGTATCTCACAGAGCAAATATGTAGTTAGCTTCGACAATGACACTTTCTTAACTTCCCTTCTGATGTTTGTAAATTTGTCAAAGAACTTTACTTACTTTTCCTTTCCCCAATGGCTTTAACATAAAGACATGGAAATGTTAACAACTAAATAAATAGCTCCAAAATGATTGCAAACCATACAATTGATTACACTCATAGATACCAGAATTTGTTTGATGTCAGGCCAGCATAAGAAAATGATGTTGAACAATAGGAACCACGGACGAGAGAACAACAACAACAGCCTGTAATGTATAACTCAGAATTCTGATCATGTGAAGAATCTTGAAACTTCTCAAGAATTCTTCAGGATTTTTAGAATTCCTTGCAAGTCATATTTACAGTTAAAAAGTTTTGAAATGACTTGAAGTTTAATGGATTGAATCTCATTTTTTTCAGGGGACTATCAATATATCACGTCACAAAAGAGATTTTCCCACTAAGTTTGGCCCACAAAGGAAAGTTTCAAGGGATAATTGAAACTTTGCAAGCAGTGCGAACTATTGTCTCTTCAGAAGTGAGTGACACTCTGAACGATTCCAAGATGAGGAAATGGAGGCAACCAGAAGGAGAGGGAGAACTGCAACTTTATAACAGTTTGACTAGAGAGAAGGTATGCCTGTGATGTGATATTTAATCACCAAAGAACTCCTTCGACATCTTCAGCTTCTTCTTTTTTCAACATAGCTATGAGACTGTTTCAAAAATAGGTGGAGAATAACCCTAAGCTTGTTAACATCTTTTATCCAAAGATGTTGTCAATGGAAATAATGGCCAGCCAGGTGCGCTGTTTGAAATGGTTGTCGAGTTTGAAGTTTATGTATTATGGTTTTAGTTAATGGGTTAATTCAGTTCAATAACATTTGGAGCAAAAACAACAAATATAGTCAAAAATGTAAGTTAGTATATGAACTTTAATAGATTAAAACAATGAAAATAAGTTGGCAAAAGGTCATCCATGTGACCGATCTCTCTGCATCTTTAAAACAAGATAAGTTTTGAACAGTGAAATGGTTGCTGACATCTAATTTATAATAATGATGATAATAATAATGATGTGAACTTTATATAGCCCTACAATATTAAATTATACACGGTTGTCCTTCACCTATTTACAGTCTAAAAATCTGATTAAAGAATATGCATGGAAAGAGAAAGATTACAAGCACGTTAAAAGTTGCAATTTTTGGTGACACATCAGAGAAAATGCATCTGTCTACATATATACTCAACCGCTGCCTGACATTGATAATAAGCTATTTAAAAGTAGTGTGTTTTCAGGATGCAAGAGTTCCATACTGGAAGAGCAGCATATGTAAAAGCTCTGGTGCCAAGTGTTTTAGTTCTGGTCACTGGTAGCTTCAGTTAATTTCTCTTATTTAATCTCAGTACCCTGTAGCTTTCTGAGCTTCCAGGAGATTAACATAATATTTCGATGCAGATCTGTTGAGGCATTTATCGCATTTACACGCTAGCAATGCAATTTTAAAATCTAGTTATACCTTCCATATCATCGAAATGAACCTTCAGCAAACAAAGTCTCTCCATCAATGTAAATGGTATTGGAATACAGATCAATATGACAAGCATTCTCAGCAAATTTTATTCCTTAGGCAAGAAAATAGCGTTCTCTGTGCAAGGGCTGTGCTGTGGTTTTTGTTAGGTATGCCATCCTACTTTTTCAAGGCAGTCCTGTATAAATTACTTGCTTGTTCTAATATGTTATTGCAGAATGGTTTTGCACCTCAAGCTGGGAAGAAAGTGTTGTGGTATTCCTGTGGCCCAACAGTGTATGATGCATCTCATATGGGGCATGCCAGGTAACTCCTACTTTGTGTTATTTCATGAGGGAGCTTCCCAACATCACTTCGGCTGAAATAGTCGAGTCTAGTGTTTATATACTGCTCCCACATAAACGCCGTCATTCATTAGAAACAGTGAACGCATTCTGAATTTTGTGAAACTGTTCCGATCTATAGTATAGGCACTCCACTTATTAGCGCTGTTTGTGTGCGTGAAAATTCATAACATTTCTCGGGAAAACGTTTAGTGCCCAACGTTGTTGTTTAGGACTTTGTGCAGTGTTTCATGCAACTCTAAAATCCCCATGCGTATCGAAAGCATGTGCGATTTTTGTAGAGTTCTTGAAAATTCTGTAGAAGTCATGCCATGCCAGTATTCACAAGGCCTTACTATTATACTCTATAAGATTCATGATAAACAGGGCTTCAATTTCAATAAGCTACAGATCTACAGAAAACACACTTATAAGGTAGGTTGGGGTAATGTGGGTCTAAATTGAGCAAAATCTCAAAATAAGTAGGTGTTAAGATAACAGCAATGTACAAACACTTTCAAACTTTCGTTTAATTGACATTCAATGCTTCTTGTTTCCTGCCAACAAAGCTCAGCTCTGATAAAGACAGTTAAATATTTAAAAGAAAATTTCTAAGTGGAGCAGTAAAAAAGGTTAAGTAGAATTTGAATCATTCAAATCTTTGAAGTAATCCTGGTGCTATGATATTTTAAAAGTGGGAACTTTCTTCTGGCTCACCCGGTAGTCTGCAAGCAGGCTACAATATCATCTAGATAGCTTTTTTCCAAAAAAATTGTTAAAATTGACGCAGATCTCACCTGCACTATTGAATGGAGTGATCATCAATATTATTCCTTAGATGCTTTTCGAATAGTAAGCAGTCAGATGTGGATTGTTTTTTACTCATCCTGCCTTGTAATACTGAACACTTGAAAATATTCGAATTGCCATTCAACGTAATTTTTATGGCATATGTTCTCGATTCATTTTTGTTTCACTTGCTTCATTTGGATAAAAGTTTGGCATCTGGTAACTTAAAGGATTCGCCTTGATCAGAGCTGTTTCATTTCAGTGAAAAAAGGGAAGGTCGATTACGTTCTGAATCTGCTTTATTTGTTTCCCCCAACAGGTCATACATAACTTTTGATATACTGCGACGAGTGATGATAGATTATTTCAATTATGATGTACATTATGTCATGAATATTACTGATGTCGATGATAAGGTATTTACCACCTACTTTCTCAGAATATTTGTCAAATCGTCATAGACCTTTGCAATCAATTGTATAAAATGTTATTACCTTCTTCTTTGAAATGAATTGCATGAAGGTGATTTCAGGTAAATTACCAATTTCAGGTAAATGGTGAGCATTTTCATATCATTATGATTTCAGAATTACAGTTGTTTTCTATGTTATGACTGGAGGTGTATTAAGCTTTTACAAGCATTTGAAGCACTCTGAATCTTCTTAAGTGATTTAGGAAAATCAATAGATTTTCTCTAGAAAGCCTTAGTCGATGAAGGTCTAAAATTAAGCATAAGTCTACAGTTTTCATTATTTACGATGAGCGGTGTGGTTTCGGGACATCTGTAAAGCCAGCAGACACACAACGGACCGTGTAATTAGGACAATAATGATGATATAAAAGAGGCTATCTATGGGCCTAAAATATCCTTTAATATTTATCAGAAGACCGATTTATCTATGGGACTATGGCAAATTGCCTAAGGTTTCCTTTGAGGCAGAAAAGGGAAGTAAACATTTTACGCAGTTGATTTGAAAGATTCGCAAAAGTTACTTCTCATATGAAATAGACACGATATCGGGCCTTTACTGCCTATTGGATTTATTTCTATTGGAAGACGCAAGCTGCATAGCGAAAACAGAGGTAGAGCAATTTTATGAATGCTTCAGTATCCCACTTAGAAGTGTCGTAGCGATTAGCCTCACTAAGCCTCTTAAGGATCCTCAAGTTACGCTCATCTTATAGAGTTGAATCGTTGTTGTTGTTGTCGCTCCACTCAGGACCTTATTTCCTTATAGCTGTAAAAACCGGCAAAAAGGTCAATCGGCGACGAGATTCTGTTACCCCGTCGTTTACTGGTCAGAATGTCATTTGGAAGGCGGTTTTGCGAGTATGGCAAGAATGATCCTTTACCGAAGTACTGATACCTAGTTTTATAATACAGCACTTCTAGAAAGCCGATTTTAAGGCTTTTTAGATATGGTGGTTGTGAAAAAGAGCGGCAGGTGATATAGGCCCAATGGACCAGGGAGCGCCGAAGGCGCGGGAGGGGAAACGCCTATTGTTTTGAAAATCGATGATCGATGCGCAGATTGAAAACGAGGTCGAACACTCTCGAAGCAAAATGCTAGACTGATTGCATATTCGTAGTTATCGCTATTCATAGACTGATGGACGCTCAAACTACGACTTATGGACTTTGATACTAAAATTTGGGATGAAGTTTTCCCCGATCGATTTCATAACTAGTTTTGGAAACCATAGCAACACTGTACGAACACCAGGCAATGGTGGATGGGCCTAAGTTGCCGGCTCGAAGCTCCAATGTTAAAACAGCTCAGAATTCAAGTTTACAGTGATATTAGCCATGAACAAAAGCCACAAGTATCCATACGAATGTTTCCTCAATCCAAGAATCAACAAACCTTTCACTGTGAATCAGGAGTTCCTCAGTTTTAAGGCCAATTAGCTTCCATGAACTTCACCGCAGCATTGAGAATTTCCAACTGTCGAGGGTCACTTGCCTCGCTTCCGAAACTATACTAGAGCCTCGTTCCAAAGGGCACACGTAAACGTGTGCATCTCCGTCTCAAAAATTTATATCAAAGTCCATAAGGCCCAGATTGAGCAAAAAAGGAAATGTTGTTGTCGTTGTTGTTATTGTTGTTGTTGTCGTTGTTGCTATTTTGCGATATCTGGGACTATGTCGTGAGGCTAGCAAAATGCCGGAATGTTGAAAAGCTGTGGGCACCTCCAAGTTTGTTGTCAACCCATCTGGTGAAGGTGAAACAAGATAAGAGGATGACGCTATCTTTAGTTCTGAAAGATACCGAATTAATTTCATCTCTGCATGCAGCGAAGCTACTCTAACTCGGAAGCAAGTGAAGTTGGCCTAAAGCTTTGTTGTGGTTGGACTCGAGAAACTCAGACGATTGTGTTGCTCAGTGTGGAAGTCGCTTCTTGGGCGTTATGCAAGCCATCAAGCAATTTCGAGTAGAGTTAATGGACACTATGGTGCAGGCATGCTCTCTTTTGAAAGCTAAAGTAATTAAGGAAAGGATCAATGGCTACGTGTTGATGGCATGGGCCTTTGTTGTGTGAAGAAGTTGTAATCAAGAGAGACACTTGTTACTGTATGTTTTATGCACTGAACTTGTTCCTGCCAGTGAAATTTCAAATCAATCAGCACCAGTAAACAATAACAGAAACTTTGTCTTTGACAATAAGAATAAAGTATACATAACAAATTTCATAATGGGAAATTACTGTAGGAGTTTCAATTTGCAACTTGAACTTGAAACAAGGAACTATTTTTTTTAATTCTTTTGACCGCTTGAAATAAATTTTGGAATCATGTTGCTTCAGGAATCAATCTTTTGTATTTGTTTATTTATACAAGAGTTTAGTTCTTAAAAGGGGTTTCCTGCAAGGGTCTTACCATGTGGCCCTATTTGTCAAACACAAAATTCAGCACATTTTTATACACACTCTTGATTACCAAATAATCAGGGGGCTTTGGCAATGGTTTGATAGGGTTTACTCGGATAGAATGGATAAATCTGGGGTAAAATAGGTATGTTGAAATGTAGATAAATTTTGCCAAGATCAATGCTCACGGTTTTCCTCCAGCTGGGACACATCAAACTACCCTCCTGAACATACTGTAGTCAATGTTGATGTATCACTTGCAAGTCTACTGTCTTCCAGCAATCAACTACCAATTTTACCCCCAGCCTGCCCATTTTACCCTCTAGTAGACCCTGTGATATTAATTGGGACCTGGAACAATCAGGGTGGTGATCGGAAAAATAGAATATACTGTATCTAGTTTTTTTCTTAGTAAAAACATACTGTAATCTTTTCAATATTTATGAAAATAGACTAAAAAATTATGCTCACTTTCATCACAAATTTTCAACAACTAATAAAAGGGGGTTGGAGTAAAACTTGGGGGTTGAAAAATTGGTTCTCAAGAGTTCAAACATTTCCATTTTGTGAAAGTCAGTTCAAAACTTTTGCAGATTTGCCACCTCACAAAAGTATTTTCCCAAGAAAGTTTCTTCCCTTGAAGACTAATGGTGGGCTTCAAATCACATGTCATGCTAAATGTCCACAACTAAAAACAATGAAGAGTTTTGGCTGTTTGTTATCAGAAATCTTATGTGACATCTGATTTAAGATGGACTTAAACCAGTTTGGTTCTTAAAATTGTGGATCATTCACTTTGTGAATTGTGCAATCAATGATGCATGACAAATACCTTAATATTTCAAGACAATAGTTGATAATCTAAGTAGGTGAAGAGAGAAAGAGACATCCAGTGCAGTGTGCATATTTTCAAACAGATTTTGACATTGTAGCACACAGTAAACATTTTACATATGGAGACCCATCTGATATTTAGAATTACTCATGTCAATCTTAAAATACTGCCAACATAACATCAGAAAAACTGATATGAAAGCATCTATATAAAAGAAGGAATGATAAAAATCAAATTTGTTCAAACTGTTATCCTCCATCATCTAATTTGCTTGTTTTTATCAACCTCTTTAAATGCTTGTGGTGATAAAGTGTTGAACATTACAAATTAGCAGTGCAATAAATCATAGCCTTAGGTCTAGACATTTTGGCTGATATATTGCATTTTTACTGTAACTTCCACATCTTCAATATCATGCCCAGATCTTGTAAAAAGAGCTGATGATTGAAAAGACAACAGTGTATCACTGACATTGTATGCATAAGAATAACCTCTAGTCTTAGGATAACCACCACATATTTGGTGCTGAAGGCAGAAGAATGACTCCACTATATCTTCAGTCAGTCCATGAGATTCCTCTGGAGTGATGCACACATTTTTCATAAGAAACTTAGAATTTGGGCCAGTATATACTTTTTCACATTATTTCATTTTATCAGAAGCACAATACATACATTCCATAGAGCCTAAACTGAACATAATTAAAAAGATACATTTCAGACTGCAAGTTCTTTAAAGTCATCCAGTCTGCATTCGTTGTAGTGCACGGGGGCGCCACTCCAACTGCTTCCAGCCACAACCGTGCCATAACCCTCTAATAACACCATCTTGGCAGTCTGTTTATGAAATTTACGATTAACCCCAACCCTCAGATGTGCCAAAATTTACTTCAGAATGAGCTTCCCTGCGCCAAAGTCAAAGAATGCAAACTGGAAAGTCATCAGATTTTGAATACTCTGAGTTTCTTACAAGTTTCTGAAAGGTTCCATAACAATCCTCACATTCTTAAACATATTTTTCCAGCATTAGAGTTTCTTCAACTGTAGGCATGAGTTTCTTGTAAGCAGTTTCTTATGAACAAAATATGTGTATGCAACCAATTCTTGCAAGCACAAAGTAGATAGCTGTAGAAGAAAATAAACATAACTTTTTGTGACCACTTGCTTAGGGGAACAGAATATTTAAAGAAGCCCTGGGGCTTCATAATACATGCTAAAAACTGACCTATATAAGTTAATAATCCAATTTGAAAATCCAAAACAAGTCTTCCTATATTTGTATGTCACTTTGAGATCAGTAATAAATCCTGTTAGGATAGCCAAAGGAACTAGATCATTGAAAGAGAAAAGAACTTCATCCTTGCCAAAGGCAAACAAACAACCTGTAATCTTTCACTAGTAACTTGCAAATCGAACATGGTCTTGCAGCTGGCAAAATGGGATGATATATCTTTCATTGTTTTGAACTTTTTCTGAGCTCCTCCTTCCAGTCAATAAAATAATTGCCAGCAAAATTTAGTTAATGCAAACGTACAGACTGCCTCCCACAGGCACACTGCACACTTGCCAGTCGAGATGCTATCGATATCGAATTGGAATCGAAATAAATCGAACATGAAAGAATTTCACAATTTCAACCCCTCTCTCCATATCAAGCGATATCTCCAATATGTTATAATATGTTACTTAGCTTTTTACAGAAGTACTTCCTTGATGGTAGCACTCACTGAAAATGTTAAAAACTAGAACTTGTTCGATTTTTATTTTGAGAAAATTAGATGCCGCCGAGGTGAGGCATGCGATTGTCATATTGATATTCGATATTCGACATTGGGACATTGGCGACACATTCGCGACACATTCGCTGCAAACAGTGGTCGGAAAAGTAGTGGTGAAATAACGGTTTATGCCCCTTCCTGTGTGGATGTTTGATTAGAAATAGTAGTAGGAGGCTTTAAACTGCAAGTTCCAAATAAATTCAGTGAGAATTTACTTTAAAATTTTCTTGGAATCGACTTGACTTTCCGGGTGTTTTTGTCAACAAACCTGCTTAGGCCCACATGAGCTCCGTAATCATTGCCTCTCGTTCAGCTCTTCCAGTGCGAATAATCGCCAAACAAGGATCCAAATGAAGAAATAGATCATTATCATTCACTCAACGAAGCGTCTCTTCCTCAAATAAGTTTCCAGTTTCCATTGCCAGGCATAAATATCACCTGATGTACTTGCTTGCCGCTCGAAAGGTTGAAGTGAATTGGGAGGTAGCGCTATCTCCGTTCTCTGAATCACCAAATCTAATGGTTGATAAATTCCACGAGATTTTTGATGGTCTACTAAACACACACGCACCAATTAGGAGAAAAAAGGTCAGAAATCAACCTGCACCGTGGATTACACCAGAAATAAAAAGACTTATGGAAGAGAGAGACAGGGCGAAGAAAAACTCAATAAAAAACCCCAAACTTCTCAATTCATATAAATCTTTGAGAAACAAGGTGACTAACAGTATTAGATTTTCTAGAAGGTTGCACTATCAATCTTTGATCAATGAGAACAAGAACAATCCAAAAAACATGTGGAAAACCATAAATAAAGTGCTAGATAAGGGCCTTAACTCAACAACGATCATGCAAGTTAAGGATGGCAACAAAACGGTTTCGGATTCTAAACAAATTGCAAATGCCCTAAATAGCCATTTTGTTAATGTTGGTCCGAGACTTGCTAGTAGAATCGACAATAAACCAGGCGATGACCCTCTTTATCATCTTGATACTTGCATAGAAGAAACAATCTTTCAATTCAAACAAGTAAATGAAAACACAGTTATGAAATACATTCAAAATCTAAAACAAGGAAAATCTGCTGGTCCTGACAATATACCAACAGTAATTTTGAAAGATGCTGCTGACTGTATATGTAAACCATTAACGATGATCTTTAACAGCTCTTTCAGGCTAGGGACTTTCCCAGACCGTTGGAAAATAGCACGAATAACCCCAATTTATAAATCTGGCGCCAAAGATGATACGAATAACTATAGGCCAATTTCAATCTTGTCAGTGTTATCTAAGCTATACGAAAAAATTGCACATGACCAACTTATTGACTTCCTCCAGTCTAACAAAAAACTAACGAAGAATCAGTTCGCTTTCCGTAAGCTTCACTCTACAATTACCTCGCTGATTGGTGTCTCAGATCATTGGTACTCAAATATCGATAACAAAAAAGCTAACTTCGCTCTTTTTCTTGACTTAAAAAAGGCATTTGATACCGTGGATCATGAGATTCTGATCAGTAAATTAGCCAAATACGGGGTAAAAGGTAGAGAGAACAACTGGCTTAAATCATACTTAACTAATAGAAGCCAGTATTGTTCTATTGATGGTCAAGTATCTGATATTATGGAAATAGAGTGTGGAATTCCCCAAGGGTCATGCTTGGGACCGCTGCTCTTCATCATTTACTTGAATGATTTTGAGCACTGTCTCGAACACTCAAGAGCCAACATGTATGCGGATGATACTGAGATAACAATATCCTCAAACAACCAAGCAGAGCTTATAGAGACAGCACAAGCTGAGCTACTAAATATCGCGGAATGGATGAGGATTAACAAACTCAGTCTCAATCCCACCAAAACAGAATACATGATAATAGACCATCCTCGTAGAAGAAAAAAAGGAGAATCATTACCGCAATTATTTATAAACCGAGAAATAATTAAACAGGTTCACAAAACAAAATATCTCGGG
The DNA here is from genome assembly GCA_964020215.1 of Aurelia sp. 3 sensu Dawson et al. (2005). Classification (NCBI taxonomy): domain Eukaryota; kingdom Metazoa; phylum Cnidaria; class Scyphozoa; order Semaeostomeae; family Ulmaridae; genus Aurelia; species Aurelia sp. 3 sensu Dawson et al. (2005). Next base: position 9,391,870 of record OZ026581.1, on the reverse strand, counting down.
GTAATAGTTGACGATACTTTAGGTTGGGAAGAACAGTATGAATCAGTGAAGAAAAAGGTTGCTGGGGGCCTCGTGGCAATGAAAAAACTTAAGGACATCCTCCCACAATCAATGCTTTTTCAAGTGTACAAAGCCCTTGTTGAGAGTCATTTTCGTTATGCTGACGTAGTGTGGGGGAGCTTATCGAACACTAAAATAACAGCCCTTCAGAGACTGCAAAATCGTGCATTTGAAATTATTCAAGCTTCAAAGATAAAGGACTCTTGGATTAGACCAACATTTAGCATCGATCAGATATTCCAATTTGATCGGTCGGTTCAGATGTTTAAGATAATTAACAAGATATGTCCTGAGAGTCTGCACGGTAAATTTGCTGAAAGATCCTCGACAAGCAAGTATAATACGAGAAATAAGACTGATCTCCAAATTCCAAGACTAAATTTAGACTACAGTAGAAAGAGTTTTCACTACACCGGTCTAAAAACATGGAACGCTATCCCAACACAATTAAGAGAGTCTAATACACTCACCCAGTTTAAAAATGGGCTAAAGAATCATTTTCTAAGCTGAAAAAACAACAAATTATATATATATGTATATATATGTATATATGTGTATGGGTGTACATATATATTTTTATATGTGTATCTATATGTGTGCAGGTTATATATATATATATATATATTTACGCACGAATCCATGGAAGAACAGTACTGGCTTTTAATATAGGTTTATTAGGTTTGTTAGAAATATCTATTACTTTCATCTGGAAATAAGTAATTTTAAAGTTTACTGAGTGGATGTCGTGGATAAATAAAATAAATGAAATGAAATGAATGAAATGAAATCTCATCCAGCACGTCAACGCCCGGGTGGATCTGACATACCGCGATATTCTATTGTTTACTATTGTTAAAAGTGGAGAAAACCGCGGGAAACATAAAATCTGAGAAAAAAAATTAAGACACATTCGGCTGAAATGGAAAATCGTTCAATAATCACTAAAAATTCTACAATTTGCTGAAACATTTTAGTTTTGGTCTAGAATGAGAGGGAAGATACTAAGAACCGGTGGTTTTAGATTCCCAAGGTCAGCCAACCTCTATCTTGAATGTTCTCAGGGGGTCACTTACGGTCCCCAGCCAGAAGAGACAAACATACCAAGATGCTCAATAATCACTAAAAATTCTACAATTTGCTGAAACATTTTAGTTTTGGTCTAGAATGAGAGGGAAGATACTAAGAACCGGTGGTTTTAGATTCCCAAGGTCAGCCAACCTCTATCTTGAATGTTCTCAGGGGGTCACTTACGGTCCCCAGCCAGAAGAGACAAACATACCAAGATGCTCAATAATCACTAAAAATTCTACAAGTTGTTGAAACACTTCAGTTTTGTTTTAGAATGAGAGGACAGATGCTAAGAACCGGTGGTTTTAGATTCCCAAGGTCAGCCAACCTCTATCTTGAATATTCTCAGGGGGTCACTTACGGTCCCCAGCCAGAAGAGACAAACATACCAAGATGCTCAATAATCACTAAAAATTCTACAATTTGCTGAAACATTTTAGTTTTGGTCTAGAATGAGAGGGGAGATACTAAGAACCGGTGGTTTTAGATTCCCAAGGTCAGCCAACCTCTATCTTGAATGTTCTCAGGGGGTCACTTACGGTCCCCAGCCAGAAGAGACAAACAACCAAGATGCTCAGTAATCACTAAAAATTCTACAAATTGTTGAAACACTTCAGTTTTGGTTTAGAATGAGAGGACAGATACTAAGAACCGGTGGTTTTAGATTCCCAAGGTCAGCCAACCTCTATCTTAAATGTTCTCAGGGGGTCACTTACGGTCCCCAGCCAGAAGAGACAAACATACCAAGATGCTCAATAATCACTAAAAATTCTACAATTTGCTGAAACATTTTAGTTTTGGTCTAGAATGAGAGGGGAGATACTAAGAACCGGTGGTTTTAGATTCCCAAGGTCAGCCAACCTCTATCTTGAATGTTCTCAGGGGGTCACTTACGGTCCCCAGCCAGAGAGACAAACAACCAAGATGCTCAATAATCACTAAAAATTCTACAAATTGTTGAAACACTTCAGTTTTGGTTTAGAATGAGAGGACAGATACTAAGAACTGGTGGTTTTAGATTCCCAAGGTCAGCCAACCTCTATCTTGAATGTTCTCAGGGGGTCACTTACGGTCCCCAGCCAGAAGAGACAAACATACCAAGATGCTCAATAATCACTAAAAATTCTACAAGTTGTTGAAACACTTCAGTTTTGTTTTAGAATGAGAGGACAGATGCTAAGAACCGGTGGTTTTAGATTCCCAAGGTCAGCCAACCTCTATCTTGAATATTCTCAGGGGGTCACTTACGGTCCCCAGCCAGAAGAGACAAACATACCAAGATGCTCAATAATCACTAAAAATTCTACAATTTGCTGAAACATTTTAGTTTTGGTCTAGAATGAGAGGGGAGATACTAAGAACCGGTGGTTTTAGATTCCCAAGGTCAGCCAACCTCTATCTTGAATGTTCTCAGGGGGTCACTTACGGTCCCCAGCCAGAAGAGACAAACAACCAAGATGCTCAATAATCACTAAAAATTCTACAAATTGTTGAAACACTTCAGTTTTAGTTTAGAATGAGAGGACAGATACTAAGAACCGGTGGTTTTAGATTCCAAAGGTCAGCCAACCTCTATCTTGAATGTTCTCAGGGGGTCACGTACGGTCCCCAGCCAGAAGAGACAAACATACCAAGATGCTCAATAATCACTAAAAATTCTACAATTTGCTGAAACATTTTAGTTTTGGTCTAAAATGAGAGGACAGATACTAAGAACCGGTGGTTTTAGATTCCCAAGGTCAGCCAACCTCTATCTTGAATGTTCTCAGGGGGTCACTTACGGTCCCCAGCCGGAAGAGACAAACATACCAAGATGCTCAATAATCACTAAAAATTCTACAAATTGTTGAAACACTTCAGTTTTGGTTTAGAATGAGAGGATAGATGCTATGAACCGGTGGTTTTAGATTCCCAAGGTCAGCCAACCTCTATCTTGAATGTTCTCAGGGGGTCACTTACGGTTCCCAGCCAGAAGAGACAAACATACCAAGATGCTCAATAATCACTAAAAATTCTACAAATTGTTGAAAAACTTCAGTTTTGGTTTAGAATGAGAGGACAGATACTAAGAACCGGTGGTTTTAGATTCCCAAGGTTAGAATCTTATTTCTCGAATAAGTATCACAAAATTATCAGAATACTTTTCGCTAATAGAGGATTGCGCTAAAGATGGCGGCGAGGAATTTTTTACCGAGATGCATTGCGTTCGAATTACAAATTGCTTTTAACGATTCTATAGGAATTTGATTAAAGAACGCAGAAACTTCCTCGCCGCCTTCTTTAGCGCAATCCTCTATTGCAAGCATGATGTTGGGGAGTGGGGGAGTAAAGGATATCTCTTCGAAAGTTTAAATGACAGTTCTTCAAAGAATTTCCTCTTACTTTCATTGACCACATAACACAAAATTACCAAAATTTTTTCGGTAATGGCAAATATAAAGTTAGGATTTGCAGGGTGAGTGGCCGAGTGGCTTATGCAGTCTTCGTCAGGTGACTGAAGTTAAGCTCGGTCGAGTGAGGTCAAACTCTGGATGGGTGACCTCGGAGGTCTGACCTCACAACTCACCTCGTCATCCTTCGGAAGGGACGTTAAACTAGGGGTCCCATGCCTGGATGCGGCATGCACAGTGGGCCTAAATTAGCTTTCAGTAGCTAGAAATCCTGACAAGCCCACTCAAGACAAATTGAAAAAAAACAAACAAACATTCTAAGCCAAAGAGAATGGCGTGGCCCCAAAAATTTTCCTTGGTACTAAGGCGCGCAACTAGGGGGTCCTATTAGTCCAGACCCCTGCCCTTCTTTCAAAAGGGCGCAAGTGCCCTTTCAAGTGGAAAAGTTGTGTTAAAATTGACGCATTATTGACCTGTATTTTCTTGGTTTCTTGGCGATCAAGTATCAATGTTTGTTGAATGGTTGAATGAACTTTTCTTTCAGAAATTATCAGCATCTAAAAATTAAGGATTGAATACAACTAATCACTACTTACGATGGTCATTCTCCAGCGACCTAGAGAGTGTAAAAAAAAATTCCCGGGGCAAGCCCCCGAACCCCCTTCTGTTACCGCATTGATGCCCCCTATGCCCCATTCTGTTGCCTCATTGACAGATATGTTTTTCAGATGAAAACATTTGAAAAATGTCAGTTTTCAAGTTTCAATTTTATTTGAACAACAACATTTCTTTAACTATACTACAATCCTGTTTGCTATAAAAAATATCTAAATAAAACTAAAGTTGTACAGGATACTCAAGGCAAGAACCGGAGTTATCCCCTTGAACAGGGGCGTCGTGGCAACTGTCTATTAGGGGGGCCAAAAACCCGAAATTTCCGAAAAAACAATATCTTTCATTTTCGCCCTTTTTCCTTTTACAAGACGCTCGCATTGAATAACGGAAAAATGTAGGATTTATTGGTGATGTGCTCGGATTGGGTTCATATTAACAACCATGAAAAGAACAATCTTCCTGGGATTAGGCCCAGTGGTCAGGCCAGCCCGGACGAAATTTATATTCGGGGTGCTGATACCACATGCAATCGGAACGAGCAAAATTGGGAGTCCGGGGCCTCGCAACCGGAAAAATGTTTGTGAAAACACCCTCTAGATCATTGGAAAGTGCCCCTTTTTGTAAAGAATTCGCCATTGCAAGAAGCGGTAGAAGTTGACTAACGGAAGGCTTTCCTGAGAAATATTTAAAATAGAACCTATAAATTACTTAGAAATAGATTGGTTTTTACTGTAGCTGAATGAAGGGGAATGAAGTATAAGCAAGATAGCTTGATAACTCAGATAACTTTATGATATCTTCATTTCTGTAAATATTCGTTTCCATAGGCTTGAGTACAGACTTTGTTTGTGAAAAAGCGGTGAATTTGAGGCTAAAGGGAAAACATCATATGCAAAATGCATAACCCATGGTTACTGTTTTTGATGGAAGTGAATAATAACTATCAGTCGTGAAAAAAGCTCCTTGTTTCAAAGGCTAAGGTACCGTAGTATTTTATCAACTTAACTTTTCTAGTGCTATATTCAAATATACAATTAGACCTCCCTGTTTAAATCAGCAATGCCTCCCGAAGCAATGAGCATTTATCGTACAAGATTTTCGTAATTTTTTCAAGGCACTGGTATACAGTGTATAAACGCCTCTAAGGACAGAACCAATATCTGGATAGTGTCTATGAAATAGCAACGAAAAGAGCAAATGTTGTGGGAAGAACTGAAAGAGATGCAAAAAGTCTAAACTGATCAAATGTACTTAGCGAAAGCCCAAAGTCAGTGGTTTTCCTACGAAACCTGAAAATTTCCGAAAAATCAGACGATCTGAATTCTAAGGTGGGCTATGGGACCCCCCGGGGGGCACTTCGATGTTTTCGGTATCGGGTATGTGCCGCTGGACAGGGTATAGTTTTCACCATTCTTGCTCCCGATCCGGGTTTCGTTTTCTGCAAAAATGCTCCCAAAAGGGTATACTCTTTTCAAATTTTTGCTCCCAGACAGGACTACAGTGTATTTTCTTGATCCTTTGCTCCCAGACAGGGTGTGGTTTTCTGCCATTTGCTCCCAGACGGGGGTATTTAAATTGAGGAAAATGCTCCCAGACAGGGTAAAAGTCACAGCACCTCAAAGGCACACACCCGTACATATTAGGACCAAGTGCCTCCCCCGGGTGGGACCCCTGCCCCCCGGTCACGACGCCCCTGCCCTTGAGAAACCCTAGAGAACTGACGAGCCAAGTACCCCTTACTAAAAGGAATGGCTTATATACTATGCCATAAAAATATGTAAATGTTCAAGTGACCTTAAAATATAACTCCATACACGTATCTTTAACAACAGTAACTAGGATAATATAAACTTTTTGCATTGAATCGAGAAAAAGTTGCTATGAAAATAACTGCTACTGCCAATATCAATACCCAAATTGCTAAACAAAAATATCTTTTGATTAAATTATTACAGTATTAACATTGTAAAGTATCTTTCTCTCTTCTTGCTAGTGACCATGCATGACACCCTGAGAACATTCAAGACAGAGGTTGGCTGACCTTGGGAATCTAAAACCACCGGTTCTTAGTATCTGTCCTCTCATTCTAAACCAAAACTGAATTGTTTCAACAATTTGTAGAATTTTTAGTGATTATTGAGCATCTTGGTATGTTTGTCTCTTCTGGCTGGGGACCGTAAGTGACCCCCTGAGAACATTCAAGATAGAGGTTGGCTGACCTTGGGAATCTAAAACCACCGGTTCTTAGTATCTTCCCTCTCATTCTAGACCAAAACTAAAATGTTTCAGCAAATTGTAGAATTTTTAGTGATTATTGAGCATCTTGGTATGTTTGTCTCTTCTGGCTGGGGACCGTAAGTGACCCCCTGAGAACATTCAAGATAGAGGTTGGCTGACCTTGGGAATCTAAAACCACCGGTTCTTAGTATCTGTCCTCTCATTCTAAACCAAAACCGAAGTGTTTCAACAATTTGTAGAATTTTTAGTGATTATTGAGCATCTTGGTATGTTTGTCTCTTCTGGCTGGGGACCGTAAGTGACCCCCTGAGAACATTCAAGATAGAGGTTGGCTGACCTTGGGAATCTAAAACCACCGGTTCTTAGTATCTGTCCTCTCATTCTAAACCAAAACTGAATTGTTTCAACAATTTGTAGAATTTTTAGTGATTATTGAGCATCTTGGTATGTTTGTCTCTTCTGGCGGGGACCGTAAGTTTCCCCCTGAGAACATTCAAGATAGAGGTTGGCTGACCTTGGGAATCTAAAACCACCGGTTCTTAGCATCTATCCTCTCATTCTAAACCAAAACTGAAGTGTTTCAACAATTTGTAGAATTTTTAGTGATTATTGAGCATCTTGGTATGTTTGTCTCTTCTGGCTGGGGACCGTAAGTGACCCCCTGAGAACATTCAAGATAGAGGTTGGCTGACCTTGGGAATCTAAAACCACCGGTTCTTAGTATCTGTCCTCTCATTCTAAACCAAAACTGAAGTGTTTCAACAATTTGTAGAATTTTTAGTGATTATTGAGCATCTTGGTATGTTTGTCTCTTCTGGCTGGGGACCGTAAGTGACCCCCTGAGAACATTCAAGATAGAGGTTGGCTGACCTTGGGAATCTAAAACCACCGGTTCTTAGTATCTGTCCTCTCATTCTAAACCAAAACTGAAGTGTTTCAACAATTTGTAGAATTTTTAGTGATTATTGAGCATCTTGGTATGTTTGTCTCTTCTGGCTGGGGACCGTAAGTGACCCCCTGAGAACATTCAAGATAGAGGTTGGCTGACCTTGGGAATCTAAAACCACCGGTTCTTAGTATCTGTCCTCTCATTCTAAACCAAAACTGAAGTGTTTCAACAATTTGTAGAATTTTTAGTGATTATTGAGCATCTTGGTATGTTTGTCTCTTCTGGCTGGGGACCGTAAGTGACCCCCTGAGAACATTCAAGATAGAGGTTGGCTGACCTTGGGAATCTAAAACCACCGGTTCTTAGTATCTGTCCTCTCATTCTAAACCAAAACTGAAGTGTTTCAACAATTTGTAGAATTTTTAGTGATTATTGAGCATCTTGGTATGTTTGTCTCTTCTGGCTGGGGACCGTAAGTGACCCCCTGAGAACATTCAAGATAGAGGTTGGCTGACCTTGGGAATCTAAAACCACCGGTTCTTAGCATCTATCCTCTCATTCTAAACCAAAACTGAAGTGTTTCAACAATTTGTAGAATTTTTAGTGATTATTGAGCATCTTGGTATGTTTGTCTCTTCTGGCTGGGGACAATTAAGTGACCCCCTGAGAACATTCAAGATAGAGGTTGGCTGACCTTGGGAATCACCGGTTCTTAGCATCTATCCTCTCATTCTAAACCAAAACTGAAGTGTTTCAACAATTTGTAGAATTTTTAGTGATTATTGAGCATCTTGGTATGTTTGTCTCTTCTGGCTGGGGACAATTAAGTGACCCCCTGAGAACATTCAAGATAGAGGTTGGCTGACCTTGGGAATCTAAAACCACCGGTTCTTAGTATCTGTCCTCTCATTCTAAACCAAAACTGAAGTGTTTCAACAATTTGTAGAATTTTTAGTGATTACTGAGCATCTTGGTTGTTTGTCTCTTCTGGCTGGGGACCGTAAGTGACCCCCTGAGAACATTCAAGATAGAGGTTGGCTGACCTTGGGAATCTAAAACCACCGGTTCTTAGCATCTATCCTCTCATTCTAAACCAAAACTGAAGTGTTTCAACAATTTGTAGAATTTTTAGTGATTATTGAGCATCTTGGTATGTTTGTCTCTTCTGGCTGGGGACAATTAAGTGACCCCCTGAGAACATTCAAGATAGAGGTTGGCTGACCTTGGGAATCTAAAACCACCGGTTCTTAGTATCTGTCCTCTCATTCTAAACCAAAACTGAAGTGTTTCAACAATTTGTAGAATTTTTAGTGATTACTGAGCATCTTGGTTGTTTGTCTCTTCTGGCTGGGGACCGTAAGTGACCCCCTGAGAACATTCAAGATAGAGGTTGGCTGACCTTGGGAATCTAAAACCACCGGTTCTTAGTATCTGTCCTCTCATTTTAGACCAAAACTAAAATGTTTCAGCAAATTGTAGAATTTTTAGTGATTATTGAGCATCTTGGTATGTTTGTCTCTTCTGGCTGGGGACCGTAAGTGACCCCCTGAGAACATTTAAGATAGAGGTTGGCTGACCTTGGGAATCTAAAACCACCGGTTCTTAGTATCTGTCCTCTCATTCTAAACCAAAACTGAAGTGTTTCAACAATTTGTAGAATTTTTAGTGATTACTGAGCATCTTGGTTGTTTGTCTCTTCTGGCTGGGGACCGTAAGTGACCCCCTGAGAACATTCAAGATAGAGGTTGGCTGACCTTGGGAATCTAAAACCACCGGTTCTTAGTATCTCCCCTCTCATTCTAGACCAAAACTAAAATGTTTCAGCAAATTGTAGAATTTTTAGTGATTATTGAGCATCTTGGTATGTTTGTCTCTTCTGGCTGGGGACCGTAAGTGACCCCCTGAGAATATTCAAGATAGAGGTTGGCTGACCTTGGGAATCTAAAACCACCGGTTCTTAGCATCTGTCCTCTCATTCTAAAACAAAACTGAAGTGTTTCAACAACTTGTAGAATTTTTAGTGATTATTGAGCATCTTGGTATGTTTGTCTCTTCTGGCTGGGGACCGTAAGTGACCCCCTGAGAACATTCAAGATAGAGGTTGGCTGACCTTGGGAATCTAAAACCACCGGTTCTTAGTATCTTCCCTCTCATTCTAGACCAAAACTAAAATGTTTCAGCAAATTGTAGAATTTTTAGTGATTATTGAGCATCTTGGTATGTTTGTCTCTTCTGGCTGGGGACCGTAAGTGACCCCCTGAGAACATTCAAGATAGAGGTTGGCTGACCTTGGGAATCTAAAACCACCGGTTCTTAGTATCTGTCCTCTCATTGTAAACCAAAACTGAAGTGTTTCAACAATTTGTAGAATTTTTAGTGATTATTGAACGATTTTCCATTTCAGCTGAATGTGTCTTAATTTTTTTTTCTCAGATTTTATGTTTCCCGCGGTTTTCCCCACTTATAACAATAGTAAACAATAGAATATCGCGGTATGTAAGATCCACCCGGGCGTTGACGTGCTGGATGAGATCAACCTTTCGAGCGGCAAGCATGTACATCAATTCAATTCAATTCAATTCAATTCAATTCAATTCAATTCAACTTTTTTCATAGAATACAGGACTAAAAGCTATTACAAGTATACATGAAAAGATCTGTATCCTAAGCGACCAAAGAAAAGCATAGCTTATCTAGCTTTGGCCGCGAAATTAAAAAGCAAAAGGTAAAAGAAAATATAAGGATGTATAGAAAATTACAGCATTGTCAAAATAGAGATACATGGATGGAAGATCAGTTGTTCATAAAGTGATAAGTTTGAATTTAAGTGTTATAATTATTTATATTTCGCTATTTTAAACTCTTTAAGGCTAGCAGTGAACTTTTTTATTTTGGTGATGTTTTTTATCGACTTTGGCAGATTGTTCCATAATCGTGCACCTTTGTTTCTAAAGGTTTTATCTCCCCAGGTTTTCGACGATTTATATATTCGATAATCCATCGTCTGCCTTGTAGTATATTTGTGTAGACCCTCATTTGTTGTAAAATAGTTTTGAAATACATCAGGCAGTTTATCTCTGTTATATTGCACGTGATGCATTAGTTTTAAGATGTTTATTTCATGCAGATCTGCTGTTTTTAATATCTTTAGTTCTTTATGAAGTAGGTTGGTGGAAAACATATGGTCTTTGAAGTTTATAATTTTAAGTATTCTGTTTTGCAATATCTGCAATTCCTTTAGATACTTATTTGCTGCTGAGCCATATATTTCTAGGCCATAGTTGATCTTAGACGAAACTAAAGAATCAAATAAGATGATTAGACAATCTTTAGGTATGAAGTGTCTAAGCTTTGCAAAGAGAGATGCAAATTTAACGATTTCACTCTTAATCTTCTCAACATGTTTACTCCAGGTTAGTTTAGAGTCAATTTTAAGTCCAAGATATTTGATGTCTGTGGCTTCTTTTATGTCACTACCCATGGTTATTTTTATGTCATGATCATTTTTCATGTTTCTATTGGGACTGAATATACAATAATTTGTTTTGTCCAGATTAACTTTCAGTTTATTTGCATTAAACCATTCATATAATTTTTTCAGTTCTTCATCGATAGAAGTCGTTAGATTGTTTATATCTGCATCGAAGCTAAAAATATTTGTGTCATCAGCAAACAAACGTGGTTTAAAGTTTAGCGCCATTGCCATGTCATTAACGTATAATGTAAACAGGATCGGTCCAAGCACAGACCCTTGTGGAACACCTTTATTTATTTGACCGTAATCAGACTTTTGGCCATTTGCAATGGTGAATTGCTGTCTGTTTTTGAGATAACTTGAGAACCATTTATTCACAACACCTCTGAAGCCATAATGATCAAGTTTGGAGAGGAGGATCGAATGGTCGATTGTATCAAATGCTTTCGAGAGATCGAGGAAGACTCCTACGCAGAACTTATTCTTATCAAGATTAGAATAAATTTGATCTGTAAGCTCTAAAAGTGCGTGCAGAGTAGAGTGGTTTTCGCGAAAACCAAATTGGAGCTCATAAAGTATTTTCTGTTCTCTAATAAAAGATAGTATTCTCTTTGCCATTAGCTTCTCCAAGATCTTTTCAAAGCATGATAGTAGAGAGATTGGCCTGTAATTTTCAGGAAGGAAAGTTTCCCCCTTTTTGAAAATTGGTATAACCTTTGCGATCTTCCAAATATTTGGTACAATACCAGAACTTAGGGAGACATTGTACAAGTGGGTAAGTGGTCTCACTAAGATTTCATATGCAGCCTTTATGATTGAGGGTTTTATACCATCATGCCCTGGAGACTTTTTTAGCTTGAGATTTTGGATTTGTTGTAAGACCTCATATTCTTCAACTTGTTTCAGAAAGAAGGTATTTGGGCTTGGATTCTGTAGAAACGCTGAAAAGTGCGTTTTGGCTGCATCAATCTTATTTGCGATGTTTTTTTTTTTTTTTTTTTTTTTTTTTTTTTTTTCTATCAAATCTTAAAAAACTACAAGTAATACAATTGATTCAATGGTGCCAATCATAGCGGAAAAAGACACAAGGTCATCGAGTTTCCACTATGAATGGCACTTACAATATAAATTGGTTTCTATTTACAAGGAAACACAAGTGGCACTTACAATATAACTTAGTTTATTTACATGGCAACACAAATATAGAAAAAAAACAATTACGACTGACAAATACAAGAAACAAACAAAAGAAAGAAATATAAATACAATTACAAGATGTATGTTGCTGCGTTTCAACTAATTGTACTGAATCTACAATCGTTTCGTATTTTCGATAAAACGAAGTGTTTCCTCTATAATCAATTTGTTCACACTCACATCTAAGTCAGGTTTTCCGAAAAGAAGTAAATTACAGAGCGATTTGGAGTTCATGTCCGAAACGTTGAAATCAAGAATGTTTTCGAGTTGACCAAAAAGATCTTGCCGTATAATGTCATACAAAGGGCAGTGCAGGAGAAAATGTTCATTATCCTCATTTGCTTTACCGCAGTCGCAAATTGGGCTTAAACAATCAAAATTGTGCCGAAATTTATGCTCGTTTAGATCACTAAATTTGACACGAAGTTTTGTCAATCGTTTAATACCAGTGATATCATCGACATTGAATATCGGATTCCTCGATGGTCTAATTATGGCCAAAACTTTCCTTTTAAATTCACCAAGGGAAGCCGAATTTTTTATCTCATTATCGAGCAAATTCCATTCGTAAAGGACGTTTTGGAAGTAGGTATTTGAAAAGCGAACAGTTCTTGGAATAATTGGATCATAAGCCCGCGCATGTCTGAGATTGTAAGAAATATCGCGCTCAGGGGGAATTTCTTCAAATAGATACTGCGGAGTCGATGACATTTTTAGGTTGTAAAAATGACATAAACGTCTATACCACCGTCTCTCATAAAGGTTTTCCCATCCCAGTTCCTCATAAAGTCTTTGCCTATTGGTGCCTCTCCAAGCACCAGTCACTGCAAGTGCCGCAGAGTACTGTGTTTGTTCAATTTTTCTCGTCAGGTCCAAAGACATATTTGGATCAAATCTATGATAGATTATGTCCCCATAGTCCAGGTGAGGTCTTACATACAATTTGTAAACTTGGTCAAGAACGTCCCTTGATACATATCTTGAAAGGTACCGTATGATGCCAATACCCCTTCTTGCCTTCATAATTGCTTCACGAATATGGCTTTGGAAATTCAGTTTAGAGTCCAATATCAGCCCCAAGTGCTTGTGTTCCGACTTCCTTTCAACTTCAGTGTCACCAAGGAAGAGATTAGGATGATGGGGCTTTATGCGATGTTATCGCCAACACTACAAAAATGTTTATTCAATGCATTGGCAATATCCGTATCATTTTCATGACATTTATTGTCAAGTACTATACGCTTGATTGTGCTGGTTTTCTTGTTAGATTTTGGGTTGATCATTTTCCCTAAAACTTTCCACATCTTTGTGATCCGTGTGGCTTTGTTGTTAAATATTTCACTGTAATAAGAATTTTTGGCTTGTCTAAGGCAGCAAGTAAGGATATTTCGGTATTTTATATAGTTTGTTTTATTTTCGGGATTCTTATTTTTTATATACTTTGAGAAGAGCTTATTTTTCTTGAGAATGCTCTTTCTCAATGCAGTGGACATCCATGGTTTATCCACTGCTCTTTTATTGGAAACAGTCTTGAGTGGAAAAGATCTGTTGTAGGCATTTTGGATAATTTCAGTGAAGGCTTCAGTGCATTCATTTGCATCGGTTGATGAATATACAACCTCCATATTCGTATTTCTAAGATTTTGGATAAAACTCTGGGTGTTTTTATCTCCAAATATGCGTACTTTGGCTCTTTTATCGAGACCATCCTTTCTGTTGTTTTGAAAAGTTAAGAGGAAAGAAGCAAAATGGTCAGATATATCTGTAAAGAGGTTACCTGAAATGACCTTGCTGCTTTGCCTTCGTTCATTGAGGAAGACATGGTCAATTAGGGTAGCTGTATGATTAGTAACTCTTGAAGGAAGAACATTGCCAGGAAGGAAGCCATTGGTCAGCATCAAGTCCAAATATCCTTTTATTTTACCCATACCTGGTTGGCTGTATTTGATAAGATCGATGTTTATGTCCCCAGTAATGACTATCTGATCACGTTTCAGCATTTGTAACTTGGTAAGAATTTTTTCCAGCTGGTCACTGAAATCGGCTATGCCTCCATTTGGGTGTCTGTAGATCACTCCCAGTAGAGTTTCTTTATTTTCATGTTTTAAACTTAGCCAAACGTTTTCACATGGGTCTTTACACTGCAATTCGAGCTCTTTGATTATTTCTACTTTTATATTTTGTTTAACATAAATCCCGACTCCTCCTTTGTTATTATTCATTGGAGGGATTTTATGGAATTGGTAACCATTTAAAAGTGATGCATATATATCTAAGTTAGTACTGCCTATCTCTGTCAGGCAGACGCAATCAAATGAAATTTTAAGGCTACTTAAAAGGTTTACTAAATCATCGGCGTGTTTATTCAGGCTACGAATATTTAGGTGAAAAATTGACAAATCAGCTTTTGCAACGTTGCTTATTTGATTTATAGATTGTATTGTGTAATATTTGTCGTTATCTATGAATTGATTAAATTGGTTAAGGTATTGACTCAAGTCACTGTTATCAATGATTTCTTGTAATCTAAATTTATCATGTTTAATTATCAAGTTAAATTGGTTATCTGTTATTGTACTGAAAGGTAGTTCCCTAAGTGTGGAATTACTTATTATGGTTGTGATTTCTATGTAACTGGTTACATCGTATACCCAGGTTTCTTCTCAGACTGAAGAGAAAAAATAAATGTTAGTAAAAATGTCCTTGAAAAGGATAGGATTGAAGTCCGCTTGGGCCTCTAGCCATATAAGGCTGAAAGTACGGAGAATATAGTTGTTGTTGCGTTGGCTGCACAAAAGGCCATGCTTGGGGCTGTGTAACTCCCGGAAAAGTTTGTCTCATGTATGGCATGCTGGCATAGTTTCCTTGGTTTGGTAGCTCGTTCGCTATGGCTTCTTGGGCTGCAACAGGTATTTTTGTTCTCGCATTATTTCCTAAAGAATCTCTTTGATCCAACCTATTAATCACTATTTCTGACTCCGGTTCATGCACACGCGAGTCCTTTTTCTCTCCATTTTCCTTTCTCGGTTTGTAAAAAGACCATGCTGATGATTTGAAATTTCTTGCGAGTGCCATCGTTCCTTTAAAACTTAGGTGGAGGCCATCGGATCTATATGAAGGATCGTTGAGATTATCATTTAGTATCAAAGACGCACCGATGTTTTCACATAGGATTTTGAGATTCCTGTTTACCTCGTTTATTTTGTTCACGAAAGCTTCATTTCCCTCTTTTGTTTCACGATGTAAAAGTGACGAAATGCATATTTTCACTTGCGGGAATTTATTTTTCATTTTCAAAACTAAATCTTTTATTTGAAGTAAGATTTCATCGGTCGTTTCGTCTCGGAGGTGATTTGTTCCTGCGTGGATAATGATTACTTTGAGCTGACTTGCTTTAACTGTCATCAGGAAGTTTTTGATATGGCCTATCTTACCCCCTCTGATCGATTTGATGTATGTCCTTCCCTTTTTATCGAATTTCCTTGATGTCATATTTTTAATGATAGAGTCGCCGATCACAAGGGTCTGTTTATTTTCAATGTCAACTGGAGAGGTTGACTGCCGTTGAGAGCCAGTGGTTTCCTTGCATGAGTCAGCAGTATCGTTGACTGGGTCTGTATCATTTCTTCCGGATGTTTCACTATTTCGTGACGCAAGAGATGTATCGTTTTCAGTATGTCTGCTTCTAAATGTTTGATTTATGTGGTTTATTTTATCGTGGGTTTGTTTTTTGAAATTTTCTAACTCTTTTAAGCTTTTTTCCATTTTTTCGCCGAGGACAAAGATGTCTTCCTGGAGGCCATTTATTTGTTTCTGGGATAATCTTTCCCCTGTTTTCTCGCAGAAAACTGCATCGTTGTGTTTTTCAATATGGCCATGGAGTTCCAATTTTATTCTTTCATTAACCTGCTCTAGATTTGAGGTGGTAGATTTCATTTCGACTAACTTTTTCGATAAGGTCTGGATATTTTGAGAATGCTTTTCTTTATTTTTATTTGAAGCTTCTTGTATTTTAGTTAATTCGTTTCTCATCTCGTTGGTAAGTGCGGTCAAGGTGACCACTTCCGCTTTTAAGTCGGCATTAGATTTTGTGAGATGATTGATTTCCAACTGCATTGATTCGATCTTTGAGTTTTGGTCGTGTAATATGGATTGTTTTTCATTTTTCAATTTTTCATAGAGATCCATTTCCCGTTCGTGTTTAAGATTGGTTGCTTCCGAGTTTGTAGTCTTAGTTGCGTTCGAATCGTTCGCGTGAGGGGAGACAGTTGCATTTTCTGTCTCCTTAGTGACCGGCAATGCGGTCGGCAATGCGGTGTTGCCAAAATCTCCGTTCGCAGGAATTTGGTCTGTCTGAGCTTGATTTTTTAGGGTTTCTGCAAATTCAACAACTTTTTCATCGATATTCATGGTTTTGTGTGTTATTTGCAAGAGAGTTGGTGCTTCTATAATTTTCCAAACTGTGTGACCTTGTCCTTGCACCATGATACTCCCTGTACTCAGAAAAACCGTAATGACGACGAGTAGCTTTTTCTTTGGTTTTGAGGACTCTGCATCGTAAATGGAGATTGTGGCCTTCTTCAGAGCATCGTTTATTTTGGATTCGACGAGGAATCCATCAATTCGTTGGAGGTGATTTTCATACCTTTCTTGTAGCAAGGTTAACCAGGCCTGGGCATTGTGTTTTTCAATACGAAACGTGACACATCCTGTCTTTTGAATGATATTCAATTCACCCATACCATTATCTCGTCGATTTCTGTATTCTTTTCCTTGCTGTTATGTTGAGTGGACTTTTCTGAGTATACTTTCACCAGAATGACGTTAACTTAAAATTTTTAGAACATATTTATAAGTAATTTAACGAATTTACAGTAGCAAGCGATAGACGGCCACAACACGTGTTAACCGTCGATGTCGGTCGACGTCGCAAGTCCATAAGACAGTGAACATCATTACCATGCATAAAAGCAAGTCACTGTCCTGTCACTGTCACTGTTTCCCATCAGGTGATATTTATGCCTGGCAATGGAAACTGGAAACTTATTTGAGGAGGAGAAGCTTCGTTGAGTGAATGATAATGATCTATTTCTTCATTTGGATCCTTGTTTGGCGATTATTCGCACTGGAAGAGCTGAACGAGAGGCAATGATTACGGAGCTCATGTGGGCCTAAGCAGGTTTGTTGACAAAAACACCCGGAAAGTCAAGTCGATTCCAAGAAAATTTTAAAGTAAATTCTCACTGAATTTATTTGGAACTTGCAGTTTAAAGCCTCCTACTACTATTTCTAATCAAACATCCACACAGGAAGGGGCATAAACCGTTATTTCACCACTACTTTTCCGACCACTGTTTGCAGCGAATGTGTCGCGAATGTGTCGCCAATGTCCCAATGTTGAATATCGAATATCAATATGACAATCGCATGCCCCGAGGTGAAGCTCTGACCAGCCCTTGCATTAGGCCCATTGCAACAGCAAGCGAATGCATTATTTTGGGGTCAATTGTGGTCCGATCGCTCTGATATTTCATAAAAAAAAAGGAAAGGTCTATTTTGAAGAGTCAAAATGTAGAAAATTGAACTTACCAAGTACTCATCTCTAAATTTCGGCTCCTTTTCGCGTGCAGCTCTTGCATGTCAACCAGCTCCTTCAACTCGAAAAATTTCTCAAATCAAGCGCAACCTCGATCGCATGCGCATCATACATCATTCACGCTCACGCAAGTGACTGCGCGTTTCCCCTCCCGCGCCTTCGGCGCTCCCTGCAATAGACCTTTTCAAAGAGGTCTTTTCTGGAAGATGGCGGATACACGGGAATCTTCTCCGCGATGCTGAACTGGAGTTGCAGTGGGAAAAAAGTTGTGAACAAAATATGGAATTTAACTCTAGTTATATGGTTCATGAAAGACCAGAGGGGCTTCAGCATGAAAACAAATACTTGCTTATCACATGAACGCAATGTTTAGCACATTTTACGAGGAGGAGACGTTTATACCTTCGAGTTGTTTCAGCGAAGTTTGGACTTCGTGATGACCTCAGGCTCGGTCAGATGAATTTTGATAAATTTAGATTTCTGTTTGCGAGTTGGGCTTATCCCCCGATAACTGAAGGAATTAGAGCAGTCGTATGTATCGAGAACTGTTAAGAAACAAACAATGATTCACATTTCTTCTTTCCAATGCTAAAGTTACTGACCATGCCTTTCCAAATCAATGAAAAGTTTCTTCGATCTTTTAATTTGTTCACATGCGCCTAACAAAGTTTGGAGTGTTTTGAAATAAAGGGTTTCTGTTTGCACTCGTAAAATAAGGCCACTTACCTGCTCCAGACAGCTTAACTTGCACAAGATTCCCATTTACTTATTATTTGTAAAAACTTTTGCTCCGATTGAAAAGTCAACACAACAAACTGCACAACTGCTCGCAACCAATATGCCACTAACACTTTGCCTCCAAACAAAACAATATACTTATTACTTTAGCAAATCTTTGACTTGGAATCTCTTCCACATTGTACAATCAAGAAACGACTAAATTTTTTCTGTTTTTGTTCTGAAATCCACAAGTGTTTTGTCGCAAACCAGTTCTTTTTGTTTCATTCAAGAAACAGAGAACAAAATGACGAATACGAATTTGATGAGGAATGTTTTCCCGCCAGAGTCTCTCTTTTGCTACGAGGCTCAAAGGGTCTAGGAGAGGAAGGACATGTTTGCCCCTATACGTTTGTACCAAAAGTGCCTTCGTATATCCTTAGTTAGGGCAATAGATAACCTCAAGTTTATTCATAAATAAAAATCTAACATTGGCAACTAATTATCATACAATCCAAATTCAACGAACTCGAAGAAATAATCTTTTCCTTGCCATATATCACTTTAATGTGATAACTAACTCTTTATTTTGATGTTGTAAGATTTTGTGGGCATTTCTGGTCCTTTGAGTGCACATTAGCTGGAATTAATTTCGGTTTTTGTTGCATTACGTCGCCCACTGCAACTGCATTTTAACGTCTGCAATGCGAAGGGGATTCCCCTTCGCAGCTTATCCGCCATCTTCCAGAAAAGTAGCGCGCCGTCCCAGACCTCTTTGAAAAGGTCTATTGATCTTTCAGATACATTCTAAAAAGAATGGAAATCGAACGACAGATTGATACATTTTGTAGAATGTTCGAATATACACAATAGTGATAGAAACTCCAACACCACTTAATCGAACTGTTTGTAGAGCAGCTGAAAGGTTACATATAGAATCAGTACGGAGCTTTACCGTTTCTACAAGCGTAGGGAAATGAGTCGTAGGTATAGCGTTATCAATTTTGGCAAAAAGTGATACTACGACATGTAATCGAGTCTACGTAAAGATAGTACCACTGCTATTGGTATCCTTTCTGTAAAGGTTAGTTTCTAGTTTGTTGTCCGTAGAATTTTCGAGTGGGGGCAAATTTCACACTATCCGAAGTCATTCAACCTTAGATTTCTATCAAGTTATAAAGCGATGGTATATTTCGTAGACAATAATAGTTCTGCCCATTGGGAATTCAACTAACTGGAAACTGGCCTTGACATTGAATTTCTTCTTGTGAATGTACACTTTTCCATGTGAGCGATTTCAAAAGTTTGTTTACCCTTTATATTAGATCATCAACAGAGCGAGAAGAAATCATTTATTTACAAAGTATTCTGAAAGTGGAGTCTCAGGTGAACAGATCCTCAAAGATGTTGACGATTCTTTGAAGGTATAGTGTCTTACAATTCGATTTAGAAATTTGTGGCTACCATGTGAGTCAAAGAAATATTTATTTAAACGGTATGACATCTGAAAGCAGAGTAGCATCTTGTTTTTTAGTAAGTTTCTCGCCAAATTCTAATTTCTACGTAAATTTCTGCACAATACTATGTACAGGGTGTCTCAAAAAAGTTGTTCGACGTTTGATTAAATACTAAAAATTAGCGATACGCTAAATGGACCTTTGGTCAAGTCACCCTTGTCCTGAGATTTTAAATTAATTTTTGACACAAGAATCTTGCAAATCCGATAAAAATTCATGGGGTTACAAGCTTTTGAAGTTCAAGTTTGTGCGAAAGCTGAAACCAGAGGCCTCGAAATGGCTTTTTGGTAAAAGTCTCATAGGCCGTCGTTTCTGTTATTTCTCAATTGTTTCAAGGCTAACCAAGTGGGATTCAAACAGATATTCGATAACCTAACTGTCAAGCATATGGATGCTTTGAGGAAACAGATTCAGTCTCTCGCCGATTTTGTTTTGAACCACTGTTTCTGGACCTATGCAATGTTAAGGAATTGTGAGAATGATCGCAAGAAATAATTTACTTTAGAAGTCGTATTTGGTTTGCTCTGATATCAACGAGAGGTATGACATTGGATAAGCTTCTCTTACCCCCGTCTTTGAGCATTTTGCAATGCAAGTAATCTGTGGGGTCTCTGGTTTCAGCTATCTCATATTTTTGACCTTCGAGAGCTCGTAACTCAGAGAATTTTCAACCGATTTGCACGATTTTAGTCTCTAAAATTATTTCATAATCTTAGGAACAGGGTTATCTTTCCATGAGCCTGTTCATGTTGTCCTTATTTTTCAATATTTAATCAAACGTCGAACAACTTTTTTGAGACACCCTGTACATTTGAAACTTGTTGCAATGTTTTGATTGCGTTGCAAGCCATAAGAATTGATGTATGTATTTGAGGATACAAATGAAACAGTTCCAAATCCCATTTGTGTTGTTTCAAGTACTGTGGAAGCTCTATTAAACCCCCCGGGAGGGGCTTATTTAATTTCGGACACTCCAGAGGGGGGCTTAATAGAGAGGGGGCTTATTAGAGAGGGGGCTTATTCACAAAATCAAGTCGCAAGGATGTATTTGGTAGCTTTTTAGTCCTTTCATCCCAAATTCTGCCGAATCAACATAAAATTTTACAGCTCAAATACATAAATTCGACAAAGATTTTATCCCGAACCATATCAATGTTAACATGCAAGGTTTTCTAGCTAAATAAGTGGAGAATATGTGGTAAATTCTGGAATTTGATACAAGTGGGGAAGGGCTTAATAGAGAGGGGGGCTTATTTCAAATTTTGACTAAGAGAGGAGGGGCTTATTAGAGAGGGTGCTAAAGAGAGAGGGGGGTTTAATAGAGCTTTTACGATAACCCAGCTCTCATTTTCAGACGTTAAAGGACAAATCCGATGTTGGTACAATTAATGCTGCAAATCAAACTTACCAACTGCTGCTGACGCGAATCCTTACGTTTGTGCCACATTTTGAAGTTCTTGGTGGATGTAAAGTCGTCAAACGTTTTTTATAATTTAAGCCAAATCTGGTCACTTTATCGCTATTTTCTTGTATGAGCACATGATATAGTAGCCTACGCGTAGACCCATTATTCCAAAAGAAGAAAGGGTCTACGAAACAACGAGCAAAGGCTTGCTACGGCCGCCCAATTATTTATTCTAATCCTCTTTTCAAATTATGTGTGAAACGCGTCTAAACAAAGGCTGCATAAATTAAGTTTCCAGAAATCCAGAAACCTCGTAGCAAGCTTTTGCTCTTTGTTTCGTAGACCCTTTCTTCTTTTGGAATAATGGGTCTACGCGTAGGCTAACGATATAGAGGCGAGGAGGCAATGGAACAGCCTTATTGTCGTTTAAAGTGACATCAGAAGATTGCACAGATTCTTTGCGCGATGTGATTTCACTTCGCCCAAAAATCCTTTATTGAAGACATAAATTCACAGGGAAAAGGCGAAGATTGTGGAAAAGTATGATACACCATTCATAGTAGTGTTGTCTTGTATTTTATCATCAATCATACCAGACCCCGGAATTTTCCTTTAATTGATAAAAGTCACGTGACACGTTGTCTGTACGACTTGTGGAGTTGGAATAATGAAGGTTTTAGCCAATCGTAGGATTCTGCCAATCATAGCGAATTATTTTCTATTTCATTCAAAATCAGATAAAATATCAACGTTATAATTTTCTGGCAAGCTAATTGCCCATCCTTGGCATATACGTAAAGTGGCTATAGAAGCTAAACTTCCAAAAACCATAATTTGCTGTCCGCACTGCAGGCAATAGCAGCAGATGCATGCAAATGAAGATATATTTATATAGTTTTGCACTCCGCATAGTTAGCGAGTGGAAAATAAACGGGTGAGTTAGTTAAAAGAATCCCCGTTTGAAAGGTCACAGCTCCTAGGATATCAACATGATGATATCGGTAGATATATGATTTAATGGCAGACTTGTACAAACCTACTTTAAAATTTGCTTGACTGAAATCAACCGCTCTATTCTGAAATGATGAAGGATTTTATCGATAAACGCTGTTCAAGAAACCTTCAGAACGTGCCCAAATTCACGACCAAATCTTCCTAACATTTCTGCCAGGCCTTAAAGCAATTTCTTCTGCACGCTTTAGCACGTTCTTTCCTCGGGAGGATGAACAAGTGCCCTCCCCTGGTATGAATAACCTACCCAGAGGTATTCCATTAAACTAAGAGGACGAAATACATGAATACTTGCGAGTGCCATCATTTTTAAGAAGGAAAGCCAAAGAAATTCTACCCATAGTTTTCACTCGTTTTTGCTGGTTTTTGGAAGGGGCTTTCTGCAGAAAATTTTACTTATCCACTGGAAACAATGGCCAATTAAATCCCGGTCAATTTCTAAACTTCATGGGACTTATTTGAAATGAACGAGACCGTTGTCAATATTATTACTTTCATATTTTTGGGGTAGTAGTCTTTCAAACGGGGCTTCTTTTTAAAGGGAGTTTAAAGACCAGCTTGCTTTGCGTGATGTCGGTGACTTATTCTCCACAGCTTCTCGAATAACTGACTGTACGAAATTCACAAAAACAAAACAGACGATTGCAAAGGCTGCTGGTCTTTGTACTCCATTTAAGTCGCCCGGTTTTGTTCACGATACCCGCCCATGAAAGCTACAGATTTGTCATAAATATTCCCAGTAAATTTTTGCATTTGATCTTATTCCTAGATATACGAAACAAAGCTTACGAAAACCAAAGATGAAGATAAACTGAAAATGTATCAGCGGATTATTGTAAGTAGTTTTGTTCACTATTAATTCCTTATTTTATCGTAATAAATCAAATAGGACAGTTAGACGTTCGTCATTTATCTTTTGACGAAAAAATTCACTAGTCGTATGTTGAAGCATTGCCAAGCGAAAAGAAACCGTTTGTAATAAGATTTTTGGATGAAATCATGCATACATACCGGGTGAGTCAATAAAATCGCCCGGCGTAAATCCTGATCCCTCAATATCAAAGCAATGTTGTTCAAAACCATCTTGTTTTATCCCCAATATGTCAAATTAGGTTCAGTAATTTACCCGGCTTTACTCGGTCATTCCTTCCCGTCGAAATAGGAGATTGTCTGCAGAAAGCCCCTTTCGAAAACCTGCAAAATGAGTGAAAACAGCAAGCAAAATTTCCCTTTGCTCTCCTTCCTAGCAATAATGACTCTTGGGTGTGCTCATGCATTTTGTCCTCATGGGCGAATGGAATCCCCTTAAATAACTTATTCACACTAGGGGGAAGACTTTTCAACCAGCCAAAGCGAAAGCACGTGCTAAAACGTGCTGAAAGTCATCACTGTGAGGTAAACACATTAGGGACTTTTTCTTGTAATTTTAGCACGTATTTTGAAGTTTCTCAAAGGGACTCATTTTGGAAAATTACCTACAGAATCTGAACGGAGTGACCGATTTTAGCCAGGAAAGTTTCTAAAAATAATTAAACATGTTAGCTATTCAATCAAATATTGCAAAATATCATTGCTTATATATTCAGGGAGCAGTAGCCTTTCAAACGCCGGGCGTTTTTTTTACTTACCCGGTACATTCCACAGTTTTTAACGAAAAGTGGGGTTGAAAGTTTTTTGCTTCAGAGACGTACTGGATATTCAAAAAACTAGCCTTGTTTGAAAATCAGCAAAAATTTGATTATAAGGTGGATCCTTAAGTTTCTTTTTTGCAAGTAGATCATGGGCCAATTTTTTCGCCCAGATACGGCTGATTTTGATCAGTTTAGAAATTGGCAATTTTAGCTCATGTTAGAACTCCTTGCTTTGAATCATGCTGCAAGCACGCTTATGATTACCAGATTAATTTTTCGCTGATTAAACTTCTTATTCCTCAATAATGTCAGAAATAAACAACAAAATATCATTGGGACTTGGGGACAATAAACAATCTCACGATTTTGGCTATTGGACAAGATAGACGGGGATTGCTTTATTGAAAAGTATAGCTCAAAATTTCCCCATAGCCAGTTTTGAGTGAAATAATCGCTATCATTTCCAGTCAACATTTTATGAGAATTCGACAAAGCGAAGGACTAGAAATCGTCTGGGGAAATTTTTTGTTTGCAAAATGATTGACCTCTCTTCCTCATTCAAATTTAATGCTCCAAAGCAAATTTGGAAGTCAGCTTTTTTCATACTTTCCAAAACTGAACTGGAAAACGAGGGAATGGTCCGAGAAATGAATGAATTTTCTTATTTTTGAAACCTTTTTTCTGACAGTAAAGCATATCTTAAACTGACCAAGTAACATCTCAAAAGATAGCGGAGGCTTTCAGCTACTTGCTGATACCTTGTTTGTCTTCATAACATTTCCTTTCAAGAAAATATATGCGATCTAGCTCGTCAAGTTTTTTTGATCACCCGGTATTGTAGAATTGTTATACATAAAAAAGTTTACAGTCTCAATTTAAATAGCAAAACACAACGGTGATGTATCCTAACTACTTGGGTACCAAAGAATATTTGAGTCACTGATTTGAATAATCTTATTTTGTGCAACGGATTTTCATGGTTCAGGTTTTTTTACCACCCATTATTATAATTAAAACCTTTGAAGCAAGTTACTACAGTCGTGTAAGTGCTCAAAAATGTATTTGCAAAGCAGAGAGCTTTCCATTCTCAACAGTTTTTATTGTAAATCTGTAAACCATAAGGGCAAATGTAATAGGCAATTACGTTATAGGCAAATGTAAAGAGCAAACAAACTGAATTGAAGAAGGAGCAAAGCAGTGCCAATGCTAAACAGGTATTTCATGTTTTTGTAATTCATTCTGTAGACAATTTCAAATTTATTTCACTTCTTGCCTGCAATAGCGTCAGACCCAAGCAGAATTCCCAGATTGCTACTTAAATCATAGTACATTCTCCATGAACATCATCGATCAAAATTACTTTATGCTACCGGCTCCAAAATTTGACGATGAAACTCTTCTTGTAGTGCAGAAATCAAGAACCGTTCTTCAAAATGGGGCCATAAAGCAAAGGAATATGCTTAAAGTCACTCATTTAGCTAGGCACTGTTCATACTATCCTACTGCAACCCCTGGGAAGGATGGGTACACTTAAGTATTTTGTGTGCCAGTTGTGTGCCGCGGAACTTCTTTCCTCTATTCTTAGCTATATTGTTTCCCAACAGGGTATCCATATTTTCAAATGGTGCTCCCTAAAGGGTACACAATTTTGAAATAATTGTTCTTGTACAGGATTTAAGGAATTTGCAATTTTTCTTTTGCTTTCTCGCTGACTTGTTCGGGTACAGAGTAAGAATCTCTTTTCGCCAGCAGCCATAAAAAGGGCATTTATAGGTGAAGTGCCTCTAAGCCATCAGCCTTTAAGAATGGCTTTGTACCAGCTGTTCCCCTTAGACTAGCTAATATTTTGTTTTAATTATCGATTTCTAACTTTTGCCGTTATGTAGGGACTCCTGGAAGCAGCAAAAGATCCATTGGCAGAATGGCTTGATAAATCGGTATGAATTCAAATTATGCTTATCTTAAACTGTTATTATGCTTCAAGTCAATGATATTCCTGCCGCTTTTTCTCATCATGAAATCATCTGGTTTCACCTGTCGCCCGAACAACGAAGCCCCTCAATGTGATCAAGTCTTGTAACGTCCAAGTCCATGTAGGAGCTCTAACTCACAACCGTCCTCGCAGATGGCAAGAGCCCAACCACCTATCCACCTACTCGCCTATTCACATTCTATGTAAACTTTGAGATGTTTCACATTCATATTATTCTCCTAAGATTCAACGATCTTTATTTCGTATTGTAGCATGGAGCTGAAATCACAGATCATAAAATCTTCTCCGAACTGACTCAATATTGGGAGAATGAATACCACAAAGATATGAAAGCTTTGAATGTAAGTTTATGTCCATCAGGTGATCTTATAGCCCTTCGCAGTGGGGTGGTGTTCGTTTTCCTCCAAGTACCTAAGTAAAGGATGAGAACATAAACATATAACAGAAGCATTCTAATGTTGCCAAATCTAGCCTTTGGGAAATAGCTGAATTAGAATATTTAGTTTCTGAAAGAGTATCTTTAATTTTGTGAAAACGATGCCTCAAATTTATACTCAGTCCGTTCGAAATGTTCATGTTTCTACCTCTTCCTGACGCCACAGATATCGAAAAAATGTATATTTCATGTGGCCGATTTGTACACTAAAGTCAGCCCAATCTATAGACCTTCCTTTAACACATACCAACATGGTAATGCTTTCCTCTACCAGGTTTTGCCTGCCGATGTGTTGACACGTGTAAGTCAATATGTCCCAGAAGTTGTTTCTTACATAGAGAAGATAATCGAAAATGGCTTTGCGTAAGTTTAGTAATGCTGAATTTTCTGTTTTCTGAGCTATTGCTGCCTTAAATTTTCCTCTGATACATATTAAAAGCAGTCTGCCAATGATTTGATTGGCTTCATCAATGTCAGGGCTCAACACAACGAACTTATGTATGAATCTATGTATTTGAAATGAAGGTGGGCTGATGATAGGTCTCGTTCTCTAATGTCGTAGAAAAGGTGACAGTCAGCAGCCATTCAAATTTGGAATGCTTCGTATTGTCATTTTCACCCAGTCAAATGGATGACAGGCTACCTTCAATCACCATTTCAATTTGGTTGTTCTGGAGATAAGCTAGTAATTTTGTAATGAGATAGAGCTTCTTGGAAATAAGTGAAATGGGACTGTTTCAGAACAGGTTTAATGGAGAATCCCACTTAGTTCGTTCCTTTATTTTCAAATAATTTATTGATATGAATTCCGGGTTTATTTTTGTTTTGACAACTTCAGCTTGCCAAGCTAGAATTTTTGTTTAAATCCTCAAGTCAGTTAGGAACATCTTTTGTTTGCACGTTAGTTTTTTTCATTTCATGAGATAGATCAACAAATGAGATTTATAGAAATCGAACTAAAAAAACTTACGATTATAGCGAGATTCAATGCTGTGAATCATGCTTTACTTCCAGTAAAATTGTTTAGTTCCATTTCTTATGTGCTATTTGTGACTACGGGCAGAATTCCGTTTGCCATTTCGGCCCTGCGTCGATAGACGAAGTTTTAGCAAGATCTGGATCCAAAGTAGCAGTTTTGAAAACACTCGCAAGCAGCAGTTAGAATTTATCGGTTTTGTATAAGATTAGGCCCAGTCGAACAGCTCTTCTTAAGCGATAATTCGCCTACTGACGTTCAAATTAAGCTGTTAGATAATTGAGGCTGGACCAAGAAGATTTTTGTAATTTATCTCAACTGTGCCGTTTTTCTTGTTAACTGTTCCTCTTTTGTAAATCAATTTTAGCTACTGACACTTGATTGAGTAGTTTCAGTTAATGACAGTCTGACAAGTGTCTGATTGGCTGCAACTTAATCAGAACTCGACTCAAGGCATGTCTTTGTGAATATGTGCATTTGAAATAAAGGAAGGCTGATCTTGATCACTTTCTATAGTCGTAGAGTCATTAGAATCATATCCAATTCTCATTACGTAGTTTAATTGGTGACGGACTACTTGCATTTTACTTCCATCTTGCAAAGATGTCTATACCTAAACATCCATATTTTGCTGACAATTTTCCTCAAACATGGTTGAAGGATATTCTAGAACAAATCTAGTTGACTTCTTTTTCTTCTTGAGCTCTATCCGTAGATTAACCTTTGATCGTTTAGGTTTTGTTTGATCCTTTAGGATTCGTTTGATTAAGTTAGCCACAAAGCTGCAATCTGATTTTCAGAGAATTCTTTGAGCACACTCCAATGTTTTCCACAAAATATTATATTTGTCGGTTGTTTGTATCAGTGAAACAGAAGTCAATTTAATAATTCGACTTTCTTCCAAGACCGAAAATAGGTACAATATTTCTGGCTTAACGCTTCATCAGGTAGCTTCACGTGATGAAAAGTTAAGATCTAAAAACTATAACTATTCTCAATGTTAATGCGTAGTTTGATATCCCGTGAACAGATATGAATCGAAGGGATCAGTGTATTTTGATACCATAAAGTTTGCAGCCAATGAGAATCACGAATACGCGAAGTTGGTGCCAGAGGCTGTGGGTGATCTAGATGCTCTCGCAGAAGGAGAGGGTGAGTATATGCGCAATTATGACAAATTAAAAGATCGATGGAAATGTATTCATATAGGTATTTTCGTAGACAACGACATTGACAAACTGCAAATACGATATTAAAGGGCCTTGGTAGTAAATTTCACTCCTGTGGGCGTTACATAACAAATGAATGTGGAAAGAATCTTTAAGGGTCACTGCTAAGCATGATCCTTTGTGGCGCAAAATTCGACTTCGTATTATCTGAAAGTCGTTCTGGCTTAAATTCTCTTTGCCTTGCTTTTCATCCTGCGGACAAAGGATTATGTTTGACAATGGGTCTTAAGCATAGACAAAGGTGTAGAGTCTAAATTTTGACATTTCTCTCTCTCCAATTTCAAAAGGGGCCAAAGCAACAAACATTCCTCCCATACCTCGCACGTGTCGTCTCCTATTGTTTGTTTCCCGTAATAAAGAATGAGCGCAAAGCCTAATGGTTAGCAGAGGGTCTTTAACTAGATAAACACATTACAAGTAGAAATTTAACGAGAAAAAAATAGGTGGTAATTTATGAAAATGTGCAATGATGGGATGGAGATGCAGTACTTAAATGCATTCTACAGCACGAGTGAACTCAAGGGCTGTCTCGAGTAGTTTCTTGTTAATAACAGTGGTTAACGTTTCATAAGCATACAGAATTTGAGTGAAACGTAATTTGAGGGAGAGGGAAAAGCACGAAGTAGTAATAAAATATTTTGATGATTTAGCAAGAATCGTTTATTGTTTTGGCTGATATTTCACATTTTTATATCAGACGAGTCAATAAAAAGGCCTGGGGTTTGGAAAAATGCTAGTTCCTGTATAACAGACCAATGATATTGAAGACTGTCTTGTTTATTCCCGATATGTCTACTTTGGTTCATTGATTTACCCATCTTCAATCGGCCACTCTGTCGTGTCGAAATGGGAGATTTTCGGCAGGAAGCCCTTTCGAAAACCTCCAAAAACGAGTGAAAACAGCAAGCTCTCTGCGACCTCCTTCCTTGCAGTAATGACACTTACATGGATTAATGCACGATTAATGCACTTTAGCCTCTTGGGAGAAATTCAACTCCCCTGAATAAGTCACATGTGACAGGGTAGCTTGTGCTAAAGCGTGCTCAAGTCATTGCTGTGAGGCAACACATTTGGGAGAATTGCTCGTAATTTTAGCTCGTGTTGTAAGATTTTTTGGGAGATTCTTCTAGAAAATTCCTTGCAAATCTGAATGGAGTGACTCCTTTCAGCCAAGAATAATTGTAAACGAAAATAATTGAACATGTTAGCTATTCAATCAGATATTGCAAAATATCATTGCTTGTATACTCAGTGGGCAGTAGCCTTTCAAATCCGGGGCTTGTTTGATACACCTGGTAGGAAGTCAAAATTCTTCATCCTACATGTCAAAATAACTTCAACTGTTTTTGTTATTTACAGGAGATCTGAGTCAAACTAGTGCCGGAGATAAGAAATCGGACAGGGACTTTGCTCTCTGGAAAGCAAGCAAGCCTGGGGAGCCATTTTGGGACTCACCTTGGGGCAAGGTATGGAAGAGATGTTTACCTAACATAGGCATCAAAGGTTTTACGCTGGAGTATGAAAATCGTAGAGTTACTAGGTATCCTGAATTAAGATTGGACACGTTTGAAATATCACCGGAAATTCATTTCCTGTATTGATCTGTATTAATCTTCGAATACGTTTGTATCATTGACAAAAGAGATCAAAACGAAACTTTCATGATGGGTGTCATAGTCGAATTTGGTAACTTTTCAAACGGGAGTACTTTCTTGGGGTACCCTGTGAATATATCTCATTGAAAGCAAGGTTTGCGACGTGCCATGAACAATGAATATCCAAAGAGACAATGCTGTAAATGAATATTTTCTTGTTCTGTTTATAGACAGGTCTACTTGCTTTGTTTTACTTTGTTTATCAGGTCTATTTACGAGGTCTTAAATCTCAAAAGGAATACACACTTTCATACGACATTTAAATGATGTATAAGGTTGCAAAACTGGGACTGCTATTTAAGGCAATCAAAATATTCATTAAAAAGAAAGACTTTCAAGATGTTATTTCTTCCTTTTAAGTCAAGATCACAAAAGTTTTATTGCCCTTAAAGTGAATGGCCTGAGATATACCGGGCGAGTAAAAAACTTTTTCAGGAAAGAGCTTTAACAGTTAAGGTGGGTCTTCACTTAAGGTGGCTCATTACTCAAAATTTCAAAATTACGAAACATTGAAAGGTGATTGTGTATGAAGTAAAAACAAGTTCAAGACACAAAAAAAACAATAAGTTAAGGTGGCTCGCTACTAATACAAATTTTAACAGCTACACACTGGGTGTCCTAACGCTCATGATTTTATTCACTTTAAAGTACTTTAATCAATAGCAAAACAGGTCAAAATTAAATTCTAGCGATTTTTCTGATTTTGCAAGAACGTGTTTTCTTTCTTGAGACATCTGACAGGTTGTCTAGAATGGGTTGTTTCAAATTATTTAAATGTGCTGAACTGTTGTTCTGCCGTTGGTCCTATTGGTATCTTGAATATTTTTCCTGAGTTACCGCATTTATCATATGTGATCATGACTACGTGACGGGTATTGGAAAAAAACCACTTTCTTGTTCTTTCTACCATGTCAAAGACCTCATGAAATTAGGAATTTCGTAATAATTCAGTGCTTTTCTGTTTGTTTTAAATGTAGATTGAACGTTCTTTTACTTGCTCTTCTAGGGAAGGCCAGGGTGGCACATAGAATGTTCGGTTATGGCAAGGTTGGTTTCAACAGTTTTCAAAAATTCCTTTTCCGCGTTTTAATCTTGCGATTTATAAACGTAGCTTTGTAGAGTTTTCGATTATTGATTTGTCAGTAAGGTTGCGCATACAAGAAGCAAAATTACATCTGTGTGTAATACTGCGTTCTCGTTATATTGTTGCAGTTTGAAGCTGCATAAAATTTTTGCGGATGGGTCTTCATTGCAGAAACACATGCATTGTACCGGCAGAATTTGAAAACGACGAAACTTTATAATGGAACAATAACTGGCACATTCTAAGAATGGTGTCGTGCTATCATTCGAAAAGTGTAAAATAGGCGTATTTTTGACGTTTTCAAAGCGAGGTTAGTTTATCCTTTGGCTCTAGGTAGATTACTTTGTCGACAAAATCTGGCCTCGGCCTCTTTGCCGCGGACATTACAAAGAGTTTGCCTCAGTAAGAGATCTAGCCTGTATGCAGGCGTAAGTGTCGAGGCTGCAGGCAGGCGATACAAAGTTCTCTAATTTTCAAATGGTTCAATATCGTGTGAGCACTGGCTAAAATGTTTGGTATCTTCACATTTTTGCCGTTTTCAAGTTGTGCCAGCATCATGTAAACATGGTCACCAACTCAAGAAAGTTTTGCGAGAGCTGTTGCCACAATATAGTGAATTCATTGTGCAGGTCTCACAAACATATTAAACAACGTTTGTTTGTTTTGTTTTGTTTTGTTATTACTTTAAAAAGTTGCCTCAGATAGACTTTGTGGACTTTAATTCTCGTCTCCCCACATCAGTGAAGGAAAACTATTTACTGAAGTAATCGACTACACTTATGTGGTCGAGTCCTCGTAATCGCTGCCCACTACTCGCTTAAAAATTGACACAGTAATATCGTAAGGCCGTGTTCAGAGTAACGTAAGTCTGAAGACATTGTCATTTGATTGTTCTTTTTCAGTGATGTTCTTGGTGGATCTATTGATATTCACACTGGTGGAGTTGATCTAAAATTCCCTCACCACGATAATGAGTTAGCGCAAGCCGAGGTAAAAGCTTCCTTTTCCATTGCTATCTACAAGGGCTTGTCTGAGTACCATAAGGCAGACAGATGTTATCCGAGTAACCAACCGTAGTTTTGAGACTTCGAACGAGTGATGCATTGATCTGATAGATAATCAACATTACTAAGTCTTAAAAAGGCAGAAAATTCAATGTACAAACGGAATACTGTTTTTGATGCATCCATATATTCTGCTTTTCCTGTGCCATAGATCAGCAACCACTTGTCACATTGACTCAGGCCTCGTCCACACGTATCCGGATATTTTTGAAAACGCATCTTTTTTATCCGTATAAAAATATATCCGTGTCTACACGAGGAGCGTTTTCGAAAATATCCCCGTCCACACGAAGACGCTGCTACATTCAAACTTCGCTGTTCGAACTTCGACAGAAGAAAGCAGACTATCAAAATGCCCTTGTGTGATCCCCGAAAACCCGAGCGCATGCTCTGATACGTCGTAAATCGATGTTGTGACGTCAGTGTTTTCCAAAAGCTCTGTTTACACCGGTCCACATGACAACATGAAAACGGCGTTGTCAAAAAGATCCACTCTAGAGAGCGTTTTCGAAAAGCTTCGTTTTTGGTGACCAAAAACGCCATCTACGTGTTGACGCTAACCCAAAACGGATAAAAAGAGGTACGTTTTCAAAAATCTCCGGAGACGTGTTGGCGGAGCCTTAAAAAGGCATAAAAATTCAACGTACAAAGGGAATACTGTTTTTGATTCATCTACACATTCTGCTTTTCCTGTACCATAGATCAACAACCATTTGTCAGATTGACTCAAGGTGTCAAACTGTTTCATGAAGCGTACCCTATACAGCTATGTAAAAACAGAACAATTGAGTTTACACCTCCTCCACTGCAACCTCGCAAAAGGAGCACTGCTATCTTGGGATACCCTGTATTATACAATCAGCAGACGGCAGAGTTTGTAAATTAAGGTCAAGACGCTATTGCAGCAAACTGTTATTTATTTCTTCTTTATGTACATTCAAACTTAGGCTATGCGCTCCTAGAAGAAGCTCTGAAGCAAAATTTATGGCATTGAAGAGGGTTCCATCGAACATCCCTGTTATCAACCCAGCCATGCGCGATCGCTTTGTGTAAGACCATTTTGATGCGGGTGGAGCGTCCGCAAACGATTTCGATTATTTTGTATGAAAGATGCAGTGTCCCATTAAGAGGTACATTATTGATCGATATGACAAGTCTGGTTCAAGATGTATGTCATATGGAAAATGCCGCAGGGAAACCTAATTGAAGAGTCTTACATGCGCAGTTTTACGTTAACAAAATATCGCGTGACATCTATGATGAGACAGACTTTGATGTACTGATTACTGAACGCATTTTGCAAGATTTTGTTGCTTTGCGAAGTGTTACATACAGTTTGGCTCTGTTTGCAAGAAACGTTAGTGTTTTTCCCCAAAAATGAGAACATTCGTCACTTAGAAAGCACTTAGTTGTTGCGTTCTTTTTTTCCTTGTGAATTTGTTAAATAATCCAATGTTTCCACCGAAGTGTTTTTGTGCAACTTATCGGCCAAACTTTTTAGTTTTCGATTTGGCAAAATTAGAGCTCCGATTCCTGTTATGATTCTCTCCCCTGTAGGTAATAATGTGATAGTGCTGAAATGATATCAGATAAAGTCAATGCCAATAATACTATCAATAAGTTGACATAGATAACTTGTTTTTTCAGGCTTATTTTGGTTGTGATCAGTGGATACATTACTTTCTACACGCTGGCCACTTGACCATCGAAGGATGTAAAATGTCCAAATCGTTGAAGAATTTTATCACAATCAAGGTATGTCAGTCGGTATGATCTGAATAATTCTTCTTGTTCCGAGTTTAAAAACGATATGGATATTGTGCGGAATGACCGTAAAAGCTCTATTTAGCCTCCCTCTAAAGGAAACCCGCCGCTTATATCAGATTCTAGAAAATATCATTCTCAAAATCGAAAGCATTTCTGACCTATGATATCGTGAACCAAACCCTGACCTGACAACATACGTGAAATGTGAAGAGCGGTTAGGTCTCTGTACGGGGATGGATGGCGGTAGCAGTTGCTGTCGTCGTTTTTCTCCCGTCCGGGGTTCCTTTTTTCGGCATCATGTGCCTATTCTGGCCTGACATCCAGTGTGGAACAGATTCCAGTGTGCGTATGTGTGTGAGTATTTCATCTTAGTTTACTTAATTTTTATCTATTTGCGTGTCTTTATGTTAATGGCCTCTGGGTAGTCATTGTCTCTTGCTCCATTTGATCCCATCCCTGTAGTATTGTATTGTTGTACAGTAATCAGAAAGTGTAGTAAAATGTAGGTTTAGCATGTATTGTAATTTTTCATTTGGATATAAATAAAATACCAAAGATTTTCCATTTAGTTAGTTAAACAAATTTGCAGGTTAATTTTGATATGGTTTTGGATGAAACTGTGTGGAATTTATCTATTTGCCTCGCAAAATTGTATGT